>CM053511.1:27230418-27435869 GCA_028627145.1 Eidolon dupreanum | reverse complement strand
TAAGCTTAAAAGTTACTCCTGAGTTATATAGGAGAGAACTGGATACTCACCAGAACTTCCTTTGACAATCAGCAGGATGAGTAACAGGCTTGGGTTCTGGAGTTCCTTCCTTTAGTCCTTTAAACAAACTCAGAGCGGGGAGACCCTGGGGAGAGATGGGAAGGAAGGGGTCTGATAACCACTTCACACTTCTCTCTTACAATTGTCTGTCACATTCTCTCTTGGTTCCCTTAACACTTTTTTTAAGCACTACGTTCACCTCATTATAGCAACTGACACTCCAGTGTAAGTGTAATTTTAATGATACCTCTTTATTATTAGAGTGTAATTATAACTCTTATCACTGGAGTGAAATTTAGAAATCTATTTCAGTCTCCAGGTGGCTTTGAGATTTCTTTCAACAGGTGACCTTCTGGCCTACTTTCTGGCTTCTGAAGTCTTCCTTGAGCTATTCCTCCCCCTCCCACCCCATCCTACCCCACCCAAGCCACCCAGGCCTTCTCTGTACCCCAAGTGCCTGGCCCACAGTAGCTACTCAATGAAGGTATGTTGAATTAACTAATGGTTCTGTCAGCAAAAGAGCTCACAGAATTAGTCCTCTCTTTTCTTTCACTTATCTGCAAGAGAAACACCATTCAGCACTTCTTTAAGGTATTTTGAGATCAGAATAGTAGTACTAATTGATTTTCCTGACTTTATCCTTTTGTTTGTCCTTCGGGCTCAGTGGCTTCTCTAAGCTAAGGATAGCGCTAATTACATCTCTTTGAGGTTTGAAGGGTCACTATCTTCTAAATTAAAAGTCAAGAAGTTCTTGTCTCCCCTCATTCCTTGTTGCCCCTCTTTCTTTGTCCCCTGCTCCACTATTTTTTTCTTAAAAAAAAAAAAATTCTAAGGGTTCAAATTTGATTAGAAATCATTTTATTCACCTTTTCTAATTTTTAAGAGACCTTTAAGCTTTAAAATAATAATCAAATATCTTACAGTTTTGTCAGTTATACCTCAGTAAAGCTGAAAAAATAATAAAGAAAGAAGCAGACTAAGAGGGCCTAAGGACACAAGTGGAACTTCTAGTTTTTGTTAAAAGAATTATATCTCCCTAAGGTTGGGTCCCTTAAACTTATTCAGGTGTAACTGAATAGTTACTCGGGTATAAGTATTATTATTTCTAATTTCTGAGGTAGTTTCTTAAATGTTATCTCTCCTCATGATGAAAACATTTGGTTTCTATTTCTTTTGAAATGAAACTTGCTCTTAATATCGGGGTAAAATTATGTGCTCAGTGTAGAGACTGATGAAGATACAACATGTAGTTTTTAAATGTGTCTGGTAAGAAAACCATAATCCAAAACAAAAACAGCACTTCTTTCTTCACCACCACTCTAAGAAGCCATCCCCATTTCTCCTGCATAATCAAGGAAAAGAGTACCTGAACTGGAGATCTAGACTTGTCTTGGCAGCTTTTATCAGATTAGAAATAAAATATAGGTAGCAAGCACACCCTGAGATAGAACACTTCAAAGGAAGAGAAGTAACCTTCCCTTTACCAGAACACTTATAAGTAGTTTGTTAAGATCTGTGGGGAAGATGTTGAGATAAAGCAAATGTTTAGGAGAGACTACAGGTAGTACTGACACCCCTGGGCAGATGCATGTCTTTAAAACAGGTGGCATGATTGGAGTGGTCAAGTGTGTAGCGAGTATAAGTATCAAGGTTTAAAATACAGAAAAACAACAGCCTCATCCTTGGTATTTAAAAAAGTATAATACTTTTAGCTGTATTACTGTCTTTGGTGATAAAGATGTACTCTTAGTAATACTGCTAGAGTTGATGACTGAAATAAAGCCTCCATTGGGCTCTGAAGTTCGCTGCTGAAAGGGTCACCTTACATTCTAGGGCTTTCTCTCATCTTTTGTAGGCGAAAGACACAGATGGTTCCCACCTACCTGGTTCAGGGCAGAGGACCTTGGTACTCGTCTGCCTCTTCTGAAACCTATCACATTTTTCAGATTTAGTGCAATTCAGTTTGCAAAGCTGAAAGGACATTTTTAAAACTTGTATTTTTTGAGGAACATTGTGATGTGATATTACGATGTGTAATATAAGTGGGAAATCTAGAAAAAAGAGGAAAGAATTCATTTTTTAAGGCTTTAAAAAATGAAACAGCACTGTAATAAGATGAAAATTCTCTTTGCAGGTTCTGGGACAGTGTTTGTCACAGGGAATCAGTGTGACAGAGAGAAAGACCCTTGGGTGAAAGCAGTTATATATCAGATTAAGGAGATCTGTGAGGCCCCTCAACCCACCTATCTCATTCACTCTGGAACACACCTCTTAGGATCAGATAAGCAGGGGCTGAGTCTGTTTTTAGATTTCTCTTAAAATAATTGTAGGCAGTGAGTACTCTGGAGGCCTTTCTGCTAGTTGATGTGAGGGAACTTCCATCAGTTCCCTGCCTTTCCCCCATCCTTCCAGTTTTCCTTGGCTTTGCTTATCAGTTCCTCATAATAGCAACTCAACACCACTCATCAGCTGGCTTCTTCTCTCTCCTGCTCTCTTGGCCCCTGAGGCAGTCCTGGCTCAGACTCTTGACCCCCCCCCCCCACACACACACACTCCCTGCTCCTCCTCAGCTGCCAGGCCTGCCAGAGCTGGTGGGAAAGTACACTTGTGCTCTCAGACCCGAGTGGAGTCCTGTGAGCTGTGTGACCCTGAGCAAATTCCTTGGGGTTCAGTGTTCTGATCTGTAAAATGGGGATGATGGTACCACTCTTATCACCTAGCCCTCAGGAGAACTAAGAGATAATGTGTGAGGTGTCTCAGCCCCTAGCATGGTACACAGTGAGCACTCAGGAACGTCCTGCTGACTATTACAAATTAATATTATGATTGCTCTTGAGAATAATTATATAATTTTAAGTGTTGTATGAAATTCTGTTGCAAACCAAATAATAGGTCGTAAAATTTTAGAATTGGACCTTGTAAGAGGAAACCATAGAGAAAGCTGGGGTCCCATGTTAGGTCTGAAAGGTTAATTCAGTGGTATAATTGAAGTAAGCAAGCCAGACAGCCATTATAATACGCAGGTCATTTATTCATGGTGACAAGTCAAGAGACATCAACCAAAAATCCATGAAGAAGGGCATTTGGAAAATAAAATTACTTAAAAGATGACAATTTTAACCATCAATTTTCCAGTGTAATTTGAAGAAAATTAACTGTTATGTTGCCTAAAAGAGGATTCTGGTTTCTATGCTTCACAGTGCCCTCACTCCCTGAGCTTTCACTACTTGCCATTCAAAACTCAGGCACAAAATTAATTTGGGTAAAGCAGAGTCTCTCACAATCTAACTTACCTTCTGAACTCTCACCATTTAAACCCAGGAACTGAATAGAATTGGGGAATCTTGTAACTATTTTTCCTAATAGGAACTGATTCATCAAAAGAAAGCAGTTAAAATATGTTTTAGTGTAGTCTTTGTAAGAAAAGGCGGATTTTAAAATGAGTTCCAGAATAAAAATTACAATCTAATATTTGCTTCAGAGTGGATTCCAGGTTGTAAGCAACAGAAGCTGGCCCTGAAGATTAAAAAAGCCTGTTGCAGGATATTGGCTGGCTGGAGGAGGAAACAGGACTTATAGAAGGCTAAGAAACCAGGCCCCAGACAAGCTTCTAGAAACTGGCATGTCACTCAGAACTGGTCTCATGAGGAATCTCCAGTGAGCATAGTCTGTCCCACTGTCACTTCTGCAGCAAAGTCTAATAGAATTGTCACTACTACAGTGATCAGTGCCACCTTCTCAGGTGTGAGCTGCATCACCTCCCCACTACTGTCCCAGCTAGCCAGGGCCAGAGAGGAGAGGAGAAGAAAGCTGTGCATGGTTACCTCTACTGTTACCAGTTTCTGAGGTCAAGTCTGACACAATTGCAACTGAAGAACTGAGCCCTGGTTATGAGGAAGGCTGGGCAGCAAGCTCTGGCATCTCTCCTGGAGATATGGGATGCATAACACTGGAAACTCTCCAAGAGTAGGAAGGCCATTCCAGAGGTGCCTGTTAGAACAGTGTTCAACATTTGGGAGTTGTAACCCTTCAGTTGGTGGTAAACCAGTGTAGTAGATGGATCAAGGCCCTTCTACTTTTCTTTTTTTTTCCTAACGAAATAAAATAGTAGAGAAAGTATTGGTGTATCACTTATAGTAATTAAGTTTCATCCTGTAAAACTTTTTTTTCATTGTGTGGGATCTGCATCTGTGTAGAGGAACTGGGTTACCAAGTAAAAGCTATTTTGTTACCACAGTTCATGATCAAAAGCCACTGCACTAGTGTGTTCTGTTGCTCAAAGGGTTTGATTTCAGTCTCACACCCATGTCATTCTCAAAGCACAGTATTTCTCTTTCATTTTCAGTCAGTCAGTCTACTCCCCAACAGTCCTCTCCCCCCCAATGTCCAGAGCCTCTTTCCCTGGATCTCCTGGGTAGCAGGGAAATTTCACTTGTTAAGGTATAATATGTTATTATGCACACTTAAAGGCTAGCCCTGTAACCTATTCACTGTTATAACATTGTTTCCATAGGAAATGACATATGAGTTTTAAAGAAAAATTTAAAAAAAAAAAACCTGTTGTGCAGATTGGTGCCTGTTATGACTGTGGCTATGGTCGTTACAATGTGGATAAAACATTTCAGCCTAAACTTTCACCTCAAAGTATTTATGAGGAAAATTTTTTTTAACAGTATAGAGCTTTTTATTGTTATCTCTATTCAAATCAGCAACACATTGTTTAGTTTTCATCTCTGAAACAATTTGTCTAACCTTCTATCTCTGCAGGTCCATTTACTCGACCTCATCCCGCCTTATGGAGAATGGTTTTTGGTGAGTTGTCCATTAGATTCGAAAATATATCCTACTTTTAAAAATCTTTTCTGTATATCATCAAAGCAGTTTTACTTACCATTCTACAGTAAAACGTTACAGCTTTTTTACTTCTTGGTTTTCCTAGTGTAAATTTTTTATTAAAATCTTTGCCACAAAATAAAGTATTGGTGATGACTAAAATTCTCCTACAAGTGAACTGTTTCAGCTCCACTTGTCCCATTCTTATGCTGTTGTCTCTTAATGTACACAGGATTTGCCATAAGGGAATGTGGCTTGTTTTTCTTTATACACATTCATGCTTCTCTTCACTAGTCCAAGCTCAAGTGAGTCCTGTGAGTACGTTGGTCTCATAAGCACCGGAAGGCCTGAAAACCCAGCAATCTCCTCAATGTTATGAATGGGAAAGAACTTGGAAAACGGAGATGTCTTTAGAAAAAGAGCCCTGATTTGAACTAAGGTTTAGTGATGAGCATCAGATGTAAATATTGGATGTCTTACTTTTATTTGCTTTCTAGTCCAAATAGTCAAATCACCTGAATAGGTTTTAAAACAGGTCTTCAAAACTATAGATATCGGCTTTATCTTGCCGAAATAAGACATCAAAGAAATTATTTTAACTTCAGAAAATGTAATCTTATGCAAAAGGACCCTAAATATGGAAATTTTGCTCAAGGTTGCAGTATTCAGCAATCATAGGTAAATTTCTTCGAATTTAGTGGTCAGTCTTCATCATCTGCTCAGCAGGCACTGAGTGCCTCTGTGTGGCAGGCTGCTCTGGCCCTGAGGCTGCAGGGGAGGGGCCGCAAGGAAGGAGGACAACTATAGCAAACAAAACTATTAAACAAATTACTAATCAAAAAATATCAGCTGTTGCTTCAGTGTTAGGACATTTGTTAAAACCATGCGTGGTGATAGTGTCCTGGTGGCTGCTTTCGCTTGTGCGTGACTCAGGCTTGAAGGCAGGATCCTTAATCAGAAACCTGCATGCAGCGAAGGCTGTGGACGTGCAGGGATAGTGAGTGGAGGCCAGGCAAAGGCATTGCTACTAAAATGGTCCCCAGCTACAAAAAGCTTCATGTGTTCCAGACCAGAGTGGTCAGAGCATAGCAGCTCCCCAGGGAGTAGTGAGAGAATGGTCAGAGCTGGGCATAGATGAAACCCTACAAGGTTTGTGGGCCATGAGGGACTGTGGATGTGAAGGACAGTGGGAAGCCATGGGAGGATCTTTTGAAGAGAAGTGACATTTATTTACATTTTAAACAAGATAGTCCCATTGTGTCATATATCTCATGGATTTAATATTTCTGCTTGAAGTTAAAAGTTATTTTTGGCTAGTTGGCTACATCTGAATTTTTCCTATTTCAAATGGTCCATTACAGGTAATGAGCAGTTTTATTTCATACCTGAGATCTTTTTGGAATCATGGAGCCCTTTGATAATCTGATGAGAACTATAGACCCTTTCCTAGATGCACGCACACACATAGCCCATGCGTGCATGCTCACACACACACAATTCTGCAAATTATATTGAGCTTCATGGATCTTAAACTCTAGTTTCAGAACCCCTATTCCACAGACACTTTCCTTCCATCTTAAAATAATTATTTTGAAAGGATTATAATAAAAAGATATAGTGGATCCATTTGAGATGAAAATTTGTAAAATAGCTGGAACATAAGTGCTAACCTGTGGAGGTCCACGTACCTATGGGCCTAAAAATACGTGCTCCTTGTACCCTGGGATGCATGACTGGGTGACCATACTACTCCGAGCCCTCCCCCACAGCCCCAGATCTCTGGAGACCAGGAGTTTTCTGTTGAAGGGCCTGGCACTATAGCCATTATGGGGGATTTGTTCAGCCACAGATGTTCTCTCCTCTGGAGTGGTTCATTGCAGATTAGTGCTGAGCCAAGTTTAGATGGGGTGCTGTGATCCAAGGTCATTTGTTTCTAGATATCTTACATTAACATTTTAATTCTAGCAGGTTCCACAGAAAAGTGACAAAGCCACTGGTGGATGGTTTTCAAATCTTTCTAAAACGTATTTGTAGGCTTTTTGCCTTCTTGAAGTAGATTAACTTTCTTTTTAAATGATATAGGATGATTATTAGGATACCAATTATGATGATATGATATGATGTGATATGATAGTAAATAATGCCTGCAGGAGCTAACATGGAATGTGAGATTCGAATGAGTGGCCCTCGGCTACCTCTCACACTTCACACCTGCCCCTACTAAAGTGGCCCACAGACTGGGCTGTCCACACCCAGCCTTGCCCACGTCTATTCACTCTACACAGCAATCAGAGCCAGTTTTATAAAATGTTACCTAGATCATCTTATTTCCCCATTTAAAACCTATCAAGTATTTAAAACCCATCAAGTGTTTCTTGTTTCACTTAAGATAAAATCTGAAATCTTTCCCATGACCCCCAAGCCCTGTCACTTCAAGCCCTGACTGTTACTTCTTTTTTCTGCTGGCACCCTACCATGTGTTCCAGACATTTCTCTTTCCAGGAACCTACCTGCACACCTTTCTCTGCCTGAATCCATCCCTCTACTTCCACCCACACCCTCTGTCTTCCGGTCCTTCACGTCTCACCTTAAGCATCATTTTCTCATCAAGAATTACCTTCTCAATCTGTATTAGAACTGTGAATCAGACTTTTATCAAAGCAGACACCAGATTGTAATGGGAGCGGATGGAGGGGTCTCAACATGCTGTGTTATATCAGTGTCTGCTTTGGCCGTAAGTGATTTGGGTCTAATGCATGTCGTGCATCTGACGCCAGACCTTTCCTCGGTGTGAGATTGTCTTTTGTTTCCCTCAGGACTCAGCGTGCTCTACTTCCTGTTCCTGGTCTTCCTCCTCTTCCTGAACTTTGAGCAGGTGAAATCCATAATGTACTGGCTAGATCCAAATCTTCGATATGCCACGAGGGAAGCAGATGTCATGGTATGTACTTGTTGGTGGTCTCAGAGAAATTGGTGGGCTCCTGGGTCTAGTAGGTAGTTGGCTGTACATCCTAAATTGTTCCTTTACCACATTTCCTGTGTAGATATCTAAAAACTAGGTCTCTAGGCAGGTTGGTGAGGTGTGTGGTTTCTATGAGTGATACGGTCAGGGACATGAAAATCTCCTGGAGCAAAGGGGGATGATAGGAAGAATGTGGACATTATCATCAGACAGCCTTGGGTGTGAATTCTGCCTCCGTCACTCGTTAGTTGTAAGACTTCGGGCAACGCACTTGCTATTCTGTTTCCTTTTTAATAAAGTGAAATAATAATATTTATTTTGAGTTTATTGTGAAGTAAATGAAGTAACATTATCTATGAGGCCTAGCACGGTGCCTCGCACACACCAGATTCTCAGCGGTGGTGGCGGCTGGTCCATCAGCGTTGCCCTCAGTACCTCTGCTCCCCACTCTGGCCCTGAGGCCATGATCCTTCCCACCTGTTTGCCATGAAAGGCCTATTGTAATGATTTAGGCCATTGTATTATTTTTATTAAACCACAAAAAAATTTTTTTGGCTGAAATTACTGTATACTTTGGCTTTTTGCGAAGAGACTATTTTATACTTTAATGCTGTTCCTACAACCCTCCTTGCTTTTTAATGCCTAGCATTTGGTACAAATTGAGGAAGAAAAAGCTAGTGATGATCAGAAAAGGAGAACAAGCATCTGGACCACAGACAGGCCCTTGTTTAACAAGCGAGAAACAATGGGAAGGAAGGTACTTAATAAAAGGTCCAAGACGTAATACTGCTACCATTGTTGTTTCCAGATTTTATCTTTAACTTTTATAAAAGACATGCTAAAGACAAAAGTAAGAATGCCAAAAATTACTTAAAAGTCTCAGGGAGAGAAGTCTGTTGGGGTTTCTTACTCTAAGGAAGTGTATGGCACAGGGTGACTCACAGCTTTTAATGATGACGATAACAATTATGACAGTTATGGTGAGGACGATGGCAGTGACTGATTGCGGGTTGTCTCTTCTGCCAAGCACTGTGCTGGGCACTTTGTATTGAGTCTGTGTAAGCCTCAGACATGCATGCCAGGCAGCAATATCCCCACCTTACTGAAGAGGAAATAGAAGCTTAAAATGGATAAGTATCTCACTTAAAGCACAAGCTGATGAAACCTGTCCTTTCTCTCTAGACTGGTCTTCAAGTATATAATTCATGTATAGTTATAATAATAATAAGTGCTTTGACACTCAAGTCTGTGAAATAGACTTGAGAAAGATATCTCAGATAAAATATATCTTTCCCCACAATTTTCTTGGACTTTTGAAGTAAACTTATTTGTAGGTGAATTCTCAGATGAGTCTCTGTCTATCCCATTCTCTCAGTGAGATGGGAGGTTAAATCTAGTAACACTTTTGCCGTCTAGCTTCTTTAGGAATTTGACATCACAGGGACGTTCATTTGTCATAATGACAGTCCCAAAAGAGCTGCAACTGGCTTTTGAAATCTAGTTTTCAAGTTTGGGCCAATTGTTTCTTGCCAAAAACATGAGGCTATTTTCAGCTTTTAGAGTCCAGCTGGTGCTAGAATACCTCGGTCTTCATATCTAATCCCTAATCACTTCTGCTTCCTTCAAGAAGTCTCCCACAGTTCTAAGGACCTGTTCATTGATGACTCTTGAAAAACGCCTTCCCTTTGATACAATTGTGGTAAGGAGAAGCACATTTGTACAAGATGGAAAGTCTGTATAGTTCCCCGCTTCCCAAGGTCATCTGCTCTCCCCATTTCTTCAGTGCTGCCACCTACTCCTAATCTTGATAGGCTCAAGTCCCTGCCTGGTACCACACAGTGAAAGTCAGTCTCCCTTTTCCGTTAGAATTAATATTGTAAAATAGGATTAGGGATCATTGAAATCTAATTAGAGGCAGTTGTGTGTGTGTATGTGTGTGTGTGTGTAATTGGGAAGTTTGCTACTTTTCTAAATAGTAATTCTATTAAAAAAATATGTATTCTAAGCTTCAGACAGGCTTTCAGAACACATCTCATTTGTAAATTGGGCTGTCTGAAGCAGCGGTCTTCTGTTTAGTAAATACATACGAGCCTTTCCTGTGTGCTGGACACCATGCTAATGGCAGTGCAAGACAGGGTGGCTCCCTGTCCTCTTGGAGCTTGGAGTCTATTAGAGGCAAATGAAACAAATAATTGTTGGCTCTTTTTTTTATACTCAACAACTTCAATAATTTTTTAAAATTTTATCAACACACATCCAGTCTTATTTCATTTTTACCCCCCACATCTTGGATTATTTTGCAACAGTTCTCAAGACACTGTATCTAATGTACAGGGACTGCTTTTTAAAATATAACCACAATGCCATTTTTAGTTGCTTAACAGTTAACAGTATACAGTCAGTGTTCACCTTTCCCCAGTCACCTCTTAGGTTTCTTACAGTTGATTTGTTCAAATAAGACCCAGACAAGGTCCAAACATTGCATTTGCTATAGCTCTTAAATCTCAATCTGTAGTCCCTCCTCACCTCTTTTTACCTTGAAGTTTATTTGTCAAAGTAACCATATTGTCTTTTCTATGGTTTCTCATGTCTGGATTTTGCTGCTTGCATTTTCATGGTATCATTTACAGTATCTCTCTGTGCCCCATATTTCCTGTAAACTAGATGTTAGATGTCAAAGCTGAGTCCAGATTCCAGTTCAGTTCTCTGTCCTACAGTGAGACAGCTTTGTAGGTGGTACTGTGTGTCACACTGGGAAGCACATGATGTCTGACTGGCTCTTTTACAACATTAAGATTGATCATAGGGGGTCAGGAGGTCAACAGCAGTTTTAAGATATGCCATCAATAAATTATAGATATGGCTTTTGGGAGGGGAAAAAAAAGAAAACTTATATTAAATGCACTAAACATTGTAATATATTGAAATTTTCACCCCAGTTCTTTATAGCGTGTAAATGATGTGTCATAGAACCAAGAAAGCATAGCAATTATAGACATGCGCACTACAATAAAGAGAAAGAAATGAGTGCTATTTGGAATTTACAAAAGGGGCCTAACCTAGTCTGGGAAGTCATGGCAAGCTTCCATAAAGAGCTGATGTTTAAGCTGACAACAAAAATGTGAGTGAGAGTTGGCCAACCAAAGTGCGGTGGGGGGTGGGGCCATTTTCAGGAAGGGGGAACATCCTGTGAGAAGGTCCTGACTTGGAGAGTCTGGGACCAGTCAAGAGCTGAAGAAGAATAGAAGGGAGGAGTGGGTGGTACCTGAGGCTGGGGAGACAGATGAAGAGTTAGGATGTTATTCTGAATGTAACAAAACGCCATGGACAGTTTATGAGCAAATCAGTTACCTGATAGAGGATCAATTATAACAATACCCCCATCTTCAGTCAAGTTTGGAAACAAAAGAAGAGTAGAATATCAGCTGATTTCTTCCTGGCGAAAGCTCCATGGAACAGATGGCTTTAGACCTGGGCCATGTGGCCTTGCTAATACAACCTCTCTGACCCCTGAATTAGGCTTCTTCCTTGTCCCGTTGTATGACCACAAACTTCTGCCACAAGCTTCTTCCCAAAAGGAGGGAGAAGACAAGAACTCTGTGTGCCATCTGTAGGCAAATAATTTCCAAAGACATTGGAGTCCATACATTCTTTCTTCTTCCAAGGTCACCATTGGAAATGAGAGAATGAGTGGGAGAGTGGAGAATGAGGCCTTGTATGGGTAGAAATGGAGATTCTCCTACACTGGAAAGGATGCCTTATCCAGCCACCCACTCCTCCAAACACAAACACACACACACCAAAATGATCTGATCCATTATCTAGAAATTATTTTGTTTGTAGAGAATAGATTACAGAAAGCAAAAGTGAATACAGAGAGACTAGTTAAAAATCTCTGTAGTTTTAAGCTGGAGGTGGGTACTCAGATGTTTATTAGAGTGTCATCTATAGTTTTTAAATACCTGAAACATTTCATAATTTAAAAAAGCTAATGTGGACATCTAAGCAAGGAATAATCGTGTTAGTGAAATGGAGGAAAGAAATACTTGGGGAGGTGAAATGAATAGGACTTGGTATTAGGTTAAGGTTGAGCAGCGATGGAGAGGATGGGGTCACAGATCAGTCATCAGACCACTTGGGAGGCAGGCAGGATGTGCCCTCACCTCCGTTAAGTAATGTCGACTTAAAATTACTTATGGATATATTAAAAACAAAAACATATGGAACCAAAATTCTTAAAAGTTTTATAATTTTTTAATATTTATGTAATCTTTGGTACATTTTGAAATGGGAGTTAATCTGTTTTTTTCCAGTTTCCGAAGTTGGATGATTCAGTTTTTCTTCTTTTTCTAACATAAGGATTTAAGGCTTTACGTTTCCTTCTAAGTTCTTCTTAACTGCATCCCATCATTTTTGATATATGGTATTTTCATTATCATTTAATACTAAATATATTTTAAATTCCTATTATGATTTCTTCCTTAATCCGTTATATTTGGAGATGTGTTTCTAAATTTCCAAACCCATTGGAATTCAAAAATTCTTTATTTATTGCTATTTTAGTTATGTTTTTGTTATTGGACTTAACACAGTTGCCCTGTGGTCAGGCGACATAGGCTATGTGGTACCACTTCTTTAAGATGTGTTGAGCCTTTGTAAAATTATTTTCCTTCTCATTTTAATCCAGCTTTTGCAATTCATGGCAAAGCAATTCTAATTTATAAACTCTAATGCTTGTCCATTTTTCCTCAAGAATCTTCAGTTATGAAAATATTTTTTATTGGGCAGTTGTCGAAGTCATGTCAGTTCCTATTATCAGAATCCTGGAAGGAAGTTGATTTTTATAGTATTGCTAATTATTTCCTTTTTTATTTTAAACAGGAGTATGCTGTGAATTGTCATGTTATCACCTGGGAGAGGATTATCAGCCATTTTGATATATTTGCATTTGGGCATTTCTGGGGCTGGGCCATGAAGGCCTTATTGATCCGTAGTTATGGCCTCTGCTGGACCATCAGTATTACCTGGGAGTTAACTGAGGTAAGAAGACCAGGAGTCCGCAACCCCCGGACCGTGGACTGGTACTGGTCCATGGCCTGTTAGGAACTGGGCCGCACAGCAGGAGGTGAGCAGCAGGCCAATGAGTGAAGCTTCATCTGTTTTTGCAGCCGCTCCCCAGCGCTAGCATCACCGTCTCAGCTTCACCTCAGATCGTCAGGCATTAGATTCTCTTAGGGGCACTAGTTCCTGGTGCCAAAATGGTTGGGGACTGCTGCTCTACACCCTACAGTGTGAATAGTTTTTATGTAGGAAGAAGATAGTCTGCTAGTTAACAATCAAGCAGTCCATTCTCTAGCCCCTGCAATATAAAACTATTTAAACCACCCCCTAGGAATATTTTACAGCTTTGTGAGAAAAAAAAAATAACTCCTTGTTAACTTAATGCCTGCTTCTATCTCACAAATCTTAAAGAGAAACAAATGAAATAAAGCAAAAGAATGAAGTTGAAATCCCAAGTGCAACAAATAATGGGTAATGAGATCTGCTTAGAAGTAAATCAGTAGTTTACTAACTAGTTTCCAGTTTGAGATAAATAGGATTGTTGTGTTAATTAATAATCATGTGTCCATGATATTTTATCGCTAAAAAATGGATTCCAGATACAGCTCTAATAAATATCTCAGTACTATTTGCAAACCATCCACAATATAAAAAACAAGAACCAGATTACAGACCCTGCTTTTTTTTCCTAATACATTAGGAAAAGCTGGTATGCCAACAACTTTTCCTAAAGCAATGTATTATTAAAAGAAAATTTATCTTTCCATGTTGTATCCTTTTTTTTTTATAATCATCGTCTGTTGTGTTTCTCAGCTTTTCTTCATGCATCTTCTGCCCAATTTTGCCGAGTGCTGGTGGGATCAGGTCATTCTGGACATCCTGTTGTGCAACGGTGGTGGCATCTGGTTGGGCATGGTCGTTTGCCGGTTTTTAGAGATGAGGACATACCACTGGGCAAGCTTCAAGTGAGTTGCGTTCTTTCTGGACGTCAGTCACAGGTTTTCATGCTGTATATTTAATTGCTTTAGTAGCATGCAACTTCAGTACCGTCTTTGATGATAAGGAGTAAATTATACATTAGTAATTGAAACAAATGATTATAAACCTAATTTCAGGCATTCATGCAGAAAATGCTAAATCATTTGAGATGTTCTCCTTCCTTTTTATTCTGCATTCAGACTCCCATCACTGGATTAATTAGTCCCCTATCCCCAGGTTAACCCCTCAAAACCTTCTCACACTATTGCTTGACTGATCTTTTTAAGAATGTTCAATTCATCATGTCATTACCCTGTGATGGCTTCTCCTGGTCTTTAGGACCAAGTGTACATCTGTGGTCTCAGCAGGTAAGGTCCCTTTCTCCATGCCCTCTGGGGTACCCAAGGACTTGAACCCGTGTACATACTCCTCTTTGTCTGTATTCCCATGTGCCAGGCTGGCTGGTACTCTTCCTTCATGAGTCAGCTCACTTGTTAACTCCTCAAGTAGTTGTCTCTGACTCTAGTTTAAGTTGCATGTTCCTCCTTTGCCTCCGTGAAGGACAGCACACACCTCATCATTCTTTTAGCTGCCTCTCTCAACTTGTTTCTCAGTTTGACTGTGGCAGGAACCATGCCACTGATTGAGGAAAAAAACAATGGTAGTGATGATGAAAGTAGTAGTTGTTTTTATTGTGTTTAAGTTTCATTTATTTATATAACAAAATATGAGTATTTTCCATCGCTTATATATTTTTCTAAAACATGATTTTAAAGGATTGTATCCCAACATATGGATAAACCATAACATATTTAATCAATTTTCTTTTATGATCACTTTGTTGTTTCAAAGTTTTCACCTTTATAAAGGCTTGAGTGAACATTCTTGAACATCTATCTTTGTGTGTATCTCTAATTTTTTTAACAAATAAATTCTTAGAAGTAGAATTTACCAATTTATATTCTCACCTATATACACCAATGTGTATATGTGTTCATTTCACATATTTTATTTTTATTTTTAAACCTTTGTCAATTGTATTACACATAAAATTATGTGAACTTCAATTTCTAGACTTTCTATTGAATTCTTTCTCTTTTATTAGTGCTTTTTATACATTAAGCATATTTACATTTTGTCATAAATGTAACTTTATATTCTATTTTGTCATTCCCTTCTAATTTTGTTTGTGGTAGGTTTTTTATATAACCTTTAAAATTTTTAAGTCTTTTGTTTAGGTAAGCGTTAACTGTATTTTATTCTAGTTTAATGGTTTAGTCTTTTTATTATAAGTAACTTATTTAATCTAAAATTTATTTTGATATATGATGTGAGGGGGAGATTTCACAATATTTTTTTTGCAATTGATTATCCAGTTTTCCTCATCCCTTTTATTAATAATTCTTTCTTTGGCCGATGACTTGAAAGCATGCTTTTTAATATATTTAAGGCAGTATATAATGTGACAAAAACTGTGGCTGTGCTGGATATTGCTCCAAGCAACCTCTATGAACAGTATCTCATTTGAGCCATATATCAGTCCTAGGGGTGGATACTTTTATTCTTTTCATTTTAGGGATGATGATACTGAGACTTAGGTTTAGTAATTTGCCTTGGGACACAGCTAGCAAGCAGTTAAGTCTGAATTTGTGTGAAACTATCTGGCTACTTAAACAGAGCCATGATGCTTCCCTATACTTTCATATGTTTATGCTTCACATTCAACTTGAGAATTATTTTGTCAATTTACCAAAACACAAACCAAATTAATAAACAAAATCACATTGGTGTTTTTTTTTTAAGTTGCATTAAATGTACAAACGACTATAGATTAACTTAGGTTGAATCAACCTCTTAAGTATTCCAATTTTCAATCTATATTTCTCTATTCTCATCTTTCTCTACCTCTTTCCACTAAGCTTTGCCATTTTTTAAAATACAGGTCTTTCATAGTTCTTGTTTATTTTGGGGCATCTCTATTCTTTGTTGTCATTTTGTTTCGAATATGCTTGCTGTGAGATTTTCTCGCGTTGTACTTGATGGGTATGTGAGTGAATGAAGGAACAAATCTGGTTCCCTCCCATTCCCTGCCATTTTCCCCTGAAAGAATACAAAGCCTGACTTGTTTGTACTTGTGCCTTTAGCACTTAGCACAGTGTCGGAGATATACAGGTCCTTGATATAAGTCTTTGTTGAATTAAAGAATCTTTACTGTTTATTAAATGCTGTTTACCTTGGGTTTTGTGACGGCTAGAATGTGTATACCCAGCTGCAAGGTATGCATGGTGAGCCTGCAACTACAAGTTGCTCTCTCTGAGCCTATATGGTCTCATTTGTAATACATGTGCTGTTTGTGTTTCATGAGAATATGAGATTTTTAATTGAGTCATTTCTAGAATTAAAACTAAGAAAGGTTAAAAATCACTGTTCAACAACACAAGCTGTTCACTTTTCTGAGGAATAAACAGAGTGAAGAAATGATGTGGGAGACCTCAAGAATATGTTCTCTATTTTATTAAAATGCCCCAACCCAGGAAGTGAACAGTGGGTGGGAATCTGATCCTTGCTGGCACACTCCTCCTTCCTGGCCTGGTTCCAGATGGTTGTCTCTAATGCCTCTCAACTTCTTTTGTCACCAGTTCACAAATTAAGGCCTCTCCTGGCTCTGCAGCAACCTGACCTCTGTGCTGTGCCTGTCATCCCTGAAATTTCCCATCAAGTTGGCTACTCTCAGTGCTTCGCCTGCGAATACAGTGACCATTGTTGAAGAGATGGTTCAAATAGAAAGGAATCTTTTTGTTCGGAGCATTGGTTAGCATAGTGAATGCACAGGTTTTGTTTTGTTTTGTTTTGTTTTTACCTGTCTTTGTTTTTTTTCCTTCCCCTTCCTTCTCTCATTGGATTTTCACTGGAGCTGTTCCTGTCTCACAGGGACATCCACACCACTACCGGGAAGATCAAAAGGGCCGTGCTGCAGTTCACGCCTGCTAGCTGGACCTACGTTCGATGGTTTGACCCCAAATCTTCATTTCAGAGAGTGGCTGGAATTTACCTTTTCATGATCATCTGGCAGGTATTTTTTTCAGATACCCAAAATTAGGAAAAAAACAAAACCATTCAGGAATTTAGAGGTAATGCTAGTCGACATTGCTTACCAGCTAAATGCTGTAGAAAGTATAATATTCTGCAGCTGACATATGAAATAATTTAACAGAGCAATGTTATTATGCCTAAGGTCTTGCTTCGTCTTGAAGGCATTTTAAAACATGGATCTTTGAATTACAAATAAGAAACAGATTAAAATTTGGATTTGTTCAGAAGTCCATGGTCAGCATCTATTACCCAGTGAAATAGGTGCTGGATTGCTTTTTAGAATGATCATTTTCAGAACCAAAGGAACAAATGCAAGGCTTTTACTTATGTTCCATATTTAACATTTGATTTTTAAAATTGTGCCTCAGCTGTTACTATTTTGGGTTACTTGTAAAGAGCTAAATAAAGAAGCCCTCTGCTACCCGTGGGAATTGGCACTCTGGGGGACATGGGTCCCACAGAGTGGTGTCAGCAGTGGAGAGAAGCTCTTGTTGCAAGCAGACATGATGTGATTAAGGTCATTCAGACAGCCAAGGGTCTTGGAAAAGAATTGACAAACATCTCTGTTTTCTAGAGTCAGCCTTTTTTATTGATCCTCCAATCCCCAGGTTATTTGTTTTGCAGCTTTGTAAGACTAGCTGAGGGAAACAGCTTTTACCAGAAGGGTCTTTCAGAATCATCAGAAATTATATTTTGAACACATTTACACAAGATACTCCCAACATAAAGGAGAAAAATCAGCATGTGTCACTTTTAAGACAGATGTTCCTTGTCTACATATGGAGAATAATAATGCTATATCAATAAATGGAGTTTATGGCTATAGAAGCATATGTGAGTAGTCACCATAGTTTGGGGAAGTCAGTATGTATAAAAATAGGCATGTAAATGGGTTGGGATTAAGTTGTACCTCATCAGGGCAGTTTCAGGGAAGTGTAGGTTTTCTTCTATTATAGGAACTGAGGAAGAATTTGGGTTTGTTCAAGAGAGAGAGCCGTGTGTTCCCAGAACGGCAGCATTCCCCAGAGCACCCCTTTCCTGGGTACGAGTGTTGTACTGTGATCAGCTTTCCATATGTGGTGCTAATTAGTGGACCATTTTTTATTCTTTATCCTTGAAGTCAGCGCTTTGAAAAAGACGTGTTTTATGTCACTGAAACAAATAGGCTGGTCCATGTGATATGTTCCCAGAGCAGTTACCTTTCTTAGTCTCTGCCCCTTGCTCAATCTGGAGGGGAAATGTCGGATCCGGGCCCTGGGCATTGAACGTCCCTGCCAAAGTCTGTTTTGTGCTGCTAGGGACTTATGTGATGAACTGCACCTGGGTGAGACGTGGACCAGCCCTTCACACTTACTTTTTTTGGTCGAGGCTTTGCTCAGTCCCAGGCACGTGCTGCTAAACAAGTCCACAGTCATCTCTCAGTGACATATCTCAAGCTTTCTCTGGTTATTAAAGATTGACTTTCTTACAGTGGGTCTTTTACACACTGCCTAATTTCTGTAAGGTTGCATAGGTATACCAGGGCCCATCCTTGTTTTCATGATTTCTGTTTTCAAAGCATGTTTCTCCCAACTACCCCAGCAGATCACATACATGACCCACATGACAATCATGTGAACCAAGAAACATGACAAACCGCAGGTGTCCCCACGTGCCACCCCAGCACCTTTTCCATGACCCCTGGTTGGTTGGCACCCATGTTGTCCTGGCTGTTGCCAGGTTTAAATAGCAGCCCTTGAAGACCCCATGTATTTTCTGAAAACATACCAATTATTTTTAGTTGTAGAATGTCGATTTAAGGGGACTTAGCATGAAGTATCAGGTTAACTAATGCCTCTTTCTTTTTCAGCTGACTGAATTGAATACCTTCTTCTTGAAACATATCTTTGTGTTCCAAGCCAGTCATCCATTAAGTTGGTGTAGAATTCTCTTTATTGGTGGCATCACGGCTCCCACAGTGAGGTAATTCTGTATAAGTCTGACTGTCATTTGAGCATGTTAACCTGCTTTGTATTCTCCTGTTTAGCATAAGAGAAGTCACATGAACTAGCATATTTTTCATGAAGGTATCATAATAAAGAATTACACATCCATAATATAAAGAAAATGTTTTGCTCTTAGACCTCAGTAACATGGAGTAATAAATACCTCACCATTATTTTCAAACCCCTTTAACAGTCTTCACCACTGTTGTTTTTTTTTTTTTTTTTTGTAACTTCCTACTAAAAAAAAAAAACAAATGAGTAGCCAGTGATGCTGAGGGTTTTTTTAAATGACATTATTAAAAAATAAAAATGTTTTCTTAGTGGATCTCAAGTCATAAATGATGTTATTTATAGAATGAGACTTTATTAGCTCTTTAAGAGCCAGTTAATTTTCTTTTTAAAACGTCCTTCCTGTACTCCTCCAGGACAACTGAGGTAATAAGCTTGGATGTTCACGCCATTGTTCCCCTGGACTTGCGTAGGGCCCTCAAGATAAGGCATCATTTGGAGACAGTCCCTCACATAGACTGATCCCAGTGAACTTCAAAGCAAAACATTTTTATTCGTTTCATTTTTTTCAATTTAGAAATGGCATTTGGGGTTTTAAACTAATATGGAATACTGGCGTTGACTAGTAGAAGCACCCAAAGATCTCTGCACAGTTGGTACGAATATAAACTAAGCAGTTAAAAGAGTTAGCTTTTCAGAAACTGTAGGGTAACATCATTTTTAATGTGCTTGCAAACTACACAAGTAGAGGCCTCACTTGCCAAGGAGAGTAGGTGTTTTCCTGGGTCAAACATACCCTCGCTCCTAGCCAGTATCTCTTGTCTTCATTCATTATTACAAATATATTTGTAATATAAGATCTGAGAATATATATAGAAAGGTAGCTATCTATATTTATACTCTATATATACCCCCAAATACTGGATTGAACAAACCAAAGAAGACAGAGCTGAGTCTTGTGGAGTTAGGAACAAAATTCCATTTCTTTCTATTTTGAACCAAACAGGAAAGTAACGGTCAGGAAGCCGGCAGCCCTTTGACTCTTTTATAGACCAGTGGTTTATTGAAATCATTATCCCATAAATGCTGTTTTTTCTTGGTGGGTTGGAGCCTCTCTCCTTTAGTTAAAATTTAATTATATTTGAGACACGATTATTTTCAGGAAAGATTAGCAGCAGTTTCTTTATAAAATTAGGAGCAATCAGGAAAGTCAGTGGGAAAAGAAATCTCATAAAACAATAGCAAATCACATCTGATTTATCATGAAATTTCAGTATTTTTAAACATTTTAAAACAAAAACTGAGGCTCAAAATCCAGTGTTTTGACTTTTTGAGAGCTCCTCAAAATATTTTCCAAATGCTACGGATTTTCACGATTTTTTTTTTGTTTGTTTAAAAATTAGCCACTTTCTGTGTTCTTAACACTACTTGAGATAGTTCCTATGTAAGAAGATGCTTTAACAAGCTAATTGGAAAGATGGAAGTGCTCTAATGGGTTTTATCACAGCCATTCCAGTAAGCGAATAGCAGCTCCTAAATGAAGAGCAAGATTATAGGCTTCAGGATAAATCATACACAGCAAGTCTCCATTTCCTTCCTTTTTGGTTAGTCTTTCACACGAATCTACTTTGAGAAAATGTTTCAGCAAACATTCTTTTAATCTGATAGTATAAGGTGATGGATACATTAGAGGGTAAAGTAGCTGAACTAGTAAAAGCAAATTAGGTTATGAAAATGAAATTAGAGGAAAACTTCAATTCTTTATAGCCAGAATTCTTCACTGGGGTCTTTGGGGTGAGGAGGTGATAGTTCATGAATGAGCTTTAGATATCCGTTAATATCTTGAAATTTAATGCAAAAGTTTTGTCTGCATGTTTTATATGCCTTTACTATAGTTTTCATCAAATTCTCAGTGGAATCTTTGGCCCCAAAAAGATGATGAACTCCTGGTTCAGATGCTACTTTTGAAGGGTTGAGTTTTGAGGTGATTGTAAGACTAAGCCTGCACTGTCCTATATGGCAGCCACTCAACACACGTGGCCATGAGTGCTGGAAATGTGGCCAGTCCACACTGAAATGTGCTATAATGTAAAATATACATCGGATTTAAAAGACTTAGTATAATAACAATATAAAATACTTCTTTATAATGTTTTCAGTATATTGGGTTAAATAACATATATTATGAAAATGATTCATCTGTTCCTTTTTACTTTTTTAACATGGCAACTGGAAAATTTTAAATGCTTGTATTATATTTTTGTCAGATGGGTCCTGCTGTAAGCCTTTCAACTACACATCATTGCCTCTTTTTTCTAATCTTGTCAGCAACATCCAAAGTCATTGATATTCAGTGACAGTGAGGTGCAGACAGGGTCAGTCCCATTCCGGTTTCTGAGAGCCAAAAATGTGTGTATTTCTTGCCTGATTACAATTAGCAACCTTTTTACTATAGAGAGCCAGAGGAGACAGTTAATGACAGTGCCAGTGACCCTTGGGATTCACGTCCACAGAAGGAGACTGAAGCACCCACCTGAGGTTGCTTTGACTCAAGGCTTTGGGGGTCTGTCCCGGAATTAAGAGTACCTTTGCTGATAATCTGGCTGTTTAAACCATGCTCCGCTCCCTCCAGCTCAGGCCAAACGCCTAACCCCTTACAGAAATGTTACAGCAAGCCCCGGCTTCCTGGCCCTGAACTAGACCTAGACCAGGCAGCTCGAGTGTGTGGAGCAAGACTGGACATTTCTTATGCTCACTTGGTGACAGCAGTTTAATTCCATGTTGACTTGTCGGTCTCCCAGCAGTCCTCAGTGAGTTCTGCCTTTGTCCTTTCAGGCAGTACTACGCTTACCTCACTGACACACAGTGCAAACGTGTGGGAACACAGTGCTGGGTATTCGGGTGAGTACTCTGTTACTACGGAAGTTTAAGAAACACACCTCTAAGTTTCTTTGGTTATTTCTTGACCCTGTATTAAGTGCCTTTCAGGACAATTATATGAAGTCTTGCTGATGTTTTTATGTCTTCCATTTTTAACATTACTTTTTCTGATTTAAATTTAGAATAGTTAATTGGCAAATTGTAGTGAGAAGGTTTAGAAACTAATTTTTTTAAGAAATAGGAAATCAAAAGATTTTTATGAAATAAATTAGGAAATGGATTGTTCAAATTCTTCTAAATTTGATGATGAGTTTGGGACATCATTTTATGATAGACTTACCCACATTTCATGTTACTTTCACATCAAAAAATCCTGCAAAACGGCTGCTTGCTATATACCAAGGTATAATTTTATTGTCCCAAAGAGAACTAATATATTGCCACATGGTCACAATTTATTGTCTTTTTACGAATACAAATGCTATATCTGAATTTACTATTATTTAAGTGATGAAAGAGACCATGGGTTATCTAATTTACACCCACCCCCCCCCATATGAAATAAGAGACTGTCTTCAGTATGTCAGGTAAGTAGTTCTTCTGCTTAAAACACCATCAACATTTTACCATGCCATTGAGCAACCAAAGTTCCAGAGACATTCAGCAGATCTGTACATGAAATTCAGGGCCTTAGGTAGCTTAGATTCAAGACCCAATCTAGGTTCTGAATTGAGTGTGACAGTATATAGAAATTTGATGAAAACTCATAGTAGGGAAAAATTACTACTTTCAACAGATCTTTAAACAAAATAACTTTTCCAATTAAAGAGTAATATATGTACACTGATAAACAATTCAGAAAAGAAATTAAAGCTCACTCAAAAAAGTCAATCATTTAGAGATAATTTGCTGTTAACATTGCAGTGTCATTCCTTTCAAACATTTGTTGTGTGTCCAGCACCCATTCCAGATTTTGAGGATTTTATTCAAGTTAGATTTAGACAGGTCCCCCTTTGCCTAAAGACAAAGGGCCATTGTCATTCGTTTCTCAGAAATTCTGTCACTTAAGCTGGTTTTCCTACCTAAAGTGATTTCAGCTTAAAGGATGGTAGTAAGATGGATTAGATTTCTGCTATTTAGTGATCTGGCAGAAGAAAGAATTTACATGTCTACCAGGTTTCTAACATACTGAGCAGAAGCCCTGGGAAGACGACATGATTGTGAAGTCAGGAAGGGAGGGAGGTGGAGCCTTTCTTCTTGTCTTATTGTCTCATCCAAGGAGGCAGTGATTTTCGTGCATTTGAGCTCTGTTCTTTCCACTCACATTTCTCTTTATATTTAAAAGTCCTTGGCAAGGTTTTATTCTACTGTGGAGTGGATATACTTTTTACAGAACTATCTATTTACCTGTTGAGGAAAAGGAGATGTGGATCAGAGGTAGTGTTACAGCAAAGTTTCTTTCTACTCAGGCAGCCAAAAAATATAATTCCATGGAAAGAGAAATGGCAAAGATAAACTGGTCACAGTGGCAGAAAATGCTGCTACAGGAAGTTATATCTTGTTGAAACGTGATAAAATAAAATTCAAAGTGTAAGGTAAACACGTGACATGCTGAGAGAAGTTTTTAAAGCAAGCTTTTATTGGGAGAGGGCTCCCGGGCGAGGTTCTCTCGTCCAGAGAGGAGAAGGGCCAGGGACGGGAGGGAGAAGTTTTTATGGGGTTATGTGGGGGTAGGGTATAAGATGGGAATGTTAATTAAATAGATGTTAGTTGAGCATCTGGATTAGGGTGGTGGTGCCCCCGGGGCTTTAAGGTGGGCCATTTAGGCGTTCAGGACTTGCATGGCCAATGTCCTACTGGAAGGTCTGGATTCCGATATCAAGCTGGGAAGCCTCCAGGCAAGCATCTGGCTGGCCCTTCCCCCGCTGACCTAACACAAAGGTGAGATCATTTGGCTAATTTAGTATGTTTTATTGAGAATTGAGATCTTCCAGTAAAGTGATATCAAAATTAATCAATCTTGAGAACTAGTGGGCCATGCTGAAAAATAATAGATCCCTCTCCATAAACCACACACAATGGGTCTTCTGGGTTCGTGAACCAGAGCTGCCTCTGCACCATTGTTATCAACCACACAGGAGGCCAGGGCCTCTGATCTCCTCTCTTGAGTGTTTGCCCCAGGGGGCCACCACCTCCCTCTTCTGCCCCATCTCTCCCCTGCCTCCCTGTTGCCCTCATTTTGTCTTTTTCCATCTATCAAAACAGCAAACATTTAAATTTCTGACTTTCTTTAATAACTAGTAGCCAATTTACAGCTTTCTTTTCACCAACTTTGGATTAATTTCAGACTTTCGCCAGGTGTGGAGACGTGAGGGAACAGAGTAGGAGTGTCCCAAGAAGTGACATTTGCAGTTCGCCTTTGAAGACTTTAAGAGAGGGGAGGGGAAAGGTCAAACAGGACTTCCGAAGGCTTCTTTCCCACAGTTCCACATCTTTTCCTCCTGAAGAGGGCACTTTTCTATAAATGTCACACCCTCAAAAAGTTTGTATTAATTACTAACTGATGTAACTAAATACAGACTTATGGTGGGGTCTCCTACAGTTATGCTAGAGATCTGAGCTTTTAAGTCTTTTATGCTTCAGTGTGCTGTGCCCAGCACAGATAGGACTCTGTCCAGCTGGGGAATGGGGCCCACCAGGGAGAGGGCAGCAGTGTGAAACAGTTGGCTTCTTCTCTGTTTAGAAAGTCACGTTCTGTTACCTCAGTTCTGTGGGAGTATGGGGGCCAGGAGGATGTGAACAGATTCCCCCAGGTGTGTGCTTTTATCATCTTCATCTTTGTCTTTCTCCCCACTCCACCCTTGTTTTAATTGAGTTTCTGTGCCTAAATAAGACTGGCTTTTAAGGAAAGCTATTTGATTACTTGGCCATGGGAGGAAGGCGTCCAAGCCCCTGCTTTACAGGAGTGAACAGTCACTTTCTCTTCCTGAAGTTCCTGGGTTGGTCTTTCAGGGATCGGGTGAGCATGGACTGTGCCTGGGGGCCACCTCGCTATCAGAACTGCCCCTCACCCTCTGAGTTTCCTGGCCACATGTTACCCCAGCCGTACTGGTGTCCCCATCACAAAGTGTTTGGGCCTCTACTGCTAACTTGTTCTCTACCAGCTCAGCTCCACACCAGCAGGGCCCCTCTCCATGCTCGCCTCTCCTGCCTCCCCGCAGTGTCTGCCGTCTCACAGCTGTTCTCTTCCTTCCGCAGCAGCTGCCCTGGTTTTCCTCCTCCTCTTCTGTTTCTTCTCAGTTTCCTCTGGTGGCTTCCTATTCCATTCCCCTATCCCTCCCACAGTGTCTTAAATTGTGCCATTCTTCCAGGTTCTCTCCCTCTTTCTTTTTTTTTTTTTTTTTTTTTTTTTTTTTTTTAAGGATAGACAGGCCCTGTAGCACAGGGTCTTTCCGGGAGGAGGGGATGTGCTGAGGGAAACAGACAACTGTCCGACTCTTGACCCTTCCTGTCACTACCAGGTCCCCACCCTCTTCCTGTTGACCTTTGTTTCACAGCCTCTCCCACCCATCCTCCCCTTCCCTCTGGGCTTTCCCTCTGGGCCTCTCCTGTCTCTGTTTCAGACCCTAGGCCCCACACTGTTATGGTGGCTTTATAACCAGTTTCCCTTTGCCAGCACCTTCCCCTTCGTCCTGTCCTCAGGACTGCTCCCTCTTTACTCTGCCTCTCCCTGCTCCCTTGCTCAGAAGCCTCCCTCCCTGACAGCCCAAACCCCTGGTAGCAGTTGTTATTTTTTTAGCAGCAAAATCCATTTCTTCAAAGGACATCTTGCCCCAAACCCTAATATACATCAAATCAAGTGAGCAGGACTGTACTAGGTGTCCCACCCAGGACCCTTTTAACCTCTTCCCACCCTCCACCCCATTCTGCACCTGGGGCTTCCCTAGGAAGTCTGTAAGTTCCAGGAGCACAGTGGAAGTTGTTTCTATCTGATAAGTGCAGCTCAGTTATCACTTCCTCCCAAAAGGCATTTCTGCTCAACCTAATCAGAAGGGGACTCACCCCAGAGCACTTCCTGGCTACAGGTGTGGTGGTGTAGCAGTTGTGTGGTGTTATTACACCTCTCATGCCATTGTGGGTGGGTTGTCTCTTGGCTGCCTGAAGGGTGGCTGCTCTGGGCCTGGAGCCATCCCAGTGATGCAGGGTGGGGGCAAATTTCCCCAAGGTGGTAGGGGGAGACCATGCCCTGGACTGAGAGAAGAAGGAGGTTTTTTTGGCAGAGAGTATAGGAAGAATTCAACACACATTCCAAAGTTACGGAACGATTATTAGAGAAGCGGTAACACCCCACAAACAGAGTGTGGTCTCCTCTGAGAGGCAGAGAGTGAGAGGGACCAAGAGAGACTTGGAAAGACAATGAGTAGAGACTGGCCCATTGTTCAGGGAATTCGGTTTCTACATCATTCTTTATTTAGTTCCTGTAAGTTATTGTTTAAAAGACATTATTAACCCATTTCCTTTGAAATGGACATAGAGTGAAGAAGGAGAAGAGTGTGTAGGTGAAAAGGTAAGAATACAGTAGAGTGAAAAGCCTGCTGGCTGTTCCTAGCCTTTAATCCATAGGTTCCCCATGGTTTTAGCCTTAGGGAAAGATCCCTGGTTCCTGTTTCCCCTGCACAGGTGTGGAGAATGGGTTCTTAGTAATCCAGCAGAAATCTTCCTTTGTTCTGAAGGTGTCCTCCTGTCCTGGCTACAGGGCTAATCAGCACAGTGCAGTCTCTGATTGTGGTTTGATTAACATTTTCTCCTACCTCTTCCCTACCTTACCAGTAGAGCATCTTGTTGCAGCTATGGAGCAGTCTTTATGGGATGCAGGCAGGCTGAGGCATCCTCAAAATCCAACAGCAGGTTTTGTTGGCATGCTGAAAACTCCCTGCTTGTACATCCAGCTTTCACGCACTGAGCCCAGAGCTTTCATGCCCCAATTTCTGTAATAGCCCTGCCCACATTCTTGCTACTCTCACTGAGGAACTCCTTACTCCGGGCTCTATATTAACATCTTTATTTCTGCCCTGTCTCTTAAAGTGCAGACTCCAAATGTGGGGAACTGAGAGTGTGCATCAGCAGACCAGCCTCACCCCCAGGCAGAAGCACCTCAGGCAGCCCCGAAGTTTGCCTCCTACCCATGCTAATTCAAGATAAGGATGGCCACAGGCATCAAAGGGAGTTGGAGCCCTGAGTGAATTCCATCCCACACAATTTGGCCACCTCTTCAGTTTGTTAAAGATCAGAGAGATTTACATTTGTACTGAGTTCAGGGAGCCCTGAGGAAGAGCTTGTGCTGCCTCAGCTGACAGACTTAGTAGAGGCCCCCATCCTACCCAAGCCTTGGCCTCAGCGTAAGCTAGCAGCCATTTAAGTCTTATACAAAAATAATGTTAACATTCCAGGACACTGTTTATTAGGACTCTCTCTGGGGACAATGGCTGGTGGTTAAAGAGCCCATGTGATTGTTGAGTTTTGCTGCCTCCCAATTTCCATCACCCCTCATCTCCACAGCTACTCCCCCTGGTCCTCTCCCTACATTAGAGGCCTCGCTGCTTCTGTTCTTGCCTCCTCACCATCAGTTCTCAGTTCAGCTGCCAGACTCTCATATTAAAATGTGATTCACTGAATCATGTTAAAACTCTCTGCTCCAGGGGCTCCTGGCTCCCTCAGACTAAAAGCCAAGCCCTTGGGTGGCCCTCAAGACCCATACTACTGTGACACAACTCTCTCCCTTCCCCCTCCCTCCACCCACCCCTCCCCCCCACACACACATACACATACTGACCCCAACCCCAGTCACCTCACTGAGAGGCCACATTCATGGACAAGGGCTTAACTAAGATTCCTCAGCACATAGGGGCAAAGCATATCCTAAAGTTGCTGACTAAAAAGTCCTGGTCTTCAGAACAAACTTCAGTTCATTATGAAGTCAGCAGGGTGGATCTTGACCAGCATTTCCTTAAAATGAAAAAGAATAGAAAAATATTAGAGTGAGGGTGTTACTACTGGGGCAATGTGAAATCCAGCGTCACCCCGGCAGCATAGGGGGAGGGTGGGTCCTTGGTTCTTCCCCACCGACACAGCAGAGAATTACAGATCAGCAAGATCTAGAAAAAGTAAGATTTATTAAAAGTATGTTTTAGAAGAAGATGAGCCATGCTAAGGAAGGCTGCAACCCTGTGGAATTTGGGAAGTGAAAAAATAAAAGATAAGAGTACACTCCAAGGGAAGAACAGGTTTTCAGCAAAGAGCTGTAACTGCAGGGAAGTGGGAGGGTCTGCATTAGGGCCATGGGTGGTTACAGAGGTGTTCCTAGGTGATTGGCCTCTGAGATCGTTTAGATTGACATTTGGCTGTTATATAACACTGTACCTCTTATACATATGCTTACCCAGAACTCAGTCTGTTATATTAGATTCATGAACTTCCAGGAAGAGACACAGTATTATAATGATGGTATCATGAGGCTGAGGTTGTGGGCAGGTTAAGGTAGTACCTTCTGTGCAAGCATCAGTGGCTGGATTAAAGTCCTTTGTCTCTCAGGATGCAGGAGTGATTCTTTAACTATAAATGGGGTGTTCTTTGGGCTTTCTCAGGCCTGGGCCGCCATTCCTTTATTCCCCTGTTGCTCATGTCTGTCTAACCTAACAAAGGGACAAATTATTTTATGAAACTTGTTTCAGGGTGTGTATGTGTATATGTGTGTGAGTGTGCATGTATGTACATACGTACATTTCACAAAATGTTTCTTGCCATGGTCTCAGATCACAGAAGTCAGAAACAGCTCTAGCCTGCTGATCACTATGCTTTTGAAAGGTGACTCAATCCAGTTAAATATCCAGAAATCTCTCATAGTAAACTCCAGGTGTTCTGTCTGGCTTAAGGGCAGACAGGCACACTTAGTTCAGGGGCTTAGCACTTTCCGTTGTACTTCAAGAAGTCCTGGCCAAAGGTTAACTACTTTTTTTATGTCCACTCACAAGCACCCTTCCCCTCTCTGTACAGCCTGAAAGTAACCAAAGTTTAGCTGCCATCTAGCGTCAGCTCACAGTCTAGATCAGGATCAAGTGAAACTCAGACCTACACTTATAAGCCTCCTGTTTACGTCAGCTAAAATGATACTTTCTCACGTGTGCCATACTTTGTTGGAGGGCTTTTTGCAGATTCAGGCCAATAATTCCTAAACCTTCTTTGGTTGGGGCTAGGGGAAAAGAGCCCCAAACTCTCTAAAGTGGTTCTTTCCAGGCGTCCAGTTGTTTAGAGCCATCCACACATTTGATGATGGCAGCGACCTTTGTGTCTACCAGCAGGTAGGGGGCACAGAACCTTCTGGGCCCCTTGTACTTTTAGAGAATATCTGTGCAACTGTACTAACTCCTGATTGTTCGTATTTCATCTCAAGCAAGGGACACAAAAGTGGACTTGTATGAAATCTGTATGTGTGCTTTTTTTTCTATGTATTCTTAAGCAGTCTTTGGGATTACATGACTAGCTGTGTCACTCTTACCTCATCATTTTTATCTTATGCTCTGAACCTTAATAAAAGTCTGATTTTTTTATTCATAAATAAAGATGTAGAACCTAAGAATGGCTTTTTTTTTTTGATGTTTAATTAGAGAATAAATCATGAAGTATTTTCTTTCGTTTTTTAACATTTTTGTATTTAGCAAGGTTGCTTACAGATTGAGAGAGGATAAAGGGTTTATATTGTCAGCAAACACGGCAAATGTTGAATCTGGAAATTTTTAGGCGGCTGAGAGGGAATGTGATTTTTGCCTTAAAGTTATTGAAAGACACAGGCTCAAACTCACCCTGACTGACTGGATGGCAGACTTAGTACCCATGGGTGGAAGGAGACAGAGGCCAGCCTGAGACAAGGAAAAGCATCCCAACAGCTAAAGAGACTGAGCGACAGAATAAGCCACCCACAAAGGTAGTGGGTTCCTGGTCCCTGAGAGGGTTCCGGCAAGTGGTGACTGTCCACCCTGGTGGTAATAGGCGCTGAGTTAGCGATACCAGGTGCTTCCAGCTATTAAGATGTATGAGCTGAGATTCTAGTCTTGGAAGAAGAAAGAAGTAAAAAATAGTTTTATTTCTTGGGAGGGGCAGAGGGACGAATAGGCAGGGCACAGGATTTTTAGGGCAGTGAAACTACTCTGTATAATTCTATAATGGTAGATACATGTCATTCAGCATTTGTCCCATAGACAATTGAATGTATAACATAAGAGTGAACCCTTATGTCAGCTGTGGACTTTGGGTGATAATGATGTGTCAGTGTAGGTTCATTGATTGTAACAAATGTACCCTCTTTTAAGGATGTTGATAGTGTGGGAGGCAATGCAGAGTATGAGGTAAATCTGTAACTTCCCCTCAATTTTGCTGTAAACCTAAAACTCCTCTAAAAAAATACCAAGTCTTTAAAAAAAAAAGGAGTAATAGTAAAATAAACTATTGCATTCTAAAATACACACACACACACACACACACACACACACACACACACACAGTTGACTCTTGAACAGCACAAGGGTTAAGGGCAACAACCCTACACACAGTGAAAACTCCACACAAAACTTCGATTCCCTAAAAACTTAAATACTAATAGCCTACTGTTGCCTGGGAAGCCTTATTGATAACACAAACAGTTGATTGACATATTTTACATGTTATATGTATTATGCACTGCAAATAAACTAAAGGTAGAGAAAAGAAAATTACTGAGAAAACCATAAGGATTTTCAGTATTGATTGAAAAAAAAACCCATGTTGTTCAAGGGTCAACTGTGTTTAATTTTGAAGAAAATGCAGTAGACTAGAAAAATGTCATTTTGTTTGGGGCCTGCTGCCAGTGTTTGGGGCAGAAACATTATGACCAGTTGAACTTTTTGATGGAATAATGTGTATTTCTGGTAATGCATATGCTCTGATAAAACGAATTAGTATTTGACTTCCTGTTCTCTGTTTACCTAGGGTCATTGGTTTCCTGGAAGCTATTGTTTGCATAAAATTTGGACAGGATCTCTTCTCTAAGACCCAGATACTCTATGTTGTGCTTTGGCTTCTCTGCGTGGTAAGTCCTTACTTTTTCACCCAAAGAGTTAGCTAAATTCTCCATGTTGTCTCTTAAAAAAAAAAAAAAAAAACTCTCATGCACCAAGGTTCCTTAGAAATTCATAGACAGGACATTCTATTTGTAATAACCTGAGATTGGTCACCAGTCCAAAGTTCAAGAATAAACACATAGGATCACATGGCATCCAGAATGGGTCACCTTGACAGGTTCTGGTCAGACGCCCTCAGCAGGTGCACCATTCATGCATTTATTTCACTTAAGGGAATTCATTTGCACGTGAAGAATTTCAGGCCTGCTGTGAAGCAACAAGGATAATTACAGTGCCCTGTAACACACCTTACTGTGTAAGCATTTATGTAGTTGATAGGCCCTATGAGCTGTTTTTTTGAAAGTGATCAGACTGTGCAGTTTCTGCCCCGCCAGCTGCCTTTCTAGGTGAAGCCTGTGTAGAGTAAGCTTCCTCTGTGAAGGGCAGAGCCTACGGCCTCCAACCCTGTTGTCCTGGGACTTTTCCTTCGCCTTTTGCAGGGAGTAAGATCTTACCCAGCTTACACATTTTTTGACTGCTTTTCTTAGTTTGTTTTATTATTTTGGAGAAAAGTCTTATTTTACATTTAAGCTTAGGAGCTTTTCCTTATTGGTCCAGAAAATTAATTTGGGCTTTCTTTGTAATTATGGAAAACTTCAAACATATTTGGAAGTAGATAGAGTAGATGACCCTTCATGTACCCATTATCCAGTTTCAACAATTACAGCTCACAGCCAGTTTTGTTTCCTTATATTTCCTACTCACTATCTCTACCCCAAAGTATTTTGAAGCAGACTACCTGTAATATTTCAGGATTTATCTCTAAAAGAATACAAGAATGTTGTTTTTTTGTTTAATGCAGCCACCATATTATTATCACATGTGAAAAAGAATTAACAGTAATCCCTTAATATAACCAGTGTTCAAATTACTGACATTTTCTTAAATTTTGTATTTTTTAACAGTTTATTTGAGTCAGTACCCACATTTTGCAATTCTTGTCATGGTTTTTAAGTCTCAGTCTATACTTTCCTTCTATCTCTAGCTCTCTCTCTTTCATACTTCATTTGTTGAAGAAATCAGCTTTTGTCCTGTATATTTTCCCACAGTCTGGATTTTACTGATTTCATCCTGTGCAGTAATTTAACAGATTTCTTTGTCCTCTGTATTTTCTGTAAATTGGTAGCTGGATCTAGAAGCTTAATCAGATTCTGTTTTTGTTTTTTTGTTGTTTTGGCAAGACTAAACTTTGTATTTTTAAAGTGTTTTTTCGTTTGTTTTCTTGCCTTTCATGCGCTATTTTTGGGGTTACTTGTTAGCAATCCTAGCACCTCGAGCTTATTCTGTCTTCATTTATATCAAATAGTAAAAGGTAATAATGATTTCCTTTGTACTTAAACTCCAGGGTTAATGCTCAAAAGTATTTTTTCTGTCCTGGTGAGACTAGATATAAGGGTTGGTTAGGGGAGCGTGTCAGATGTGCCTGGAAATTTTAACCAAGCACTTCTCACATTGCTCTCTGGAATGTGCCCCTCAGGTGTGTGAACTGTAGCATGACCTACTGCCCTCACCTGGTGCCAGAGGGGACACAGACAGGTGCAGGCAGGTAGGACTGCTGGGACATGGGTAGGTGCCCTTCTCACAACAGCCCGTAGCAGGCTCCCAGCTGCCAGCGCACAGCTTCCCTGGGGCGTCGGTGGCCAGAACGGTCTTCTCAAGGCCGTGTCTGAGAAGCCCTCTCTGGGCACCCTGCCTGCAGGGACCTCACCAGTCTCTCTTTAAGTTTGAGACTTTCTCTCTGGTTTACTTATTTGACACTTAGCGTACACTTCCTTACATTGATGACTTTTGATTTGCCTTTGTGTGATTATGTTATAACTGAGGACATGAACTACATCTGGTCTTCCCGTCAATCTCCCCTCTTCACTTAGCGTGGTCCTTTGTATGTCTGTCATTCCTTCACATTTCCTGAATGCTCATCAAAGCAGCATCTGATGCTGGACCCCCACAGATACATGATGGTGATGACAAAATTTATTAATGCTTACGATGTGCCAGACACTGTTCCAAACCATTTCTCATGAATGGTACATTTGATCTTTACACTTTGTGGGGAGGTACTTTATTAGCCTTCTTTTATCGATGAATAAGTAAAGCCACAGAGAGTTTCAGAGAGTAAGTGGCAGAGGCAAGGCTCAAACCCAGACTATCTGGCTGAAGAGCTCCTGCTCCCTCCCACCAAGGGTGACCCCTCAAGGGGTCTCCACATCCAGGCAATAGAATTATACACGCAAAAGAGCAATGTTAATAGGTGATTAGTATTAAGAAGGACATGTACATAGAGCTGAAAGAGCCCTAGAGAGAGCACCAGGCAACATGGGTAGTTGGCGAGGGCTCCCTGGAGGTAATGAGGGAACAGGACTTGGAAGGAGCACAATGAGTGGCTCTCCCATCCCTCAGGTGCCCAGCTAAAAACCTGGGAGGCTGCTTCCTGTCTTTTGTCATTCTTCAGATCATCTAGTCACCAGATTTCGGTCATTCAAGTGTGGCCCGGCTCCACCCTCCTCTCCATTCTCACGGCCTTTGCAGCTGTCTAGACACCTGTTCTCCCTCCATCCTGCCCTTCAGATCCATTTTCTACACTGCTGCCAAAGCGATCTTTCAGAATTCAGATCTGAATCTCTTTTCCCTGCTCAGAATCATTCTCTATTGTTGGTGGCTTGAGAGAGCCCAATGGTATAATATTTTTCCCCATCCAAGTTCAGAGTGATTAAGAGAAAGGCAAGATAGGAGGAGGATCTAGAGATCAGAATAGCATCTTTATTACTGAGAATCCGCATCTTTCAATATCAGCTTTAGATGCTTGACAATGAGGGGCTTCCAGATAGTGAACCCCGGAGTGGACACATTCTCCAGCCCCAGGAGCCAGGCCTCCCTATGTTGTGCTGGTGGCCTGGCACCTGGAGGGAAATGCCCATCTTCCTTCTCTCGGATTCACCAGGAAGATAAGAGTTAGCTCTTCCGCAGGGAAGGAGTGAGGGGTAGAGAGAAGCTGGAAAATTATACCAGGAAAACTCTCTCCCTGTAGAAAACAATACCAAGAAGGAAGAAGAATCCTGCCACCCACGTGTGCTCTACTCGGCTACCTCAAACTCCTTGGTTACCTCAAAGAGCCATCCAGAGTTCTCTTGCCATCACACGTGATGCTTCCTTTGCCTGATCTGAATGCTTTTCTCTCTTCGTCTACCTAGTGAATCTTATGCCAAGGCCAAACTTAAATTCATGTCCTCCATGACCTGCAAAGCAGACTAGGAAATACCTTCCTCAGGGACCAATCTCACTTTGTATATATTTCTTTGAGTTCTAACTTCAGTGTAATGTAATTTGTAGTGTTTATATCTGTCTCTTCATTCTTATTCAGAAAGAGTATGTTTTCATTGTCCTTTTGTCCCCACTGACTCTAGCACAGTGCCTGATGCATGGGAAATACCCCACAGACACATGGAGAATAAAGGAGTAAGTTCAAGAATCAGAGATGGATGTACATGCAGACTGAGAAACACACACGTGCAAAAGCATGAAGCTGTGCCAGTGCCCAGCGTTCTCAGGAAGATCACAGCATGTGTGGGGAGCGAGCGTGAGGAGAGTGAGTTGGAGGAAGAAAGGATAGATGTCTGCTCAGGAAGGACTTTGTGTGTCTGTAGCGGGAGACCCAAAGGAGATTTTTCAGTGGGAAATGCTGTGGAAGGGAGAGAGTCTGGAGGGAAGAGGGGTTGGAGGAGGAGTTTAGTCTGAGGGTGTTACAGGGTCCCAGGTGAGAAATGACTGGCTGAACCAAGGGCTGGATTTGAGAGCTTGTTGAAGAGGTTAGCTCCACACGATGCTGTCCACTGTAATAGCTGGCAAGGGATTTGAGGGTGACTCCACGGTGTCTAGTTTTGCGCCCCTGGTGGCTGTCGGGACAAGTAACAGATCAGGGGATATCAGAAGCCCCTTGAAAGGAGATGAAGTTGGTTTGGAGCACTGAGGTTTGTGGGACCCTTAGAACTTACAGCTAAAGTGTCCTGTGCCATTGGAAATTCCAGTCTGTCCAGTAACAATGAATAGACTCGGTCGGTGGTGGAGATGAAAGAATTGTGTGTAGGGCACTGCTGGAGCCATCGGATGAGTTTGGGGACATGGCATGGGTCAGAGGAACTCACTGAGGTTGGAATTCTGCAGAGCTGCCACATGTAGAGGCCAAGCCAGGGCTGAGAAGCAGCCACTGAAGAGCAGGACCTTGAAGACAAGCAGAATCCTCCAGTTGATATTAGCAGTGACAAGCACCACGGAGGGGGACCTGGCCCTCAATGAGGCCATTGAAGGGTCCCCAAAGAAGAAGAATAGAAAAAGGTTCTGGTGCTTTTTCATACTCATGGCCTTTATTAAAGCTCAAGATTGATCTCAAATTCAGGAGTGGGGTGAACTTTATTCAGTAAAACAGTGTTAAGTTACGCCCCACCTCCCACACTACGCAGAGGAACAAAGCTTCTAATTATTCCTCTTGCTTGGTAAGAGAATATATCTGGAACTTGAGATTAATGTGGAAGCAAAGATCTGTTATGCTGGTTAATAATCTCTAGCAGCAGTTGTCTGATCAAACAGGGTAAATTGAATGCTCATTATTGTGACCTGTTAGTCAAGCAGGTTTTACTCCCTCATTGCCGCCACACCGACACCGGCGCATGGCTGTGGACTGCCATGGCTCTCATCCCACATACTTTTTTTCTTCCCTTTTCTTTAAACAAAATCTGTACAGTTGCTATCTTAAACTCAGGTCTTGACACTTTAAGTGGGTACTTGCCTAGATTTCCACAGGTGTGATTGCAAACCCCAAATTACAAGCTTTTGTCTCCTGGGACAAATGTGAAATGGGTCTTTTGTACCTAGGTGAAGTGGTAAATTTGGCAGCCACAGTAGGCCCTCTATGTGGCAGTTGTGATGATAAGTGACCACCTGCCTGCCAGTGTCTGGCCTGTCCCCTGCAGGGCTGTCTGCTGGGCTGGCCTACCCTCCTAGGGGTGGGGCTGGGAAAGGAAGAGGAAGAGCCCTACTCACCTGCCCTCTGGCGGGCAGAATTCATGATGACAGCCAGCCCAGCCCTCAGGGCTCTAAGATCTAGTGGAGTGACCGCTCTGGCCAGCCTCCCCAGCCCCACTGCACAGCCACTGACAGGTCTGGGGAGGTGTCACCTGACCTCTCCAACTCCCCCTCCTTGTGAAACCTAGGATGGCCTGTTTTGCTCTTCATAAAGGACCTAACACAGATGCAGGCTGCCACACTGCAAATCCTCCAGTCTTTCTCATTCTTTCCATGTCATGAAAATGGTACATTTAATGTGGGTGGTGTATGCTAGAAGTCTGAGTATGTACTAGAGTGTGGTAAAGGTCAGAAGTTGTTTTCATTTTATAATTTTGATATATTTATTCATTGCCTAATATTTCGATGGGGGTATGAATCCTTTTCCTTTAAATCCCTAATGTATAGATGGATGCATGTGAACTAGTGGTCCTCTGTATTTCATGTTATCTCTCCACCATGTTGCTATTCCCACTTCAATGACATGAAAGGAGAAGGCCAGCCCGAGCATCTGGACTCTTTTTTGACACTTAAGATGATGCTGTTCCCCCAGCAGACACTGAGTAAATATCCTTGACTTAAAGGAGCTGGGCCAGAGCTAGACCAGCAGCCACAGTGCTGAGAATTTCCAGCCCTGCATCCAGACTGGGCCGTGCAGCGCAGACCGAGCGGGTATTAGCTGTTCCCGTGATGCTTTTCTTTCTTTGGGACTGGATCAGTGGATGGATAGATGAATGGATAGAGATGTGAGGATATATAGACAAAGTCAATATTTATCTCGATAGCCGTCCCTAAACCTTGTATCCAGGAATATCAAGAGACCTGTGTTCTGGCTCCAGTTTTGCCATGGACTTGCCACATTTCCTTGACAGGGCCATTTTGTTTCTTCTTTGAAGTTGAAATTAATGATCTCTGTGGTGACCCTTTTAGATCTATAGTTATGATTCTTAGAAAGAATGAAAAATTATTTTATGCCTATTCCCACGGTTGGGGTATGGTGATAGGTCCTCAATAGGACATACAGTGGAGCAGATGGAGGTTAGACGGTGAGGATGGTGTGGTATAAATGGGTTCCTAAAGCAAGGCATTCTGAAAAAGTTTAGCTTTGGAACAGGCAGTCGTTTTGTTTTGATTAGCATAGGAAGGTAAGGCCTGGCTGAAGGACATGGCAGAGAGTCATCTGTCCTTGCTCCTGTCACATGCTCTCCCTCTCTAACTTGGTGCTCAGTCTGAGTGGCCAGGAACTTTTCCCCAGCATGTTTTTAGACTTTGGGTTCACGTAGAGTCTATTCTTCCCTTAGATTAGAGTATAGCTTAGGGTGCGGTGCAGGGCGGGTAGGAATGCTGGTGGGGAAGGAGAGGTTATCTCTGCCGTTTTCCCATGCACCACACCCTTCTCGTTTTACTCAGGGACTTATAAGGCATATTTATTTTTTGTTTATTTTCCTATCTCCTTAAACAAGAAAAACAAAAGCAACCAGAACCGGGATCAGAGTGGGGCCACTGAGACTAAAAAGCAGTAAAAAGGCAGTCCCAAGCCAGGCCAGTAGTGGCCAGCTGTGTTCTGTAGCCAACACAGTAGGCGTTTGTCCTGAATGCCCTTCAGCCCCACTGTGACACCAGACTTAATGAAACTGCTTTTTCATTCAGAAATCCTCTTTCCCACAGAAGCTGACAAACTGAGTCCTTATAATTCTCTCTAGTGATGGAAAGAGAGGATGGTCCGTGAAACCAGAAATACAGTAGAGAATCCCATATGTCCTTTTGAGCAGAACCTGCAAAGCCATTTAGAAAATGCATTCCACTTGTTCCACATCTAAACAAGATCTTCCATTCTGATAGGAGAGTCACAGGTAGAACTCATCATAACTCTTCTTGTCGAAAGCTTTGGGGATGCTCCCCCAAACTCATGGGGCTCGTCTCTGCCACATCCAGCCATTTTGTGACCAACGTCCTAAGAAAAATGACAGAAATGCATCGAGCTGTCTTGTGTGAATTCCCATTGAAACCCTGAAGTTCTGGGAAACAGAATTTGTGCAACATCATTTATAAAATGTGCTGGTTTTTCTCTTCCAGGCTTTCACCACCTTCCTGTGTCTGTATGGCATGGTGTGGTATGCAGAGCACTATGGTCACCGAGAAAAGGTATGGGAGGGAAGGCAGAGATGGCTTTTATTTAAAGTAATCACATCTGGCTTAGAGCTTTAGCTCAGAGCATATTCACATGGGAATATGGTGTGGTTGGCATGTGAGAGCTGGGCTGCAGTCCTCTCCATGGAGAAACTTAACCAGTTCAGAATTTGTTCCCTATCAGTTGCTATCCATGCTTGTGATTGCCCTTTTCAATAGGTTGCAGTATTTTTTCTCTTTTTGTAAGGGGTTTAAAACTTAATTATTTAAACAAAATTGTGGAAAGAGCCCTGGACTAGTTTTGGGAAGGCTGGATCTTATTCTTGGCCCTTCCAACTTTGCACAGACCTCTTCCTGTGCCCCAGCCTGGGGCCCCATCGCAAAATGCCTGCCCTGCCCACCTCTTAGTGGACACGAGTATTAAAGTGGAAAATAAATGTGTGCAGTCTTAATATGCTGTAGCAGTCTTGTCAACTGTAATTTTTAAGTAAAAATAACAGTTTCCATCCTTTATTTATACCTTGAGTCTAAGGAGCTGAAGTACTTTCTAGAAGGTTTATTCTGCATCACTCGGAGATAGCCTTGGTTTTATATCTGAGAAACATAAGCATAAGGAAGTTCTGTCACATGGTGGTGGTGACCCCCTCAGACCAGGAGAGGCAAGGACAGAGCTTCTCACTTGTTTGCCTGCCCCCCGCCTCCTGGGGAGTCCTTGAAATTCCATCACTAAGCCTGCCTTTTTCCCTAGACCTACTCAGAGTGTGAAGATGGCACCTACAGTCCAGATATCTCTTGGCCTCACGGGAAAGGTATAAAAGGTATCTCTCTTGTTCATTGTTTGAGATTTAAATGGGCCCTCTCCATTCTGAGGCCCAATAAGGAAATTTAGGATCAGTATTTCTCTTCTGTATGGTGATAAATGTATATTTTAAAGGGTCTCAAACCTACTCATCACATGGCTCCTGTTACTTATTAAGAAACATTCAAAATGTTTTCAGGATCTGCCCAAAACACTTGCTTCGTAAGAAGAGGCCCCATGTAGTTCTGCCTTTTCCGAGACAGGAAGACGTAAAGAGGCCCACATGTCTCAAGCATCACAATGGGAGTGTTCTCTCTCTTGCCTTTTATGAGTGAAAAGGGTTAGGAGGAATTGTGTTCCAGGAAGAAAAGCCTTTCAAAGAGGTATATTGATTTAATCATTTATTCAAGAGGCAGACCAGTATGAGAGGGATTTCAGTCACGTAGTTAGGGCTACTGACCTTTCAAGGAGCATTTTGGAAAGACTTGGGGCCACCTGGTTATTTTAAATTAGGCACATGGAATAATGACACTGAGGAGGCTCCACTAGACAGCAGTTTCTTGCCAGTTCTTAGGAGCTGATTGGAAGGCTTAACTGAAGGGAGAGAATGATGACTGCTAGGAACCGTGAATTTTAGCTCATGAGTTGCTCAGAGAAACAGTGGGCCTAGGAAGAGAAAAGCACTAGAGTTGTATGTAGGTTGTTCTCCTGAGTTCTGGGGTCAAGCTTTTTAGAGCTCTCCCTGGGAAAATGCTAGCGTACACGCTGCTGAGTTGCCACTCACCCTTTTTGAGATGGTTTCTCCTGAGTCGAGTGGATCAGCAGCCTGTTTTAGAATGCTGATGGAAGTGAGCGGAGGTCTTCCCCAGAGCTCCCTGATTCGCATCCGTCTCCTTACGGATCAGTCCTTGTACTTCTGGGCACTTCTGCATTGAAAAGACTAAAAGAAGTAAGCAGTGGTAGAGATATATTTCAGTGAAAGGTAGATAGCATAGTAAAAAAGAAAAGAAAATCTTCAGAGTGATAAAAGAATCTCTTGGACAGCGGAGACCGAAACTGAGAACATTTTTTAGTGGCAGTCTTGGGTGGAGGTTTCCTCTGGGGCTGGGGGCTAGATCTGAGTCCAGGGTCAGACAACCTCTTGGCTACTTAGGCCAGAGGTTGGCCATGTACTTAACCTAAGAACAAAGCCACCTTAAGCCTTACACACCTCTACCTGGAATGCTCACCCCTCTCCCGGCTCCCCGATGCCTGCTGATTGCTCCACACTCAGCCGATGAAGAGGTCTTTCTCTGAGCTCCCAAACAAATGATATGGTATGGTAAATGATGTTATCCCTGTAGATTGAACATTTTGAGGGCATGTGACGTCTTCAGTGTGTAGCTCTAGCACTGTCTGTCATGAGCAGTCAGGGCCTGATTTGTATAAGTGGCCTCCAGGTCAGATGACAGAGGGCATGTGATAACGTAATTTTGTAAAGTCAAGAAGCCTTTCCAATTTAAGGGTTTAGAAACTATGGTGTGTAGCAAGTCAAGGTGTGGAAACCTAAGTAATGCATCCTTTGGTTGTGAGGCTAGACTTGGCATCAGGTTTTCACTGTCGCTTCTTTGTGCTTTGATTCCATCTGTACCCTCCCTTCTGGTTCCCAACACCACGATCGTGATACTTCCTCCACAGTGTGAGTAGAAAAATTTTTCAGGACCCTTCCAGACTGTGGGGAGCCATCGCCCTGCATACCCAGGCACGGGCTGCTCTAGTTCAGTGCTGGGGTTTCTGTGCCTTGTCTTAATTTATTAATGAGGCCACTAGGTGGAGCGCAAGTATCAGTGGAAGAGCTTGTTCTTAGCATGCAGGCCTGGGGCGGCCGGGCACGGAGAGCCACGAATCTGAGTGAGCCCACAGTGATGGAGGTGTGTTCTGATTCCTTTGGCCAGGTTCTGAAGACAGCCCACCCAAGCATCCAGGCAACAACGAAAGCCATTCTTCCAGAAGAAGGAATCGACATTCCAAGTCAAAAGTCACCAATGGAGTTGGAAAGAAATGAAAGACCCTGGTTAATCAAAGATGTTCCAGAGAGTGCCTAGAACTGAGAGGGAAACAGGATCGTTTGGACCTCCCTGCTAGGAGGTTAAAGGAAAGATCCAGTGCAAACGGAAGAGGAGAGGCTTTGAGGAGGGGTCATTATGTGAAGGTGTCAGTCTTGTTTCCCATAGACCTGGCCACATCAGGGAGGCAATGCTGGGGTCCTTCACCATTGTGGGGTCTCTTCTAACGTCAGCACTTGGCATGCAGTCACCAGTAGCTGTACAGTGTGTTCAAAGGAAAAGGTAGCTATTTACTCACAGTTGCCAAAAGCAGCTTTGTGCTTGCGTTTATTGTGGATACACGTTAAACATCTTTATTCGGAGATGACATTAACCGTACAGTTAGTTAATGGACTGGTCACCATTTTTTTTTTGGGGGGGGTTTAAATGAATCTGCCTTTCCATTCGATTGGTTTACATTCAGGCCACTTTTCTGTCTTTTATTTCATTGTTATTTGTTTTTAAGTTAGAATGCTTAAAAGCCTTCAGAAGCCACTGCTGAAATAGACTTGGGGAACGCTCAAAAGAAAGGGGAGAGCTTTTGTGTTACCTCATCCCCTGTTTAGGACCTTAAGCCACAGTGGCTGTAAACCACTTAGGAAAGCTTAGCTACCCACGTAGGACCCTGGGCTTCAGATGAGAACCTTTTCGGTACCGTCCCGAGTGTCGTTGTCCAGACTGATCCACGGTGCGCAGAAAACCTGCTCGAGAGGCAGCGCGCACCGCGGCTCCTCCCCCAGCCAGGTGCCTTTTACACTTCATTTGTGTTCTTTCCATGGTGTGTTGCTGACATTGTCTTTTAGTCCCGTGTGAGGTGCTGGCGAGTATTACCTTTCACTCATGCCATGCTCTAGAATGTTTACCCTGATGGTTGGTCACCTCTGATGGCTCCCTGTTTTAAATAAAACAATTCACATTAAAGCCTATCAAAGATCTGTCTGTAAAGAGCTCATTTCTCTGCATCATATCAATATTTTCCACTGTTTGTAAGCATCACTATACTTTTCAAGTGACTTTAGGATAATATAAATGTGTATGTTTTATATAGTGAGAAGAGAAAAAGAAAAAATATGTGTTTTCAAGTGTTTACTGACACGTCCTAACCTTCCCAAGTAATCAATAGGAAATGAGCAAGAGACCCAGTGTTGTTTTTGCTATGGTCATGGTAACATCAACCTGTTGGCAAGTGACTGGTACCCAGCTGATTGTCTTATAGGCATAAACTTGCTGAAAACAATCCTTTTGTTCCTGCATTTCACAGAGTGCAAAGATTTCGATGTCTTTTCTCCCTTTAAGGAAGTTATTGACCACATAACTGTCATGTTTTTCTTTTTCTGCAAAAGAATTCCAGGGTGAAGGGGTTAAATGAATCCTGCAAGCTGGGGTCACATCCTGTGTCCTGGGCCTCTGGCAGTCACGTGGTTGAGAGCCTTGCGGAGTTGCTCCAGCAGCGGACGAGTCGCTGGTAGAGAGAGATGGGCACACGCTCCGCTGGCGGCGAGGGGCCACAGCGCTGAGCTGTCAGGTGCTGCCGAGCAGCAGCCCCACCTCCCCTGGGAGCACTGCAGAGAGGCACAGAGGCAGTGCTTTCATAAACCCACTACTTTTGCAACCCACCAAAGAGGCCTTTTAAAAACATGGGCCTGGTGTAAACATCCGTTACTTTGAAAGTAGGCGAGTGTGTGCTGATTCTCCCTGCATTTTGCTTTCCTGAGCACTGAGTGCTGTGTACCTCCTGTCCTGTCTGCCTCAACTCACTCCCTGTGCCTGGGCCACTTGCATGGGAGCATTTGGCCTCGCCACTTAACACTCCTCCGGTTAATAGCTTGATCTGGCTGATGAAGCACAGCACTGTTCTTCCAGGCCAGCGGGGAGGGAGGCACCTGTTCAGCATGTGGTAACTGACTGTCCTGTGGGATGTGTGAAAAGTGAAGTGCACATGAGACAGTTTTTCTTCTGTGGCTTTGTCCAAAACGGCCAGGAACGTCCTCGGATACTTTCCATGCCCTTTCTTGGAGTTTAAACTTTCTTTTCTTTTTCCCCTTTCAGTAAGGGCTCTTGACTGCAGTGGTTTCCAAACCAGTGTTTTCCATGACTGCCCAGTCTCACAGCTGCCATTCCTCTGAGAAGCTATGCTATGGGTTTGGCCTACTTTTCCCACCCGTTTCTATGGAAATGGACCTCACACTGATGGAAAGAGAATACATGTTTCAGAGTCCTCATTTAATATCAGAAATTATTTGGTTGCAAATTATTTCACTTTACCATCACAAACTGCTCTCTTAAAAGACACCATTATTTTGGATGTAAAGTGCAAAGAACGTTTTATGTATTTTTCTCAGTAGCATTGCAGTGACTGTTACTTTTCTCTTTTTGTCATTCTTGGCCTTCTCATGGCCTGTCCCTGCCTTCTCTGTCTGTTTTCACAATTTGTAAAAGCCTTGCCCCAACTGCTCCCACAAGCAATGCTAGGGCATTTCATTGACCCGTTCAGCATTTTGATGATAAAAGACATCCTATAAATGCCAGTCTTATTTTCACTAGTACAGCTTCTATAGTGAGCTCGCGAGTAAAGTACTACTCATCCAGGAGAAATAAAATAAAATTCTTTACCAAGTACATTAGGACCTGTTCGTCTTCCCTCCGAAGCTGCTGCACGGCTGTCTGTTCACTCGTCAAGGCTCAGCTCAGCCATTGGGTTGGACCCAGTTTTATTTATAATAGTGCACTTGGTCAGGCCCTTACAGCGGGGAGAGGTTGGGCAGAGAAAGGAAGGCCAGACGCAGGGTGGAAAAGAAAAAACCATTGGAAATCAGACAAACGAGCTCTTCAAATGCGGCATTTAACTTGCGTGCTCTTTAACTTCTGCGTGGTGACTGCTGCAGAATTCCTGGGCCCACCATAATGTTCACCAGGTGGGCTTCATGTATTGCCTTCTTGTTATGAAAACTACGGACCAACAGGTAGGCTATTGCAATCTTCAAAATATTCCCTATTTATATGATCGTAATCAAGAAGTAAGGCGAGCCAAGACTTCTGTTTATCAGTGTTTCATTACAAATCCACCTCTTTCATATGTGTCTATCACAAAGGTTAGACGTGAGATTTGCTTCTTTGCAGGGGTCAGCATTAGTAATGGCTCAGACCAATGTGCAGCACTGTCTTGCCAGCCCAACAAGATTTAGATTTTTACAACACTTCGTTTTAGCACATTTTATTCTAAACCTGATGCTGCAACTATCACAGGTGACCTGATGTTGCAACTACTACATGTAAAGATTGCAAAAAAATTTTAATTGAACTTCCGTATTATCTTTGCTGCAATAAATATAGCTTTTTCATTTTGCTCTCCTGTGAAGGAATTATTTGTGGATCTCTACTAAAGAAAGGGAAAAATAGTTGGGCATGAATTTTTTTAGTCTGAGAATGCTGAATTGTAAAAGTCTTCCTTGTTTCCTAAGTTTACTAAAGAGGACCTTTAATCCATTTCAGAAATTCATCTATGACTCGGTCTACCCTGACATTTCCTTTCTCGCTTCTGTTGGGTGGATTTTGAAGCTGATTGTCCTATGAGAAGATGTTTGTTGTCATAATCTAAAACTATCAAGGATTTGCAACAGGGCCAACAGCTCCAAGCCCTCACAGGGCTAAGCTTAGTTTGTACATTGTGATATTCTGGTTGAAAACTGGTCCCTGTACAGCATACATGGCTGACTGGAAGGGTGGGTGACAGGCCAGCTTCCTGCCTGCAGTGTTGGTAACAGGTACTCCTAAGCTCCATGTTATTGTCCTCTTGGAGCAGGAATATCACTGTTGGCAAATCCATCCCCTTGTTATAAACCTAGTGAGGACAGGGATATCTTTCAGAAAATACAGTGTGTCTCAAAGTTGCCTTCACAGCTGATGCAGCCAACCACCTAGCCTCCTTAGCCATTCTGGGCTCATGCTTGCACCTCTTATGCCCCAGGTGTTAATTATTTTTTCTCTGTTATTGGAATGCTCTGAGGGCCTGCACGTTGTGGGCACAGTATGCTGCGTGACGGCAGGAAGGCTTTCTCTGAGCTGCCTTGCTTCCTGTGCCTTCACACAGCCTTCCTAGGGTCTCAGCTGCCTGTGTTCCTACAGAGGGTGTGGCCCCTTTCTGGGTGCTAAGTAAAGGGGACTTGTGGCTTTACAAACCACAAAAAAAGGTTCATTTGCCTTTAAAAGAAAAACAGAAAAATTTGAGACTAAAAAAATCAAAATATTGCATTTCATGTCTGAAGTATACACACAATAGACCTAATTATGGCATCGAGTTGCAGGCAGGATTTATGTGACAATCCGTACAGGAAAATCTGGACTATAAACATTATTCCCACTCACCTGACAAAGGGCTGTTTTGGTTCATTCTCATCAACTGCATACATCACATAGTGATTAGGTACTGTATTTTACGGGTGTAACCAGGGAAAGGCTTAAGATCTCCAGCTTTCAAAATGTTTAAAATCTCTTACCTTCTCTTATCCGGACCAAGAGCATCAGGATGAGTTCACTAGGGCCACTGCTAACAAATCTTTCAGACAAAGGCATTCGGAGCACTGGGAGCCTCCGAAAGAGTTCTGCCTGGGGCTCTCGGAACCCTCTCCCTCCCCTGAGTATCCCCAGCAGCCACATTGGCACTTAGCTGGCTTTTCTGGAGAGCCGATTGCCAGGGTGGCATTACCATTTCCAGAGGAAAGGGTGTCCCTGAGACAGCTCCCCTCCCCATCACGTGTCCAGCACTGTCTGTGTGTGCTTGAATACAGTGCGGTTGGCCTGTTACCTCCGTTTTCCAGGGTTTTGAGACAGAGGGTTAAATACTTGAACCAAAGCACACAGCCACTAGGGGGCGTCAGATCAGCCCAGGGTGTGATGCTCTCTCCACCCCAGGCTCCCTGCCTTGATCCTTGTGCAGGTGTTTTATGCCCCTTTATCAGACTGGAGCCTGTAGGAACCCTCCCCCATCTCACTCCCACCCAGCCTCAGCAAATGCATGGTGACGAATCCTTGGGGCCCCCATGCCTTTGTCTCCCCTCCCCGTGGAAGGAGACTCATGTGACTCAGGTCCAGGTGCTCACTTTGTTAGGAATAGCCAAACTCCACGCACTCTCCAGATGTTGGCCCCAGGTGTGATTTAGTTGCTGGGTGGAAGAAATAATTGGTGTCAGCCTTTGGTGTCTCATGCTCCCTTCAAGCAAAGTCTCATCTCTCCATTTGGGTTTTTTTCCTGATGTTTTGACACATCCTGCAAACTGTCGGAAGGCAACTCCTTCAGCCTGTAACAGCTCCCTCTACCCTCAGGAATCTGATTTATGATCTGGCTAGGCCATAAACGTCTGCTCTTCACTTCTGAAAAATAACAAAGTATGGGAAAGAATGTAAATTATAAATCCTGAATTCCTATGGTCAGCAATAATGTAATGGCTTGAGTTGTTGGTTTTTAAATATGGTGTGCATATGGCTTTAATTTCTAAGAGTCTGGATCCCCCCCACCCCAACCACCATACTTCTAGGGAGAACAGATAACAGTGAAATGTCCTGCTGAGATAGTGTTTTTCCAAAATAAGAAATAACATTTTTCTGATGACACACTGGCCAAATAGTTTGAAATGCCACTCTGCAGAGAGTGATGGGACAGAGAATGACTGTGACATTTCCACACTCATCAGCCTGCCGATTTAGTTTCGCTCTACTCCAAACCAACCCCTGGTGCTCTCACTTAACAAGCCCTGCCCCTCCCCCATTTTAATTTTTGAGGAGGAGGTTTTCCTGTAAGATTTTTAAAATTCTCTTCCTGTCCCTCTTATCAGTCAAGGTTCTGCTCACTAACTGGGCATAGACTTCTCTCTGATGCTGAAAGCAGTAAGGACGGCCACAAAGTCATCCTGAAGGCCAGAGAGCGGCCTGGGTTTGAATTTTCATTCCAGTGGTGGGTCAGCACCAGGTTTAGATTTCACAAGCTGGGCAGAAGCAGCTTCTTGCTCTACTAAGGCAGGAAGGAGCCTCTGGTCACCATGTGAATTCCTGTTGCCTTCTCTGACCACAGAATCCAATGCCTGAGAGTGCTGAGCTGGTGTTAGCATTTTTCCCTTTAAGCCTGACCTCGCCCAAGTTCAAAATGATGGGTGAAAGCTGAAAAAACACCCAGAGTCTCAAAGTTCCCAAGCTACTGTTATAAGAGCCCAAGTCTGCCAGAGCATCTATTAAAATTGATAGGACTGTGTTTTCCTTTGTGTGGTCAGCAAGTATGCTGACAGTGGAGCAGCATGCATGAGAATATGATGCTTAAAATCACAAACATGTACACCCACAGAAATATATAATCTCACAAACACCTATTTACGCCCACATTCACCCTTCATATATTCCTGTCATTTTCTTTGGATCACATTTGATTCACAAAATGCCAGGCTCAACTCGAGCATGGGACTAGCCAGACCACACAGAGGGCGTGGAGGAGAGGGCTGTGGTGCTCAAAACTGTCTAAGTGAATGTATACATTCTGGCTACCTGCATAACGTCAGCTGCAGGTCCATTCTTCAATACTGTGCCACTGTTAGAAGTTTCTGTGTATGTACATCTAAATAATTACAACAGAAAGTGAAGATAAGCCCAAAAATGATGACCACAGAAAATGTGTACATCGGCGTGATGGTCAATTTTGTGTGTCAACCTGACTGGTCTCGAGGATGCCCAGATGCCTACTAAAACATCATTTCTTAGTGTGTCTGTGAGGGCATCTGTGATGACGAGGTTAATAGGTAGACTAAAGCACAGATGGCCCACACCCATGACATGTGGTGGACATCATCCAGTCCACTGAGGGCCTACATAGGACAAAAAGGTGGAGGAAAAGCAAATTTGTTCTTTACTTGAGTTGAGACATCCACCTCTCCTTTCCTTAGACATCATTGCTCCTTGTTCTCGGGCTTTCAAACTTACACCAGGACTTACACCACTGGCCTGCAAGGCTAAGGTTTTTGGACTTGGTCTGAATTACACCATCAGCTTTCCTGGTCAACAGTAGGCTATTAGTAGTTAAGTTTTGGGGGAGTCAACAGTTACCTGCAGATTTTCGACTGCATGAGGGGTTAGCACACCTAACTCCTGCATTTTATGTATAGATCTATCTATCTTTTCATGTAGATCTACATGAAAAGATAGATAGATCTATATATATCTCCTGTTGGTTCTGTTTCTCTGGAGAATCTTGACTAATACTGCCAGCTTTATATTTGGACTAAGGTTTATAAGTTAAACTTATAAAGGGAAATGACAAAATCAGAGTTCTTGAGAAGTTAATGCTCCAAAATGTGATTGTTGGCATGTAAATTGACTTGTATTGTCATTGGTTTTTCAGACACCATTGCTATGAATCGCAGAAACCTTTTAAGTTTAGAACAATGGCTTAAACACAACTTCCGGTAGACTGCTGCAGAGTTGGCCAGTGTCATGAAATCAGCCCCAAATGGGTATTAATGGAGTCAACCCAAGGACAAAAACAAAAGTCTAATCATACACTGGACAAGAATCCCGCTTGTTCTATTTCAACCCTTCATTAAAATTTTTTTTTTGTTTGATTTTTTTTTTTTTGTAGTTAGTTGCATCTTGTTCAAAAAAATCTAATATCCAGCTGCTCAGACTAGAACAAGGAAAAAGAATTTTAGGTAAACTAACACTTAAGCTAACCATGTGCCAGGCACCATTCTTGCTGCCTTCAAGGGATTATCCAATTTATTCCTGAAAAGATCCTCATTGGTGTTGCCCCCACATCGCAGGTGGGAAAATGAGAAATTTGAAAAAGTTAAAGACTCAGATACTCTAATTCCAGAATGCAATTTTATCTTGATCCCTCTGACAGAGGCAGTATCATAAGAACTTTGGCTCAGGTGCCAGAATTCCCTGGTCCAGATCTTGCTCCCACCTCTTACAAGCTATATGACTTGGGGCAAGTTATGTCATTTCTGTGCCTCAGTTTCCTCCTCACTGACATAGGAATGATAATACCCACTTTATAGTGTTGCTGAAATTTAATAAACTTATTCTTTTAAAAGCATATAGAGCAGTGTCTAGCCTGTCATAAGTGCTCAATAAATATACACTATTGTCATTATAATGCTGACTGCCTCTTTAGAGGGAGGGGCCTATTAGGGGGTGATTGCCATTAACTAACTGGGTGCTAGTGAGGACCTGAACCAGGGCAGCCTTCGGATTGACAGGCTGGCAGCAGTGGGGACGGATGCCCATGAGAGAGGAGACCAGGATCAAGCCCACACTTCTTGGCATCTCATGTATCAGCTTGATCTGACCCAGCCATTTGTCCAGCAACAGGCCCTGCTTTTTCCCTGCACCCCCAACCTCTCATGCCCCCTGCTTATATTTAGCACTGTAGAGGCCCTGGCTGGTCACCATGACCCATCATACTTTCAGACTCCTTGGCACGTTTGGCATGACCGGAACATCTACCCCTGGCATTCTGCTGGGCGAGCTTCACTCATCCTGCAAATCTCAGCTCAAACGCTCCAAGCTCTGTGAAACTCCCTGATCTCTGATGTGCATGGACGTGCTCCTTCCCTTGTGTGCTGCAACCACCTCTTTTATAGCAGTTATATCTTGGGTGTCCTCGACTCGGCCCATGCTCTTCGAAGTATTCGTCCCCAACACCTAGCCCACAGGAGGTGCTCAGAAATTGCTCTTTGAATGAACATATAAGGTTATTTTGTCCTGTTTTAACATTCCAAAGGGCTTGAGGCATAAGACGTGCAAGGCCGTTCCTCTGGGATGGCAGCTCTGGCTCCATTTATTATTTTTTTACCTTTGTAAGAAACCATCAGACAGCCTCACCAGCATCTGGTGGTGCCAGTGTTCTGGAATTTGGTGATTCTAATAGGTGTGTAGTAGTAGCTCATTGTTGTTTTAGTTTGTATTTCTCTGATGACATAGGATGTGGAGCTGCCTCTGTTTCCTCAGCTGGCACTTTCAACTGCCATTGATTCCACATCCTGGCATTTCAGAGGGCTGCCTTGCATGCTATTCTTCTGTTATGCTTTCACCAACAGTGGAAATTGATAGTAAGCTTTTGGAGTGTTAATCATAAAATTATTTTCGAGTCCCTTAAACATCTGTTCTTGGGAGATGATGACTGAGGACCACTTCTTGATTCTCAGCACCAGGGCTGGGACAGGTGCCAGAGGCGTCCACTCTCCTCCCTCTGGTACCTGCTTCGATAATGCCACAACTGCGAGAATGCTCGTTTTCTCCCTTGGATTCATGTTGTAACTCGGAACTCCAGGTTTTGTGGAACCTTTCATTTGGGGTTCACAATTCTAGAGGTCCTTTCTAAGAAAAATAATATAAAAACACTTACTCTTGAAATTTGATAAGAGCAAATGCCATGTGATCCCCGATGCTAGGGGACCTCCAGAGGCTTGGAAGAGGCTGAGGCTGGTGAAGGGGACTTGAAAGCATCATTTTCATCAACCTCACAGTAAATCTGCCTCTTCTGGAACCAGTACAACTTATTTCACTTGCTGGGACCTCAAACAAGTCACATCTCGGATTCTTTCAATTAATTTTGCTCAAACCCTGAGATGCCATTATCAGCAGGAAGTGTAGACTTTCCCCCTAGAGACTTCTTTCCACCCACCCAAGTTCTCTAAGAACATTAGGGATCTGTTCAATGCACTGAAGTAGTCCCATCAGCCCTAGAGCATTATGATTCAGGTGCTCGACCAGCTGTCCACTCTGCCATGGCACTTTGTGTCAGTCCCCATGCCACAGAAGTCGTGTCCCAGCATGGGCAGCCAGGTAGAAACATGCCAAAAGTCATTCCCACAGCATAACACTGTGCCAGGAAGGAGTCTATTGGACATTCAAGCCTTAAACACAGTCTGCTCCAGACATAGCTTTTGGCCCTGGCTGAGCCCAGTTCACCAGTCAGGCACCTTCTTCCTTCTCAATGAGTCCTCCCTTGGGGCCTCGGTATCCATCACCTCCAGGGCTAAATTAATCCATCCAGGATAGTCCTATAAGCCCGCACCATCAGGAAAGAGTGGTGCTCTCAGCCCCATCCTGCCCTTTGGTTTCCACAGCTCTGTCACCCCCTGCCTGGAAGATTTTGCAAGTGGGGATATTGCAAGTGGGTGCCTGGCCAGGTCACAGAGGCAGGAGGCCCTCTGTTTCAGTTTTGTGTTTCTTTCCCCATAAGGAGCTAACTGGATCTGTTTCATTGGGTTTGACAGTTTACAAAGGCGATCCTGCTCCCACATAAGCTGGTTCCTTCCTGAGAAGACTCACAGCCCCTCTGTTTTTCAGATGGTAACAGCAGTGTTCACAGGGATTCTTTCTGGAGCCACAGCATCTGGGCTGCCAGGGGCTGCGTCTGCTGTGTATCTAGGGAAGATGTTCTTCTTTCTGTATCTGGCAAGGCCTGTTACTGTTTTAATGAAAAAAAGAGCCCCAGAGGAAAGGCACTTCCATTGGTGGTTTTCCCCAAACTGAAATGATTACCTTTCATCCTGCTAACTTTATCCTGCTGTAACCAGTTTAGTTTGAGGAACTATTTTTGCTTTGAGTGCAAATATTCTTCCCTCTCACATCTGCTCCCCACAAGCAATGACAGACCATTGAGTAAAACATTTTATTCCCTGAATAAAGCATGTATGTATTTTTAAAAAATGTGTTTCCTCAAGAAAGCCACCCCCCTGTGCAACATCGGCTGTTACCAGGCAAGCGTCTATGTGAATCTGATTTCTCTCTGGGGTTAACTGAGCCCAAAATGAATCACTCACTCAGCTGCAGGGAGAGGCCAGCCTGTCATTCTGCAAGATTACAAGCCCATAGTCAGCCTCCTGGTCTTCTTTTGCTGATTGAAACCAGAAGACTGGACCATACTAAAACATGGCCGAGAAAATGACACAAAATAGCAAATTTTCACCTCCTTTCTAATTCATAGAGAGTTGCTTCCAGATGATGTCTCTGCAGTCCAGCTTCTGACTCCCAAACCATTCAAGGAGGTTGTGGCCTCAATGGCAAAGAGCCTAAATGACATAATCTTCACCTTGTAACACACACATTCAGGCAGAGGAAACAAGGAGACAATGTTGCATTTTGAGAGGGACATTGACAAATTGGAGCATAGTCAGAGAATGACCAACATCAGGAGATTCTGGAGAACATGTGCTCTGAGGGGAGAAGTCTGAAAAAAACGAGAATATTGAGATGACCTGTAGAAGAGAAGACAAGGGGCACGTTGATAACCGATATGGGGAGAGAGTGTAGTATAGCAGAACAGAGGTGTATTTGTGCTCAAATCTCGGCTCTAGTACTTCTAGGGTGTGTGGCCTTGGATAAATTTCTTAACATCTTAGCTTCAGGGCCCTTTAGGTAACCTCCCTATTTAGTGGGGTTACTGTGGTGTTCCTAGACCCGAGTAGGTGGTCAGTGTGCACTTCTTCTCCCTTTCTCTGTGTGAAGAAGGGCAATCATAGCAATGAGAAAGGTGATCTATTTGATGTAGATCAAGGGAGAAACTGAGACCACTGAGAGAATTCCCCTAAGGGAGATAGATTTGACTGATGAAAAGTGGGAGCTGTGTGGTAATCAAAATCTGGAAAACAAAAGAACTGGTTTGGCTGCCTTTAAATTGAGAGAACTATCACAGATTCTATAGAATAGATCTCTACTTCAGGTGGGAGATGGGATTTGATGACCCCTGGATCTCTCCCACTCTTAGATTCCATGATTTGGACCCAGCTAGATGGTTTATTGTTCTATCCTATTCGTAGGCAACTCATATATATTCAACTCCCATTAATATATATTTAAGAGATCCTAATGTGGAATTATTTAAAATTACTCTTTTGCCATTACCTATGTATGAGTTCTCTCTCTCCTACTTCAGGACCCATTATAGCCTAGTTCAGAGATTTCTCCTCAGTGGGCACTTAATAAATGTTGATGGACTAGTAAGAGAGGTATATGTGGTCTAGTAACTACACGTTCACATTCTGGGCTCACATAGGCATGTGTCCCAATCTTGGTTCTAGTTCTTGGCCATATGACCTTGAGGAAGTTACTATCTGGGCCTTCATTTCCTCATCTGTAAAATAGAGATAGCGATAATAGCTTTACGAGATAAAATGAACAGGATTTTTTAAATCCTCAGTAAAATAGTAAGTGTACAATAAATATCAAATATTATTATTTTTGTAGTTTCTGTCAGAGTGACAGTTTACATAATTAGAGGCTTAGGGATGAAATGGTTCTTCCTGTACCTACTTATTTAAAAATATTCTCTCTTAAACAGTGTTCTTGGTTATCATGCCCCAAAGCTTACTAAGTTTGTTACCCTAGTTCCTTCAGCATTCATGATGAGGGCAAAGAGGAATAAACTGGACATAAACAAGAATGGAGACATTGAAGTGGGGGTGATTTAGCCTTGGCCAGGAAATCTATGACAAGGCCAGAGCTAGTCTGAAACCTCCTCATGGAGAACATCTGACATGCAGTCAGCTCATGTTGGAGAGACCAGGAGAGCTTCCAGCTGTGGTCACTTGGGAAATGGCCCTGCCTCTGGTTGTTGTGTTCTGCAGAAGAGGGAACGTCCAAATGGGCAGGCTCTGGGGCCCTGTGAGAATCCCTAGACAGGGCCTGAACCCTGGTTAATGCCTAGCCCAGCATGGGCCATGGCCTGGACTTAAAGATACTTGACCAGGAAGGGAAGAAAGGAGAGAAGAAAGGAAGGGAAGGAGAATGAAGTAGACAAGCTTTTTAAAAAAGTTTTTTAACTGTTGTAAAAACAAACAAAATGCATAACATAAAATTTACCATCTTAATCATTTTAAGTGTAAAATTTTGTAGTGTTAAGTATATTCACATTGTTGTATAATGGATCTCCAAAACTTGTTCATCTTGAAAAATTAAAACTCATTAAACAAGTCCCCATTTCCCCTTTCCTCTGGCTCCTGAACCACCATTCTGCTTTATGTTTTTATGAGATTAATTAATTTAGATACCTCACATAAATGGAATCATACAGTATTTTTTTTTGTGACTGGTTATTTCAATTAGCATAATGTACTCAGATTCATTCATGTTGTAGCATGTGATAGGCTTTCTTCTTTTTTAAGGATGAATACTATTTCATTGTGTGTGCGTGTATCACATTTTGTTTATCCATTCATCCATTGATGGAAACACTTGGGTTGCTATTGTTAATAATGCTGCTATGAACATAGGTGTACAAATATAGACATATTTTTACAGGGATACAGAAGTTAAGAGTTTGGAAATGGGAGATTTGGGAAAATATATTTGGAGAGACAAAGAAGCAAGTCAAAAGCAATTCACAACCAACAATGGCAGTTTTGAAAGGAGACCAATGAACAGTGGACAGAAAAAGTTGTTAGTCATGGACTGTTGAGTTGTAAGGAACAAAACTCACTCAAACTTGTTCAAAAGAAGAAAGGAGTTTATTATAAGAACACAGAGTTGGGTGTCTCATGGTACCCAAGGTGAGGCCTCAGGAAAGACTAGAAACAGAAACCGGAGTCAATAACCAAAGGTCCTCTCTTCATCCCTACAGAACCCACATTCATTTTGTCAACAGCAGGCACCGCTGTTCTAGGCTTTGCGAATACAACTGTAAATAAAACAGACTTTACACAGGGAAAGATGAGTAAGAAACAATTAAACAAACAAGAAATTCCAAATTCCATAAATTGTGTGAAGGAAAAAGCAAGCCCCGTAAGAAAGAACACAATAGAGGCAGGATTGGTGTGGGGCTCGACTTTGCCACATATGATCATTGACTGCTCCTCTGAGGAGGCCACGTTGGAGCTGCATTGATGTGACAGCCACATTAAATTCAAAGCAAAGAGGACAGTGTGTTACAAAAGTGAGAGAAGATCATGAGCCCAGAGGGAGGTGAGTGACGGGGAGTGTAGCAGATGGAAAGAAGTGTAAGAGCAGGCACCAGAACACACAGAGCCTTATTGATCATGGAATGGATTTTTTTCTAGCATAAAGGGAACCCATTCACAAATTTTAAACCAGGGAGTGACATTATGAGAGTTACATTTCTAAAAGATACTTCTGGCAGTCAGGTGGAGAGTGGATCGGAGCGGGGGAAGAATGGGGGTGTAAGATTCTTACAGACAGTGGTTTAGGCCACAGGGGTGGTAGAGAGAAAGCCAGAGTCAAGACATACTTGAGTCACATGAGTGTTCAGAACAGCACTATTCATAATAGTTAAAAGGTGAAAATGACCCAAATGCATATCAATCGATAAATAGATGAACAAATGTGGTATATCCATACAGTGGAATATTATTCAGCCATAAAAAGGAATGAAGTACTGATATATGTTACAATGTGGATAAATCTGAAAAACATGCTAAATGAAAGCCAGTCACAAGAAGCCACAAATTTATGATTCTATCATATAAAAGTCCAGAATAGGAAAATCTATAGAGATATAAAGAAAATCAGTGATTGCCTTTGACTGGGGGTAAGGGGTGATGGGAGGAGAGGTGATAGATAAATGTGGCGGGGGGCGGGCAGAATACTGAAGTGATGAAAATGTTCTAAAATTGACCATGATGACATTTGCAGTTTTCTGTGAATGTACTAAAAACCATTGGATTGTATACTTTAAATGGGTATATTGTATAGTATCTGAACTATAGCATAATAAAGCTGTTAAAAAATTAACCGCTACTTGGGAGGCAGAACTGATAGGATCTCCTGCTGGATTGCAGGAGGAGGGTACAGCTGCTCATCTCTATTTTCTCTGTTTCTGCTTCATTCCCTTTCCTCTTTATGGCCAGGTTTTCTCTGTACACAAGGAGAACGTGGCTATTCTGGGGCCTACTCTACGTTCCATCCAGCCCCAGTGACAAACAATGAAATCTCTGTAACCCAGTTTCAAATCCCCTGGATGGAGCCTTGTTTGCTCAGCATGGGTTAGTGCCAGGGAAGCAGGGCTGCCTGGTCCTTTAACCAGGCCCACCCCTTACCAGGGCTGTGTAGGATGAGCAGTTCTCATCCTCAGAAGTAATAGGAGTCTGCTTTCCGAATTTTCAGACAGAATCAACATATAATGAGCATCTTCAATGTGCTACATACTCTGTCAACTGCTTTCATGTCCTTAATCCCATTTGATCCCTTATCTGTACTGTTTGAAAACATGTGCTGACTAAAGAAAACATATTCAATTGAGTTTAACTTGTGGTGTATGCATAATGTCACATCAAGGCCACAACTAGTAAAATCGTCTACCGCAGTTTAGGAAAAAGTCTACTTGAAATGGCATTACCAGCTACAGTATCTGGTTACCAGAGGGAGGTGTTTTCAGTTCACCTAAACACAGGCATTAGGGTTCCTCCTGGCTAGAGAGCTGCTTTAGCTAACAAAGAGATGTTTCTGAAAAATGCTTTAAAACCAGTCTAGTGGGAAGTGAATGTGTTACAAAAATGATTTGATTCTTAAACATTAGTAATCTGTGAATTCCCTATTTAAAAATCCTCCCTGGCCTTTACTATCTAACATTAACTCTTTAGAAAGAATGATTGCTAATGCTGCAGGCTGAAGGTGGGGAAAGAGACACAAGGAAAATCCATATTTTTTAACTTAATCCGTGTTTGTGGAGTAGGCAGAACCAAATCCAAACCATATTTTCCAAAAAGATTTCCCCCGTTCTTAACTTCATGTGTATTATATAAGAAATCTAATCCACATGTTTCTTACTCATTTACACATAACTCATCAAAGTGTTTCCTCTGAAGAAATATTTGATGTCCAAGAAGACTTTAGAGACTTCCTCTTTTTAACAAGCCTTTGTTCTTAGAAATAAAGAAGTCTGCCGAAGTTGTATATGCAAAGAATAAATGAACTTGAACTTCAGAAAAGTTAAACTTTGTTTTAAGTAGGTTCTGTATCTGGAAGAAACAACTTTAGAAATGAGCTCTTTTTCTTTAAGAAAATTTTTTAGGATACTTGTGTTTTCATGCCAAAATGATTTCTTGGTGGGCACCATTGGTTGGCAAAGTCCACCTCCTTAAGGCATCGTGGTCTTCAACTTTTTAGTTAGAAGAGACCTAATTTTGACCTATATCTAATAATTTGTGGCAAATTCTGCCCAGTGGAAGATATATCCTTTTGAGAATTCAGCATATGTCTTGGAGAGAACAAAGTTCCTAATGAAAGCGGTGTTGTGGAACCATAGGACCACTTTCCACCCCTCCCACAAGAATCATTCCAACCCATCTCACAGAAAGTACGCTCATAACCTCTTCCATCCCCCAATTCCAAATGTCTTCCTTAATTTGTTAACATGTATTTTTAGCCTTCATTCATATCACATTTTATTCACATTTCTTCACATGGCTGCATCATGAGCTCTGAGGGATGAGAAGAAGCAGAAGACACTGCTCCTGCTTCTTCGTTTCACTGGGAGAAAAAGCTACCTAAGTGAGAAGTTTATCACATGTGTGTTCAGTGGGCATTCCAGAAATTCCATGAAGAGAAGGATGGTCAAGGACAACAGAGCAGTAAAATTTCCCCAGAGCCCTGGGGACTGGGAACAACAGCCTGAAAACAGAAATGTCAAAACCCAGATGAAGACACAAGGTCCTTGGGGCTGGTATCAACTGGACGTTTCTTCAAATTGGTGTGTTAAAAATGTTTGCCTGATGTTTATTTGGAAGAGATACTTGATGTTTATGTGGAAAAGAACTATTTTCGTTCCCCTTGTGGTCTGTTCTGGGACATTTGTCTGGCTGGAATGACATGAGATATGGGCAAATATTTGGCTAGGTGCCTAGAGAAAAGGAACAGGCCTAAAAAAGAGAAAATGGGGTTTACAGAACCAGCATTTGCTTATTTTGTCCTGTGTTCTCAGCTAGTGCTGGTTGTCTTACAAGCACATTCTCATTTATTCTCTGTGACAGCACTACAAGGTAAGTATCGCGATTCCATTTAATAGACGAGGAAGGAGACACATAGAGGCAAACATATTGCCCATGAGCAGCTAATGAAGAGTGAAGCTTGGATAGAAACCCAATATAGGGTTAAGATGTCTGTCCACCCCTGTCAGGGAAGTGAAGATTAGAGTTGGAGAGAGCAGTGAGGAACCACTGAGAACCTGGAGATAAAAGAAAGGGGCAGTGAGCTAAAAACAGGGCATCTGAACAAGACAATGGTCAGAGAAAGAAGAGGCTTTAATGAGTCTTCCACATGTGAGGGTCAGGAGTGAGGTTGGAGGGAGAGGAGAAGAAGTTTCTGATCCTGAGAAAAAATGGTTGACATTGAATCCTGGATGTGAAGTAAGGGCATGGGAAAGATGCTGAGTCTGTTGTGTTTGAGATTCTGGAAGAAGTGTGGTCGAGGGTTCTGACTATTGTAGAATGGGCAGTGCTGAACTGGAGAGCTAGCCTCATACTGAGGTACTGAAGGATTGGACCACCAGGCAAGGAAGTAGACCACTAAGCAAGGACCACCCTGTACTCCTCACAATACAATATCAGTGATTCTCAGTGGGGCTCTGCTTCCTCTGAGTCTGAGCATTGGAAAATAAAGGGGATCCTTTTGATTGACTCAGAGACTGGAGGATGCTACTGGTCTTCATTAGGCATATAAGGTGCATAAGAATACAAGATGTCTTATAATACATTGGGCAGTTATAAGCAGTGAAAAAACTCTGGAGTACTCCTAATTTCTAAATATCCCATTGGACATTCATTTAGGTGAAAAATCTATATATAAGTCTCTGAACCTAGAATCTAATTATAGTTTTTTTGTATACACATATATTTTGCTCCATTGAAATTTATACTTAGTTTCACAAGAATGTAACCATATAAATAAAAAAAATCATACTTTGTTTTGTTGGAACTTGACTGAATTGTTTCATTTCAGAAAATCACATCTCTGATAGCACTATCACTCCTAGAATTTGAGCTGTTACTTTACACTAAAAGCTAACCCATTAAAGCATTCAAATGCATTCAAGCATTTGATTATTTTGTCTTCAAGCACTCAAGTCTAACCATTGATTGAAATACATTTTTAACTATAGATTCCTTTCCTTTATCTTTTATGTTACAGTTGGGCCATTATATTTATTCCTTTTTAATTATGCATGTAGTTGAGTTATAGTATGTATAACTTCTATTTCAGGAGAGTAAAGAGGGTGTTACAAATTAATCATTATAAGGAGGGATTGAGACTAATGTGATTGAGAACCACTGGCTCTAGACTAGCACCCTCCAATAGAAATGTAATACAAGCCACAAAAATTATGTTTTCTAGTAGCCTCCTTAAACAAAATTTAAAGGATGGAATATTATGCATCCTTGAAAAGGAAAGAAATCCTGTCACATGCTACAGCATGGGTGAATCTCGTTGACATTATGCTAAGTAAAATAAGCTAGTCATAAAAAAACAAATACTATTCATTTCACTTAATATAAGTCATCTAAAGTAGTCAAATTCTTAGAAACATAAAATAGAAGGGCGACTGCCAAATACTGGTGGGAGAAGAAGAAAGGGAGTTACTATTTGATGGGCATAGAGTTTCAGATTTGCAAGTTGGAAAAATTCTGGAGATCTGTTTGTATCATACAATGTGAATATCCTTAACACGACTGAACTGTACACTTAAAAATGGTTAAGATGATAACTTTTGTTGCGTGTTTTTTTTATCAAAATTAAAAAATTAAAAAGCACAGATACAATTAATTTTAACAATATATATTTAATCTAGTATATCCAAAATGCCCTCATTTCAACATATAATCAATTTATAAAAACTGTCGATGGCATTATATTTTCTTTTTCTTATATATTTTTTAAATCTGTGTGTATTTTATACCTAAAGCATCTATCAACCCAAACTAGCCACATTTCTATTGTTCAATAGCCACATGTAGTTAGTGGTCACCATGTTGGACAGCTAAGTTCCAGATAAGAGCTAACACTTGTTGAGCAGATATTCAGTGCCAGGCACTGCTGTGAATCCTTCACATAGAATGACTCATTTAACCCTCATAATGACCTTATGAGATAGGCACAATTCCTGTCGCATTTCGCATGAGGAACTGAAGCTCAGAGAGCTCGAGTAGCTTGCCTGAGGTCATGCACAGCTGTGTCACTGAGTGGAAAGCTGAACCCAGGCATTCTGACTCCAGAGCCCTGCCTTCACCACTGTGCCCTGGGCACCTGTGTAGCACCTTCCCCTAGGACTCTTTTTCTGGCTGACTGGGATTCTGCACAGCTCTGGTGGCTGTGCGGCAGCAGGAGCCTGTCTGACCCACCAGGGAGCCGGTTAGGCTTGTGTCTGCCTGCCATTCCTGAGAAGTGTGGCAGAAGCACTGGCCTGCCCTTCTAAGAAGCAGAAAGAAACCTGGGCTGCTTCACAGCCCCCTTCAGTGTTCTCTGCTCATCTCTGTATTTCCATTAGGAGAGGTAGTGGGTCTGGGCAAATCAAGACAAAACACAAATGAGACAGAAAGATTGTCCCAACTTGCTACCAGGACCTTGCTAGTGAATTGTCTGCATTCCAACAACTTTTTGTCCTGTGTGCTCCCTAATAAAGACAGATTTCTTCCTTTCCTAAGACTCCCTCAAGATTATACTGACAACTTCCTCATTAATTATCAAATTATGCCCTGTCACATAATGACTACATTTGCTTCCTACCTAGGCACCTCCCCTCATTGATGCAAAGTCTCATTTAAACTAATATGCTTTTAACTTGCTTCATTTCAACACCTCTGTGGAAGCTACTGATGAGATGACTCCTTGCCCAGCTGGTCCCTCGGCCCTTTCTTGTGCTCTCCGTTAAAGACCAATTTAGCTCTTGTGGTACAGGAGAGGGGAAGCCTCGCCCTTCAACTTGAAGGCCTGGCCAGAGCCTTCTTCAGGGATTTGTGTACTTAAACCCACGACTTTGAGTCATAGGCCCCACAAAAGTGAGACTTCACTTGCTGCTTCCAGAAGCATGAAAATTGCCCCAGAGTGCGGCCACTGGAGAGAAACAGCCTCCTGGTTTGGACAGGGCAGCTTAATGAGTCAGGTAATTATATCCAGATTCCCTTCACGGGGGCCTCTTAATTATTATTTAATAAAGAGATGATTTCAGGCTGTGACCTGCAAGGCTGGTGGCATTATAACCACAGAGCTGGAGAAGTGCTTTCTTCCAATATTCTCTTCTACAGGGAGACAGGGCATGTTGAAAGGACCCCTCTACCTTGCTTTTGGAGAGTATCATGTGCCAAGCAACTCCTCTTCCTAGCACTGTCTTCTCTGGGGTGTCAGATGGGTCACTTCACTGGAGTGCTGTGAATCAGGTCAGTCTGTTCCTCTGATTACTTCTGATCTCATTCTGTTGGCCCGGCTGCCTCCTGAAGGCTGCCCACTCATGCCAGGGCCACTGGGAACAGGAAAAGCTAACAGCTCGCATCGTGAGCCCAGCTCCATTCTAAGTGCTCTTGATGCCTGTCTCCTTACATTTTTACATAGATATTATCATCTTTCCTTCCCATTTTACATATCAGGAAACTGAGCCTCACAGGGGTTATGTGCATTGCCCAAAGCCACACAATTAACTTAATTGGGAAAGCTGGGATTTAAACCTATACCTCTCTGACTCCAGAGCCTAGGTACCACACTGCTAAGGGTTAGCTGGCCAGGGAGGGAATTATTTGGACTATGGTAGATTATCTAAGGACATCTATTTTCATCAATGTTGACGGTATATCACGCTCTTGTCCCCTGACCAGGGACACACAGTAATTATGACTTCCCCTCCGTATCCCAGCCATATTCATTAGACCAGGGATGGAGCCAGTATCTCCACCAGACCAGTAGGAGGCTTTCCTTGATAATCTACAAATTGGAATTGGAATGGCCTTTCTCCCTCCAGTGGCGCAGCTATTTAGGTAGATGTGAGCTCCAAGTGGCCGTGGGTTGTGGTCCAGGATTGTGGAGAAGAGCGAAGAGATAATGTTAACAATACACAGAGAAAGAGAAAAAATTCTAATGGCATTTCAGTCCCTGATTCAAATTCCTGAGGCACAATCCTTGAATTTCCTATAATTCAGCTATGTAAGCCAATAAATTTCCCCTTCTTACCCAAGGTAGTCCTACTTAACTTTCTATCACTTGTGGTAAAGCCATTCTAATATACCATGCTCTGGAATTTGGTCTACTAAGGATAATAGGGGGCCTCTAAAGGGTTTTAATGTGCACAGTAGAGAGGTGGGAGTGAAGAGGGCATTACAATCAGGAAGACCAGCAAGGAGCTTCTTGCAGTGTGGACTGCAGCAACAGTGCCATAGAGAGATGATGAAGGCTAGAACCAAGGTGGTCAGAGATGTAGTCAGGAGACATTTAGTTGATAGAAGTGTTTAGAAGTGGTTATGGATTAAAATTGGAAAGATGATATTGGAGGTGCCCAGGATGATGCTCAAGTGGATCGCAATATCATTAGCTGAATGGGAATCATGAGGCAGAGCAGACTCGGGGGAGGTGAGTGGAGACCCAATAGATGATAATCTTGGCCATGGATACTTGACTGGTTTCTAGCAGTGTGTGGCTCCTTTAAGCTGACACAATATGTTCTGGCCCCAGGACAAAGGTATGCTCTGGCAATCACCTCCTGGTCACAGCCTCAGTCCTGATTCACTCATCCTAACCTGTGCCTCATACCCCTTTCCATCCTGCTCTCAGCAATCACACTCACCAAGTGGTCATCTTATTTTTGTCCTTGCATTGCCCTGATTTGTCAGAACTGGCAATGTCTTCCTGGTAGAACCTGGGCTCCTTTCCATGGGACTCTGTCTTTCCTGCTGCTTGGTTGAATTGAGCCACCTCAGATAACTCCCTGCTTGGAGTGGTGGGGAAGGATGACTAGCACTGTTAAAAAACAAACAAAAGAATCATGCTGTGGAGAACTGACTCCAGCCAATTTGGCTGCTTATCTATATAGTATACCACAGTTAAGGGGAGGTGGGGATTATAGATTTCCTCTACCATGGCTGCCCATGGGCCAGAGGAGAGGAGGGTTGGGAGGCTTGGGTGAAGGGTTAAAGAAGTACAGATTAGTAGTTGATAGATGGTCAGGGGAATGGGGAGTACAGCATAGGGAATGCAGTTAGCATTAATATGATGGCTAGGTGGAAGGCCAGAAGAGAGAAAGAGCAAATAGGAGGATCACTTCATAAACTATATAACTGTCTAACCAATGTACTGTATACTTGAAACTAATAATAAAATTAAATTTTAAAAAAGACACTGAAATACTTACAGATAAAAATAAATAAGTTTTTTAAATGCAAAAATTTAAAAGCATTTAAGAACTGTAATTTTAAAAAAACTCAAATAAATTTTTAATTTTTTAATTATTAAAAAAGAATGAAAGAAAGAAGAAAGAAAGAAAGAAAGAAAGAAAGAAAGAAAGAAAGAAAGAAAGAAAGAAAGAAAGAAAGAAAGGAAGGAAGGAAGAAAGAAAGAAGAAAGACCTAGACCAAATTCTGCTATACATATAAAAATTTACTAACCAGCAGGCACTGTGATAAGGCACAATCTTCTTTTCTAAATTTGATGACATCTTTGTTCTGTGTCTGACATACACCTGGCCTGATGAGACAATGTTCTAGTGGCAGAAATCATGTGAACTACTAGCTGGAATCAGACAACAGCCACATTTGTTAAGTGTAGTGCAAACATCAGATGGCATCTCAGGCTTGGTGGGCTATTATGAAGGATACGAGCCGTTGAGCTTCCAAAATTCTTATTCTGTTTATGTAAGCAGGGAGGGCTTGCATTGTATTTCTAGCTATCCATATAGCTTTTGCACCGTTCAGTTCACCAATGAAAAATCATCTCTAAACCTATTATTTAAATGAACCAACTCTCTACTGCTATTAGAAGATAAAAGTTATTGAAGCTCTACCCAGTAATAAACACAAACATATAGCATCAACTAATATTTGACAAGGAAGCTAAACAGGCTCAATGGGAAAAGATAATCTTTTCGAAAATGGTGTTAAGAAAAGTGGATAACCATAAACAGAAGAGTGAAATTAGACCCCTTTCTTTTACTACTCACAAAAATTAAGCCAAAGTACATTAAAGATTTCAACGTAATAAACCCAAACTGTAAAATTACTAGAAAGAAACATAGAAAAAACTCTTTAACATTGGTCACGGCAAATTTTTTGAAAATGACATCAAAAGTACAAACAAAAAAGCAAAAATAGACAAGTGGGACTATATTAAAGTAAAAGCTTTTGCACAACAAAAGAAACAATTAACAAGTTACAAAGGTAACCTATGGAATGAGAGAAAATATTTACAAAACATCTATCTGATAAAGTTATAATATCCAAAATATATAAGGAACTCATACCACTGAATAGCAAAAAAAAAAAAAAGTCCAATTAAAAATGGACAAAAACTTAAATAGGCATTTTTTCAAAGACATGCAAATGGCTAACAGGTACATGAAAAGATGTTCAACATCACTAATTATCAGGGAAATGCAAACCACAATGAGATATCACTTCACACCCATTAGAATGGCTGTAATCAAAAAGACAAAAGATAAGTGTTGGCAAGTATGTAGAGAAAAGGAAATTCTCTTATACGCCATTGGTGCGAATGCAAATTGGTGCAGCCACTATGGAAAACAGTATGTAAGTTCCTCATAAAATTAAAAATAGGACTACCATATTATCCAGCAATCTCCCTTCTGGGTATATATTTGAATAAAATGAAATCATTATCTTGGAGTGATATTTTTACCTCCATGTTCATTGCAGCATTATTCATAATAGTCAAGACATGGAAACAATCTCCATGTCCATCAGAGGATGAATAAATAAAGAAAATGTGATATATATGTACACACACACACACACACACACACACACACACAATGGAATATTACTTGGTCATAAAAAGAAGAAAATCCTGCCTTTGTGACAACATGGATGAAACTTGAGGGCATTATAAAATAAGTCAGACAGAGAAAGACAAATACTGTGTTTTTGGTTATATGCAGAATCTGAAAAAGCAGAATTCATAGAAACAGAAAATAGAATATTGGTTGCCAGGAGCTAGAGACAGGGAGCGTAATAGGGAGATGTTAGTCAACGGGTACAAATTCTCAGGTATAAGATGAATAAGTTCTAGGGATCTAATGCACATGGTGCTTATAATTAACAGTACTGCATTATATACTTGAAATTTGTTAATAAAGTGAATTTAAAATTTTATTACCACACATACAAAAAAATGATAATTATGTGAGGGGATGGAGGTGTTAACTAACTTTTATTGTGGTAATCATTTTGCAGTATACACACACAAACACAAATAAGAGTGTGTGTGTGTGTGTGTGTGTGTGTGTGTGTGTGTGTGTATAATCATCATATTGCACACCTTAAAGTTACATATGTTGTAAGTCTATAATATTTCAATAAAACTAAAAACAAAAGATTGTTGAAGCTCTTATTAGAAGCTGCCTCTCTAAGTTTAGACTTCCAATTACAATCTATCAAAGCTTAGAAAACACTCTGAAATGTGTATTCCTGATCAGCTGCTAACAAACAACTCCTAGGATATAGATTAAACTAACACATACACCTTAGTCAAGGCTGACGTATTTAAAAATAAATTACTTGCAATATAATTTACATCATGCACTCACCACAGAACCTTTGCATAAAGCTGTTATCTTCATACCATGTCTTTATTCTCTTCTAACCCATTTGCCTGAGTAACTTCTGTTCAATCTCTAGATCTTAGAATAGCTGTCACCTACTCTAGAAAGCCTTCCCTGATCCTCCCCCATCCTCACCAAGTCTGAGTTGAGTGACTTTCTTATATTTTATGTACTCTTGTAGTATTTTGTGCTATTTGTTCATCATTGAGAGTCATCTGGTCTGTCCTTCCCAGTCCTTTTATCTCTAGTACCAAGCAGAATATCTGGCCATTAGTAGATGCTCATTTTGTTTGTAAAACTGAATTTAACTCAAAAGAGAGACCAATTTTGTTTTCCTTCCTCCCTGCTTCCCATCCATGTATTGGAAAAGGAATCACCAATGATGTTTTGTTGGCCAAAGACAGATAATGAATGAGAGTAGGGTAAATGAGGCACAGCCCTGGAGAGACCATAAGTTTGAGAATAATTTGGAAGTGATCAAACAGAAACATTTTTAGTCTACTTTCACTTTAAATGCTCCAAGTCTTCAGTGAGTCTATTGTCAGGGTGAGCTCTGGAGTTGGAGTGTCTTCTGTGTTGGCTGATCTCTGAAGTTTATCCTGAAGAGAAGAAAGCAACCAGAAGCCTTATTCAGTCGATGCTTTCCATGAGTCACAATTCCTAGTGGAGTGAAGGTCAGCAAGGTGCTGTCAGCCAGACAGAAAGCCCATCGGGAGGCTGCTGACCTCATTTTGTCCACTGCAGTCCAAATACACAGACTTGGACTTGACATTTGCCAAAGAGCAGCTAAACAAATGGTGGTAAAACAGTGTTCCACCTACTCAGAGCCACATAAAAGTGGCGAGATGGGGTTTTGAATGTTAGAAAATGGACTCAGCTGACATAGTTATTTTTTTGGAGCTCTTCTTTGCAGCTCTGAACCTGAAATTTTAAATTAGACCAGGCCTATATCTCTTTGAGTATTTTGTCTCATTTAAATAAATAGTGAGGGGGTGGCTTTATAGCGTAGTGGTTAGCACATCTGCTTTATCCACACAAGGTCTTGGGTTCACACCCCAGGTGGAGCCATGGACCAGGCCCTGATACACCAGGCGCCGGGGGTGCCAGGCCCTGGGTGCACCAGGCACACCGCAAGCATGTGGGAGGAGACGCCCCACCTTCAGAGATCCAGTTCTTAAGGAGAAACGGCAACATCCATAGGTCAGGGTTGGAAGTGGAGGGTGGGGGATTAAAGAGGGGGAAAATAAATAAACAAACAAATAAATAGTGAAGGAGAGAGGATGATGTAAAATATATACATTCATCATAACGTATAAGGTTCATGCTTTTGCATGATGTAGAGAATACTATGAGCAAATAATTGCTGATCCCAGAGGTGCCAGGAAAAAGCCAAAGGCTGGGGAGGGGCCTGTTTCTCTTCTACGCCTTTATCCACAGCTTCAACGGCACAGAGTCATGCCAGAATCAGCATTCTGGGCAGAAAATTCTACAATACAGAGTTGAAAATTATACTTCTAGGAAATTGATTGAGTAGCAGCCACTAAGAATCGCTGGGCCTGCCTCCAGGTAGAGCCGGACAGGTGTGTATGGCCTGGAGCTTGCTAGTCTTCCGGGGAACAGGAGTCTTCTGAAGAGCATTTAGAAAAAGGTTCTTCAAATAAAGGTCATTCTGTGAATAAAATCTGGCAGGTGTGTATTCTTTGCTCTGGTCAATAGCAAAGATGGTCAGAGATGATAAGGGACTTCCAAGCATATATCCAAAATACTTGGGGGGCCATACGTGTCCCAGAATTCAGAATGTTTTAGATTTTAGAAAAGTCACTCAGTAGCTGACACCTCAGTAAATCATCACATGAACATTTTTGCAGAAACATGTGACTATCCATTCCAAGTTAGGCCACAAAGATGGTGAAGAGCTCACATCTATTCAGTAAGGTTTTGCCACCGAATAAATTATGAAAAACTTTTGGTTTTTGGAGCTATCTGAATCAGAATTTTTGAACAAGAGATCATGGACCTGTAACAACATTTTCCTAAAGGGTTTCTGCCTAGCTCAGCTTTCTTGAGAAGAGGGGCTTCCATTTCTACTACCCTATTTAAGGAGCCACAAAAACCAGCACTTAGCTGCAGGCTTGGAATCCTGACACCCTTCAGGTGAATCAGCAGTAGCCCTGTCCCACTTCCATTTCCTTCCCAGAAATTTTATGATTCTGCGTGTTTTCAGTTTTTCTTTCTCTCTACTTTGTGCTTAAGGCTGTGTGTGCCTCATTGCTCCTGCTGATACCCATAATTGTGAAACAAGACAGAATAATGGCTAAAGGTTAAGACTCTGTGGTCAGATGAAGCTTGGTTTAAATCCTACCTCTGGCACTCCTTAGCCATTTGTTGGATTCTGGGTTGCTGCTTAACCTCTCTGAACCTCAGCTTGTTGCACAGCCATAAACCCTCTTGCCAGGATATCATAATAATTAATGAGACTATGAAAGTACTGATGTTTGTGCTTGCTCTGCACCAAGCACGTATTTAGAGTTTTACATGAAAGGTTATTTTATACAATTCTTATTTTATAGATGAGAAAACTGAGGCTTTGAAAGCTTAAGTAACTGGGGCCAGATTGCTATCAAATGGGGAAAGTGGCATTCAACACTAAGTATTCAACTCCTGGTATTTTTCACTACTTGGCTATAATGGCTCGTTAGATGGTAACTAAAATGTTTTGCACAGTTTCTGAAACAGAGTGAGCTCTCAATATATGATAACTACAATGTCATAGCAATGATGATGATGATGATGATAATGATAATGATGATAAAGGAGGATCAACTTTAAAACAAGCAGAATCTGGAGGAAGACCGTAAGTGACTTGGTTGTCACTTTACGCATGTGCTGCTCTTGACCTGACAGCCTAGGGATAATCCCCACAGCTCTGCCAAGTATAGCTGGCTCAGAGATTTTTGAAATGTAACCAATCCATATTCCGTGCCCTCTAGCTCATAGGAACAGCAGCACTATTGTCTCAGGTTCCTTGGAAAACTGACTCACAGGCAGAAAGTTTTTTGGCAAATGCTCTAGGGATCAACAACTGTGGGGGTCAAAGGAATAGGATAAAACAGAAGGAAGACTTGCACTGTGATGCAGTCCCAACAAAGGCCTCAGTCTGCCCCACAGGTAGCACTGAGCTAAGATGGTCTGTGGTGGGCAGAAATCTAAGGTAGCCCCAGATTCTGCCCTCTGGTATACATGCCTTGCATAATTCCTTTACCTTGAGTGCAGGCAGAAGCTGTGAATATGATGAGCTATCAAGCCCATGGTTAGCTTACTAATCAATTGACTTGGAGTTAATACAAAAGAAGATAATCTGGTTTGGTCTGACCTAATCAGGTGAGCCCCTAAGTGGACCTGGGCCCTTCCAGAAAATGAGATGCTAAGCATAAGAAGGAATACATGGCAGGAAGCTACAGGTAGGCTCCAGAAAGCTAATGGTCCCTGATCCACAAAGAGGAAATAGGAACACAGTTATAGAACTGAATTCTGTAGCACAAGGAACTGAATTCTGTCACTACCTGACTGAACTTGGAAGAAGACCCCAAGCCTCAGATGAGACCACAGCCCTGGCTGGCATCTTGGTTTCATGTTAGTGAGACCTGAGCGGAGGAATGCAGTTGTGCCATGCCTGGACTTTTGACCTACATAACTGTAAGACAGTAAAGGGATGCAGTTTTCATTTTATTTTTTAAATTAAACTTTTTTATTTTGAGATAACTATAGATTCACATGCAGTTGTAAGAAACAGTACAGAAAATCCTCTGTACCTTTTACCTATGTCCCCCAATGGTAACATCTTATAAAACTATTGCACAAGATCAGAACTGGAATATTGATGTTGAGGCAGTCAAGACACAGAGCAGTTCCATCACTGCAAGGGTCCCTACTATTGTCCCTACTATAGCCATGCCCCTTGCCTCCTGCATCTCTTTCCTCCACTCATTTTTAATTCCTGGCAACCACTAATCCTTCTTCATTTTTATAATTTTGTCATATCAAGAACGTTACATCAATGCAGTAAGATTGTGGGACTAGCTTTTTTTAACTCAGCATAATTCCCTGGAGATTGATCCAAACTGTTTTATGCATCAATAGTTCATTCCTTTTTATTGCTGAGAAGTCATCCATGAAATGGATGTACACCAGTGTGTTTAGCCAGTCAGTCACCTGTGGAAGGACATCTGAGTTATTTCCAGTTTTTGGCTACTACAAAAAGCTGCTTTGAACAATTGTGGACAACTTTTTGCATGAACATGTTTCTATGACTTGGTGATAAATACCTAGGATTGCATCTCTGAGCCATGGGGTAGCTGCATTTTTAATTATTTAAGAAACTGCTCAACTTTTCCAAAGTGGCTGTACCATTTTATATTCCCACCAGCAATTTATGAATGATCAAGTTTAATGCCATCACTATTTTTTTATTTTAGACTTTCTAATAGATGTGTAGAGATAACTCATATGTGGTTTTAATTTCCATTTCTCTAATGGCTAATGATATTGAACATCTTTTCATGTGTTTATTTGCCACCTGTCTATCCTCTTTGGGAAAATGTTTCTTTATGTCTTTTTCCAATTTTCGAATTGGATTTTATTTTTATTTTTACCGTTGAATTTTGAGAGAACTTTATGCATTCTTGATACTGGTCCTTTGTCAGGTATATGGTTTGTAAATATTTTCTCAAAGTCTGAAGATTGTCCTTTCATTCTCATAACAGAATATTTTGCAAAGCAAAATTTTAAATTTTGATGAAACTCAATTATTTAATATTTTTCTTTTATGGATAATGCTTTTTGGTGGCAAATCCAAGAACCCTTTGCCTAACCTTTGATCCCAAAGAGTTTCTCTAATATTTTCTTTTCTAAAAGTTTCTAATAGTTTAAAATTTTTCATTTAAACCCATGATCCTTTCAAGTTAATTTTTTATAAGATGTGAATTTAAGTCAAGGTTCATTGTAATAGGTAGACTTCCCCCATTGACCTGTTTTTATATCTTTGTAAAAATTCAGTTGGGCATACTTGTGTAGATCTATTTCCAAATAGATTCTCTACTCTGGTCCATTGATTGATGTGTTTATTGCTCTGTAAACACCATAACTCTACAAGTTGTCTTGAAATCAGGTAGATGGATTTCTCCCATTGAATTCTTCTTTCACAAAATTATTTAGCGATTTTGGTTCCTAAACTCACTTATTTGTTCTAGTATTTGGGTTAGTTTTGTTTGTTTGCTTGCTTGCTTGCTTGCTTGCTTGTTTTGTAGATTCCATGAGATTTACTACATAGACAATTATGTCGTATGCGAAGAGGAGCAATCTTATTTCTTCCTTTCTGATTTGAATGCCTTTTGTTTCCTTTTTGTGTCTTGTTCAGTTTGTCAGAAATTTTCATACATGTTAAATAAGAGTAGTGAGAGTAGACATCCTCACCTTAGAGAAAAGCATTCAGCTTCTCACTATTAAGTATGTTAACTGTAGGCTTTTGGTAGATACTCTTGAATAAGTTGAGAAAGTTCCCATGATTCTATTTTTTGTGAGGGTATTTATCATGAATACACTTTAAATTTTGTTAAATTGTTAAACAACAATTGATAAGATCATGTGATTTTTCTTCTTCAGCTATTAATATAGTGAATTATATCAATTGATTTTCAAATGTTGAACTAGCCTTGCATTCTTTAAATAAACCTTCCTTAGGAGAGAGAGGACCACTGGGGAGTTCTTTGTTGGATTTTAAGCCACCAGAGAAAGAGTACGAGTTCACTAGACAGTCAAGGAGGAAAAGAATTTACAGGGGGATGCATAACAGTTACAAAGGCACTAAAGCATGAAACTGGCTTCTTTAAAAAAAAATGCAAATATTTCAGGATGGCTGGAGTGTTGAGTCCAAAAGGGAGAGTGGTAGTAGATAAGGCTAAGATATAGGCAAGACAGAGCTCCAAGAGTTTGTATGCCGTGCTCTGGACATTGGCTTTTCACTTGAAGGTGATGGAAACCACTGTGAGGCTAGATATAGGGAATGATCCAGTAAAGTTTGCCTTTTTGAAACACAGTGAGAAGGGAACTGGAAGACTGAGCCCAGAGAATGGGAACCAATAGAGACAATACAGGAAGAGCCTAGGAAAGAAAGAATGAAATCTTGCATTACCACTCATTATCTTCCTTCTTCAAATGCTTCTCCTCTGAGCCCCTTGACTTTACACAAACTAACAACCTAGCCTCCTTACTCACCATTCTACCACTTAGACAAGGTCATCTCAAACCTTCTTTCTCTTGTCTTCCACACCCAATTTGTTGGCCCACCCTGTTGGTAGAGACTTTGTGTCCTCATTGTGTTGTCCCTCTACTCACTGTCACTGACTCAGTGAACATGGAATATTCATATTCTCCTCTCTGGCCTCCTACTTCTGCATTTTCTCCACCTCTGATCCATTCTCCATTGTTGTCCCTGCTTTCATCTTGGAAACTCCTTGTTCTAATCAAATAACTTCCACTTCTCTACAAAAAGTTCAGAAAATGTCTGCTTGGTCTGAATCAAATGGAATAGACTCCTGATGCCTTTGGGCATGGACTGAGGTCTTAGAGAAACTGCTTTGGGAATTCTTTGAGAGAAATCTCATGTAAATTGTCAGGGCACCCCCAGTGCAAGGGCAGCCATCTAGAAGCCAGAGCTTTAGAAGAGATACCTTCCCTTTAGCATGCCTGCTCTTCACCTAACCTCTGCCCATTTCTCCTGTGAACTTTCTCTCAAGCAGATTAATTCAGGACAGGGACATAAGAGCACTCAATATGTACTTGCTGAATTGAATTGAATTGAATGTGGTTCAACCATGTAATTACTTTATTATTATCATCACCATCATCATCATCATCATCATCATCATCATTTTCCAATCTGCATTTCCAGGACTTTCTTCTTTCTGCTACTTACTTTACTATTAGAAAACCCTTCCCCTCTCCTTGTTTTACTGTGCTTATCCTCAAATTTACAGGAGGCAGGAGACCTGGCTGTCCTATGCTACTCAGGGCCCCTGGACACCAAGTCTATGCACCAGAGTGGTCCTGCCAGGCTTTTGGGACACTTCTTGGTCTGGATTGTAACAATCTTGGGGTCAGAGATGAAGCTGTCTTTGTGATGAGGGTGAGGGGCATGACGTTACAGTCCCTGCTTGTCCAGAGACAGAGGCATATTTATTTAGTAAATGAAGGCTAATATTTAGTTAGATGTGAAGCCTTCAGGAAGTCATTCTAAGAACACAAACTGACATCATGGCCTTCAAGTTCCCTAATCCAGCCTTTCACCACCACAACCCCCACTACACACCTGAATGCCAAAGACTGAATTATTTACCTTCCTTTAATATCTTCCTTTCAGATCTGCTCCCTAAGCCTTCCCTAAGCTCCTTTTATGTCACTACACAGCCTAGGCAACCACTCTCAGCATTATCTCTACCTGACTCCTTCTTCTTCCCCTCTTCTAGTCCCAGGCTGTTTGTTCAAACTCATTATATCTCTATTTATACTAGCTATTAAGCAATTCCTCTCCAAGCCCAACCTTGTCTGCCTTTGTGTATTATCTGTTCACCTCTTGACGGTGATGACCTCCTGGCCTTGGATCCTCCTGCTTAACATGTCAGGAACAATGGTGGTGGTGTTAGCGGTGAAAGGAATGACTTCAGGGTCATCCTAAGGAGTTGTGAAGGTGTGCTGGATGCTTGGTTGAAATGAGAGGCTTTTAAAGTAAAGGTTTCTAAGAATCACCTTGGGGAGGGAATGTAAAGATACAATGGCAGATCACAAATTTCTCTTTGCCAAGAATTCAGCTCCCATATGACCCTTTAAAAATTACACTTCTAGTAATATAACACCTAGTCCTCCAAGGTTGGCAGCGGAAGAAGAGCCTCTATGTGGATAAGATGTTTGGATCTCATGGCCCTGACTCCTAGAGAATAGCTATCTCTTTGATCTTCCTGTCCAAGCCTTGCCCATAATTCTACTCTCTGTGTCCAGTCCACCCAATGAGCCTATGTTGGAGAACAGATAATGCTGAACTAGAGCACTTGGACCCTGTATAGCCTGAGATACCTTCCTTTGTGCTTCCATAACATCAGCATTTCCCCCACTCAAATGGCATAAATGGTCATTTGAGCATAATTAAGCATAAACTGCTGTTATAAGCCTGTCTTCCCTAAACTGTATCATCACCATATTCTATATCATAGCTCAGTGACTGCCACAGGATACATGCTCAATAAATATTTATTGAATGAGTGAATGAATGAATTTTGCTTAAGGCTCAGGGATAGCAAAAGACAAAACAGACCCAGAAAACTAGTTGTAACTAAGGAATCTGGCTTACACAGTATAACTCACTCATCTCCAGCTTGTGTTCCTCTCCAGGGCCTCCCTGCCCAGCTCTTAGCATATTTCTACATCATTCCTTCCCATCTGGTATACCTAGCATGGCTCAACTTCTCAAGACAGACCCACAGGGCAAGAGGGAGACATGAGATTCCTCCCTTGGTGGTCTTAATTTACTCTGTGAGGTTCTGGATTCCGGTATGAAAGGATACATCTTCCATGAATGATAGATTCTGGGAAGGTACACCTCTTTAGGGGTCTGCATTTACTCTAGGTCAGGAGGGAAGATAGCTTTCATCCCCCTTCTCAATGCCCATTAGTTTCTTCTGAAGTACTCTATTGAGAATTAGCAAGAAAGAGGAGGTGATCAATGAACAGAGTCTACCATGGGTGTGGTGAGGAAAGATAGCACTTATGATGGACATTCATTTGCCTATGGCCTAAGCAGGACAACCTGTCTTTATGCAACAAAAAGGTCTAAGATCCACACTTGGAGGGATTTATTTCATACTTGCCCTTTTATGAGTTTAAGATTTCCCTTGGAGAGTGGGAAATTTTAATAATTTGTATCATTTTCTGATGTGATTTATTTTCTTCTGAGGTGTACCTCAGAAGCTGAAGGAAGCAACTGCAACAGGATGATATTTCTTAAACTCAAGTCAGTCATTTTTTTTTAATTTTAGAATACTATTAGAAGCCTTAATGGAATGCTGTCCTCTTTGTCAAGCATCATTCTCAGGCTTTGGCAATGGTGATGGATAAACCAGAGACAGTCCAGATATTCCCTTCCTGCCTTCTGTCCCACCTGGGTCTGAAACATACCTTCCAACAGCCCCCAAAGGGAGTTTGGCTCAGCATTCACACCAGGACTCTCTATATTAGAGCTCTTGATGGGAAACCAAAAAGACTCTTCAGAGCACCTTGAGGGCAGTGAGTGGTAGTAGCTGGGGAAGAGCCCTAATGGATTCTGTGTTTGAATCAACATGGGAATGTTTAGCAAAAGAGGTGAAAAATAATATTATCCACTTTGCCTCACCATTCCCTGACAGTGGGCTGAAGACCCAGAAGGAAAACAATAAAATGCCACAGAGAGCTGGAACAGAAGATAGGAGGATGGCAGTGCAGAGTGAGGGGAAGGAGTCACTGATGGAGCGAGATGGGAGAGGTGGCAGGGACTGAGTATTTATGCCCAGTGAAGTAGAGTATTGTCTTCGGATGTTCATATTACCCTGTGATTTTCTTCCAGTATTTTTCCATAACTCTGAGACAAAACATGTGCATGCGACATGTCTAAAACTGTGACGTTTAAAGCAATTGTTTAAAAACTGTCAGAAACAGGAGCAGATAGAGACAGATTTCCAACTTTTAGACATGGAAAGAGAGGGTTTCTCTCTGATTCAATGATGTGATCAGTTCATGGTATCAAAGCAAGCATCAATGCATTACCTTGCTCAAAATGTCTTAGCTCATCTTCCTACATTCTTAGCTATTTCTTAAATATAGGAGTGTTTAATCATTCACTTTCTCAATGGACACATATCTTACTTGAAAATAAAGAACACCATACTGTTTGATGGGCAAAGATTGAATATCTATAAAGTGTTTATTTTCTTACTGTTTAAAAAAATGTTTTACTAGAAGGTAAACAGATATAAATGTCAAGGGATGATTTAAGAAATGCACTGACAATGAACTAGAAAAAGAAAAACTATTCTGCATCCTGAGTCATCCCACTAATGTTTGAGACAAAAGAATATTGTTTTTCTCTCCCTTGACCTTCTTATAATTAGGGATGACAATAGCAGTATATAATATTTACAGTGAACATACAGCTTATTATCCAAACTAGACCTTTTTGAGAGTGAAAGTGAGTACTAATAATCACTATTACTCCAGGACAATAGGCTTATACTGTGATATATGATCACCCTAATAATGGTGGAAATAGCATGGATTCTTGAGTCAGGCTCATACTTCAATCCTAGTTGCCCAATTACTTACTCACCATGTGAGTGCAGACATGCTACTTCACCTCCAAAGCCCCACTGTGCTCATTTGATATTAATAGTTACCTTGCAAGACTGTTATGATGATTAAATATGATAGTATATGTGAAATCACTTAGCAAGGCACAAGGCTGGCATTTCAAATACATCCATGGTCTTTGCTTTATAGCAGTATGCCAGAATTTGTGAATTAGTTCATTTATTCATTTAGTCATGTGCCCATGAGTGAATTGAACAAACATTTATTGAATAGAAAGGGTTCTCAATTGAAGCAATATTTCTCCATAGGGCATGTTTTCAAATTTGTGGCTGTGTATTTAGTTATCACAATGATTGGGGGTACTATTGGCATTTAGTAGGAGAGTACCAGGGATGCTAGACATACTGCAATATACAGAAGACCTCTGCACATGAAGAATAGTCCTTCATCCTTTATGGCCTCCTGCCATCCCACCGAACATTCATGTAAATTAAAAAAAAAAAACTTCATAATGATCTGAAGCTAGAGACTAATTTTTATTTTATACATAAACACAAAGCATTTTTTTGCAGAATTCTAATATGCACTGGATTTTCCAGGAATGTATCAGCTGTGCAAATTAAAGGAAGGCTGTACTTTGTTCAGAATTTTACCAAGAGTTGCCAACCATTTCAAGAACTTTCCTTACTAGTAGCAATATCACCGTTGGATAGTAATGGTAAAATGGGGAATGATATGTTAGTTATTAATACAACACACCTTAAACTGCATGTAAGGACTTCACAATCACATGATTTTTTTGTAAGAAATAAGCATCTGACTCTTGTGTCTGATATTATGGCCATGCCTAACTAAGGCTTTACATACTAAAAGTCATGTTATTTTCTTATAAAATGTTTTTCCTTTATTTCTTATTATTGACAGGGTATTGTATTTGTGGCAGAAACTGTTAGATACTCACCAAAAGTCATGTTCTCCTCTCTCTCATGGGCCCCCAACTAGATTCAATTTCCCAGCCACCCTTGCAGTTTGTTGTGGTCATGTGACTAAGTCCTAGCCAATGGCACCTGAGAAGACATGGCACCACTTTCAGGCCTGGTCCACAAAAACCACCCCCAAACACCCCTCTATGTCCATTTCTCCTCCGATCATTTACTTATTTGCCCAGTCCTACAATAGGAGCTAGGAATAAATTTCTATTGCGTTTAAACCATTAAATATAGGGCCTATTTGTTCTAGCAGTTAGTGTACCCTAACTAATACAATATGGTCTTTTTAAAATACTTACATGTGAATTTCATTTTAAGATAGTAAAGAGGACATTATAAAATATTAACTATAAAAGGGGCCTTAGTTTTGATAGGTTTGAGAATTTCTGGTCTACATGTGTAAGGTTTTGTAAGGACTATAAAAAAGAATGGCACATGGTCTGTAGTACAAGTTTATAGCAGTGTGTACAACTACTCCAACACACACATGTATGCAGAGTTAATTGTTAATTCAAGGCAGTGTGTAATAAGAAATAATTAATATGTAGAGACTGGTGGCCTCCAAACATTTTTGATTTCACAACTACATTAGTTAAAAACTTTTGAGCAAGCACACCATATCCATATACATATATATATATATATATGTACATATGCATATATATCATAGAATTCAAGACACTATCAATTTATCGATTGCATGTTATATCATTATTTTATGTCACATGAAGAAAAATATTACTGCCAATTATATTGGGACATAAGGTTTTTGTTATTTTTGTATTTATATATTTTATAATTTTATTTTTTATTTTTAATTAAATTAATTAAATTGAGAAATAATTTAAATTTTTTTCCCTCGTCCATCTCCCTCTTTCTCCCTACCCTCTGGTAACCACTAGTCCATTATCCATGTCCATGAGTCTCTGTTTGTTTGTCCTGTTTATTTGTTGCTTTTAGGTTTATATCCCACATATAAGTGATATCATGTGATTTTCAACTTTTTCTGTCTGGCTTATTTTGCTTAGTATAATTATCTCGAGGTCCATCCATATTGTTGCAAATGGCAGTATTTCATCTCTTCTTATGGCTGAGTATATTGCACTGTATATATGTACCACAGCTTCTTTAGCCAATTATCTATCGTAGGACACTTCGGTTGCTTCCATGTCCTGGCCACTGTGAATAATGCTGCTGTGAACATCAGTGTGCAAATATCTTTTCGGATATGAGTTTTCAAGTCTTTGGGGTAAACACCCAGTAGAGGGATTGCTGGATTATATGGTAGATCAATTCTTAGTTTTTTGCAGAACCTCCATACTGTTTTCCATAGTGGCTGCACCAATTTACAGTCCCACCAGCAGTGTATGAGGGTGCCTATTTCTCCACATCCTCTCCAGCATTTGTTATTGCTTGTCCTGTTGATTATAGCTATTCTAACAGGTGTGAGATGGTAACTCATTGTGGTTCTGATTTGTATTTCCCTAATAGTTAACGATGTTGAGCATCTTTTCAAATATATGTTGGCCATTTGTATGTCCTCTAGGGAGAAGTGTCTGTTCTGGTCCTCTGCCCATTTTTTTTGATTGGATCATTTGTGTTTTGTTGTTGTTGTTGTCATGGAGTTATATGAGTTCTTTGTATAATTTGGATAAGGCCCTTATCAGAGGTGTTGCTTACTAACATATTTTTCCATTTGGATGGTTGTCTCTTTACCTTGTTGGCTATTTCTTTTGCTGAGCAGATGCTTTTTAGTTTGATGTAGTCCCGTTCATTTATTTTAGCTTTTATTTCTCTTGCCTTTGAGGTCAAATTCACAAAATCGTCTTTAATTCCAAGGTTCTTGAGTTTAGTTCCTATGTTTTCTTCTCTGCATTTTATTATTTCAGGTCTTATATTCAGGCCTGTAATCCATTTTTGGTTAATTTTGGTGTGTGACGATAGACAACAGTCTAGTTTCATTCTTTTGCAGGTGGCTTTCCAGTTTTCCCAGCACCATTTAGTGAAGAGGCTTTCATTTATCCACTATATGTTTTTGGCTTTTTTTCTGGAAAATTACTTGCTCACATAAATATGGGTTTACTTTTGGACTCTCAATTCTGTTCCACTGGTCCATGTGTCTGTTTTGCTGCCAATATCATGCCATTTTGATTACAGTTGCTTTGTAGTATAATTTGAAGTCAGGCAGAGTGATGCCTCCAGCCTCATTTTTTTTTCTCAGGACGGCTTTGGCAGTTCAGGGTCTTTTATGCATCCATATACAAATCTGATGATTTTTTTGTTCTATTTTTTTAAAAAATGTCAAAGGGATTTTGATGGGGATTACATTAAATCTGTATAATGCTTTAGGTAATAAGGTCATTTTAACTATGTTGATTCTTCCAATCCAAGAACATGGAATATTTTCCCATTTCTTTGTATCTTCTTTGATTTCTTTTAACAGGGTATTGTAGTTATCATTATATAGGTCCTTCACGTGCTTTGTTAAATTTATTCCTAGGTATTTTATTCTTTTTTGATGTAACTGCTAAAGGAATTATTTTTTCCACTTCTTTTTCTGATGCTTCATTATTAGAGTATAGGAATGCTATGGATTTTTGAACATTGATTTTGTATCCAGAAACTACTGTATTTGCTTATTGTTTCTAGTAGTGTTCTTGTGGAGTCGTTTAGGCTTTTCTATATAGAGAATCATGTCATCCATAAATAGTGACAGTCTGACTTCTACATTTCCTATTTGGATGGTTTTATATCTTTCTCGTGTCTGATTGTACTCGTAAGGACCTCCAATGTTATATTGAATAACAGTGGTAATAGTAGACAGCCTTACCTTGTTCCTAATCTTAGAAGGAAGGTTTTTAGTTTTTCACCATTAAGTATAATGTTGTCTGAGGGCTTGTCACATATGGCCTTTATTATGTTAAGGTACTTTCCTTTTAAGTACGATCAAAATTTTTAAGTATTTTGATCATAAATGAGTGCTGTATCTTGTCAAGGCTTTTTCTGCATCTCTTGATATGATCATATGATTCTTGTTTTTTAATTTGTTTATGTGGTGTATCACATTAATCGATTTGCATATATTGAACCATCCCTGTGCCTCTGGGATAAAGTCCACTTGATCATGGTATATAATCCTTTTAATATGTTGCTGTATTCGATTAGCTAGTATCTTATTTAGGATTTTTGCATCTGTGTTCATGAGAGATATTGGTCTGCAGTTTTCTTTTTTTGTGTTATCCTTACCAGGTTTTGGTATCAGGATGATATTGGTCTCAAAATGAGTTGGAAAGTATTGCCTCCTCTTCAAGTTTTTGGAAGAGTTCGAGGAGAATAGGTATTAAATCTTCTTTGAATGTTTGGTAGAATTCATTGATGAAGCCATCTGGTCCTGGACTTTTACTTTTGCGTAGGTTTTTAATGATTGTTTCAATTCCCATACTGCTGATCAGTCTATTTAAATTTTCCAGTTCTTGTTAATTCAGTCTAGGAAGGTTGTATTTTTCTAAGTGCTGGTCCATTTCTTCTAGGTTATTAAATTGGTGTTAGGTACTTTTTCATAGTATTTTTGTATGATCCTTTGTATTTCTGCAGCATCAGTTGTAATTTCCCCTCTTTCATCCCTGATTTTGTTTATTTGTGTCCTTTCTCTTTTTTCTTCAGTGAGTCTAGCCAGGGGTTTGTCAATTTCATGAATCTTCTCAAAGAACCAGCTCTTTGTTGCATTTATTTTTTCTATTTTTTTGTTTTGTTTTCAATTTCATTTATTTCTGCTCTAATTTTGATGATTTCTTTCCTTCTGCTGACTTTAGGCTTCATTCATTCTTCCTTTTCTAGTTTTTTAAGATGAAGCGTTAGGTTGTTTATTTGGGCTCACTCTTGTTTACGGAAGTAGGCCTATAATGATATGAACTTTCCTCTTATGACTGTTTTTACTGTATCCCAAAAGTTTTGATATGTTGTACTATCATTATCATTTCTTTCTATGTATCTCTCGATCTCTTTTTTTATTTCTTCTCTGATTCAGTTATTCTTCAGTAGCACGTTGTTTAATCTCCATGTATTTGTGGTTCTTCCTGATTTCTTTCTGCAGTTGATCTCTAGTTTCAAAGCATTATGATCAGAGAATATGGCTGATATGATTTCAACTCTCTTATATCTGTGTCTCCGTATGTGGCCAATCCTTGAGATGAATGTATAAGCAGTTATTTTGGGATGAAAGGTTCTGTAAATATTAATTATGTCTAGTTGGTCTAATGTGTCCTTTAAGGATGATATTTTCTTATTGATTTTCTATTTGGATCACCTGTCCATATCTGACAGTGGGTATTTAGGTCCCCTACTATGATAGCGTTTTGGTCTGTTTCTCCTTTTAGTTCTGTTAGTAATTGCTTTACATATTTCGGGGTTCCTTGTTTGGGAGCATAAATATTAATAAGTGTTATGTCTTCTTGGTGCATGATTCCGTTTATCATTATGAAGTGTCCCTCAGTATCTTTCTTTATTTTTTTATTTTGAAGTCTATTTGTCTGATATTAGTATTGCCACTTTTCCCGCTTTTCTCCGAATGCCATTTGCTTGAAATATCATTTTCCACCATTTCACTTTGAGTCTATATTTATCTTTGGAATCAAGATGTGTCTCAGGGAGGTAGCAAATGGTTGGGTTTTGTTTTTGATCCAACCTGCAACTCTGTGCCTTTTTATTGGTGGATTCAGTCCATTTACATTCAGGGGGGTTATTGAAATATGACGTCTTCTTATAGACATTTTATCTTTTGCTTTCTGGTAGATCAGTGTTTCCATTGCTTCCTTGTCCTTTATTTCTATGTTGTTGTTGTTTTTTTATTGGCTGTTAGTGAGTTTTTCCTCTGGTTCTTCTTGTTTCATGTTATATACTTCAGTTCTGAATCTTTGGTTTGTGGTTACCATTATGAATATGTAAAGGATCGTTATATATAAACAGTCATCCTTTTTTTCTGCACATGCCTTACCTCCACTCCCATTTGTGTATCCTCCCCCTTTTAGCCATTGTTGTCTCAATTTGTCCCTATGTTTGCTGAATATTTATTACTATCTTGCTATAGCAAATCTCTTCTTATTTTTAATCTTATAATGTCCTGTTCCTAGTAAGGGTTTCACTCCTTTGCTTCTGTTTGCCTGATAGTCACCTTACTCCGAATTTGTATTTTTGTGTGTGTGTGTGTGTCATTTTGTTTTAGATGAGCTGACCCCTTTCAGTATTTCCTGTAGTGCAGGCCTCATAGTGGAGAATTCCCTCAATTTTTGTATGTCTGGAATGGTCTTTATTTCTCCTTCATATCTAAAGAAGAGCTTAGCTGGATACATTATTCTAGGCTAGTAGTTCCTTTCATTTAATAGTTTAAATTTAGATTTCATTTCTTTCTGGCTTATAAGGTTTGTGCTGAGAAGTCCGATGATAATCTAATAGGTTTTCCTTTATAAGTTACTGTCTTCTTCTCCTTGGCTGCCCTAAGAATTTTGTCTTTGTCATTGATTTTTGATAATTTTAATACAATGTGTTTTGACGAAGGCCCTTTTGGGTTGAGATAATTGGGTGACCTATTGACTTTTTGAATTCCAAGCTCATTCCTTGGGAAATTCTCATCAACTATTTGTCTGAAAAGGCTTTCTAGTCCCTGCTCCTTTTCCTCCCTTTCGATAATACCCATTTTTCTTATGTTTTCTCTCCTGATAATATCAACTAGTTCTTATCTTTCTCTTTCATTATTTTTCATTCTTTGGTTTCTCTCTTCTTCCTTCTGATTTATTTCTAGACTTTTGTCTTCAATATCACTAATCCTTTCCTCCATTTGGTCAACTCTTTTTCCCAAGCTTGTTATTTCATTTTCAACTCTTGCAGTGTGTTCTTTATCTCCAGAAAGTCTATTTGATGCTTTTTGAGGGTTTCAATCTCCTGCTAAAAAACTTGTTCTGCTCATTTAGTTGCTTTTCAGTTCCTTTAATTGTTGATATGATTTATTTTGGAACTCACTGAGTTTTTTAGTAGTACCATCCTGAAGTCTCTGTCATTTAAGTTGCATATTTCTATGTTTGTAAGCTTATTTTCTGGAGATTTTTCTCTTTCTTTCTGAGATGTCTTGTCACCTTGGTTGTTCGCGGTGTTTAATGGACTGTTTTTCCACTTGGGCATTAATGGAAGTATATTCTGATTTTTTTTTTCCAGAAAGATTTATTATATAATGGTTCCTAGGCTGTTGCAAAGGAGGTGTTTTTCTTTTGGTTTCCAGTAGGTGGCATCTAAACCTCTTGGATCTCTGCTTTATATAAAATTAATAATGTCTCTTTTTTCCCTTATAGATATTTAATCACGCTCACTACCCTCAGTCTCAGTTCCTGTCAGTGTTGCGACAGTTTTGGCAGCATTTACTCAGATTCTCTTGGGCCTCCACAGCATTCAGTCTTGGAGGGTATGAGGGGAGGGGCCCTCTGGTTGGTGCATAAGGGCTGCGGCTTCAGCCTCAGTTTTGCAGCCACAGCTGGTAAAAATCAACTGTTGTTTCTCTGCCATCCCCACTTTTCTGCTGTCCCCATTCTCTGCCTTGTGCCCTGATAACTGGGCACTGCCGCCAGTCACAGGAACTCATAGCACTCCCAGGCAGGGCTGTTCAGGGAACTCGCTGCACCTTCTCCTCTCCCCCTCCTCCTATAGGTAGCCCCACCAGCTGTGAGAGGCAGCTTCTTTATTTCTCACAGTCCACCAACTGACACCTGGGGTTCTGATCTGTGGTAGCTCTTATGCGCAGATCCTATGCTCAGATGTGTTGGTGTGCAGTTTGGGTGTTTTTGTTGAGTTTTAGATGTTCAGCTTACTGTTGTTTCAAGTGAAGAGATTCGGGAATGTCTCTCATTCCGCCATGTTTCTGATGTCACTCTTCATAAGGCTTTTTTTAAGTATCAAATGTAAAATGCATCCCAATATGAGATGTTAAAATGGGAAACAATGTGTGTCTTAGAATTGATGGAAATTGGTCATATACTTCTAAATAGATATATTAATTTTATTTAAAAACACATACAAAAATAGAAGTTTAAAGTGGTTGAAATCTTATAAGCAAAAGTTCTACTACTTTCTTGTTGCACTTCAAAGGATCTACATAGACACCCCGCTTTGGGGACCACTGGCATATTTATAGGTCCTCTGTGAGCTCAGGAGAGCAAAGGGTACTATTAGTTGTGCCCGTGTGCTCTAGATAAGTAAAACAGTACTGCAGATGAAAGACATTTCCAGAGTACAGAAATAGACAGGGTGTCTGAATGGTGTTTGGGGACAGTGATGAAATCTAGAGAGTAGAAGTGACTGGGATCCTGAGTCTCAGTGTTAAGGCTAATGACAGAAGTAGGATAGTCAGGAGAAGAAGCTAGTCTTTGGAGAAAAGATAAATAACATAACATGAACATAGGTAATCCAAACAGAGCTAACCTTCTACAGGTTATACAAGCAAATGATAGTTGGGCTCTGGATTTAATGTCTGCAGGGAGAAGAACAACATGAGATTTTGGGTAGAGGCCATTTAAGGATGATTCTATAAGCCAGAGGTGGTATGTATTCAAGAGAACAATCAGGAGTTCCTGGATCAAATATCTCCCCTATTGACTGTCATGGTGCCTGAAAATTCTCCTTTGAAAATTAATCCCTGTTGGTTAAGGAACTGAAGACCTCAATTAAAATACGATTACCCCCAACAGAACTGAGGCCTTTGTTTCTTGTGAGTTCATTCTTCAAAGCGGACAGGTTAATGAGAGAAAAACACTATAGAAATAAAGTAGAAAAACTGGAGGTAAGGAGAGTAGGAACCCCAATAGGAGGGAAGGTTGTACTAACAGCACAGGGTCTACAGAAGAGACTTTTATGTTCATAAGCTGCACAGTCTTGGGTTCTTCACTAAATTGAATATAAATATATATAATTAGATATATAATATATAATTAGTTATATGATATATGTAATATATGATTAATGTATATAATTACATTATACACATGTGTGTTTCTCACAAGGTTAATATATAATTATATGTAATATGTATAATGTAAATATATAGATTTATATGTTATATATTATATAGATGTGTGTCTGAGTTTTCTTACAATTTTTCTCATGACAAAACACACACATACATATGATATATAATATATTGTTATATATAATATATTCATTAAAAGAATAATGTAATAATTATAATTATAAATGTAATTAAAGTATATGTATCATATACATGTGTGTTTTCTTACAAGGTGGTTTCTAGCTAGAGAAAAATTATAAGAAAACTCAGAAATAATCATTTTTAGCATCTTATAAACTTAAAAGCAATAGGAGAAACCATGAAAGATCAATAGATTTGAATAGATAATTTTAAAATTCTGTAAAAGAGGGAAAGCACCACCAAAATTAAGATTAAAAGGCAAACTAAAGAAAACATTTGCAGCAAATACAACAAAGAGCTTCTCTCTTTGCTATATAAAGAACTCAAGCAACTCAATGAAAAAAAAATGCAGAGTACTCTAAGCGTAAACAGGCAAAGACATGCACATACAGTTCCAGAAGGAAAACTCTCACTAGTCAATGGTCATAAAATCCATAAGGAAGGCACCATGTCTGCGTGCTCACCATTGTAGCCCCAGTGCCTAGATCAGTGGTACAGTAAATAAGTGTGGCAAAAAGTGGTTTCTCATGTGAATTGATGGTCATATAAACTCGTGTGACCCTATAGGAAGTCAATTTGTCAATAATATTAACCTTTATGTGATAGAGACTTTCAGTGTTCACCTCCGTCTGATTCCTGGATCACACTTCCTCCCCCTACTTCACCTCCTCAGAGTCAGACAGGGCTGTGTAACTAGTCCTGCATAATGAGTAATGGACAGAGGTGATGTGTGTCACTTCTCAAATGAAGTATTTAAAAACTTTCTTCTGAAGATCTGTTCATAGAAGATGCCCCAGCTGAGATGGTGGAGCAGAAGACTGAACAGTCTGATTGCCCAGTCCCCATAAAGAAGGAAGCAGTTTCAGAGAGTAACTTGAACCCAAAGATGATTTTGTATGACTAAAAAGAAAATTCTGATTTTGTTAGGTCACTGAAATATTAGAGCTGTTTGTTACCACAGCATACCTAACCTATTCTGATTAATATATTTACTTCATTCTTTTAATGAATTTCTATTGAGCTAAGTATCTACTATAAATTATACCCAGACATTCCATTTATGAGGATGAAAATAATCCTAAATACGGAAAAGAATATTTATACATGAAGATGCTTACTGTAAGGTTATTTCAAAACCAGTATTCCCACAATAGAATAGTTAGTTACTAAAGAAAAACATATCACATAGCACATAGTAGATATTTATAAAGAGGATGTAATGACATAGGAAAGTATTTGTGACTGTCATCCTCATAAACTTCCTATATATAAAAAAAGATTGAAAGGAAAACCACCAAAAATGTCAAAAACTGATTCTGTTGGGTAATGGAAATAATAATTTTCTTCCTTATTTCTTTCTATAATTTAAAGTTTTCTAAATATTTAAAAATAAATGGATACCAATTTTCATAATGAAAAAAACAGTCCTTCTCTCTCAATTACTCAACTTTAAGATTTACAACAAATAGGTTATTTTATTATCTCATTGGTAAGATTTTTCTTAATGCTGGAAACTGACTTTTCCTGTGTTACTTCAAAATCCAGACTGTGGATGATCTTTACGCTTGATATTTTTTATTACATTTTTGTTTGTATAATTCAGAAAATGTAAATTAAAAAAAAATCTATTCATCTCTTTAAAAGGCATTGCAGATTGCTTATCGATGTTTTAAAATAGAATCTGACCTTGAGCAAGACCTTCTCTCTGGAGCCTGTTGTCCATGTCTGATCAGTAGAGGGCTGAGTGTGCCCGTTTCGAAGATCCCTGTCAGTTCTAAGTCTGTGATTCTGTGTTCGAATGGAATAAGAAGTTAATAATAATTTCATTTGTCAAAGGTGTCAATCAACCAGATTTTGGAAAACACTTGTCTCTTTAGTTTTTGTAAACAGGTCTTTACAGAAGCAACTTATATTTATACTTAAGGGAGATAACTACTTATGAATTAATCTCCATACAATCTTCACAAAGAAAAGTTGTATCCAGGCATAGCTTCTCACAGTAGGTACAAGAAGATACAGCTTTACACGCTTTTTGGTAGAATCAAGTAAAAATCATCCTGACAAACTGTGATGCCACCAGAGTTTCAGAAACTGAAAGGTTTCATTTGAAAATATACTATAGGGATCTTGAGAGCCACAGTGCTCAGTAGACACAATTTTAGAAAACTTGAGAAAGACACCCTAGTATGATGACAGAACTAGCCAACTAATCATGGAAGGCAAAAGAGAAAAATTAATTAGATGCAAGTAGCATAATTTTTCATTCAACCTGGGTGAGTTTTATCCACAATATGATTCCATAGTAACCAGCTTGGTCTCTAATTAGCTGCTCCTCCTCTCTGAGCCTAAGCTTCTGCATATAGAAAATGAGGAACCTTGACCAGATGGCATCTAAACTCCCTTGCAGCTCTAATAATATTATGATTAAGCTAGCGTTTATTTTTGCTATCATTTGATATCTTCAGCACTGATTAAAAAAAAACACAACAGTTTATGTGCAAAGAGGCACTTCCATGTTTTGATATTGTCTCATAAACTGAACTGGTTAGGTGTTCCAGCTAACAGTTCTCTTTTCCTCTCTAGTCATATTGTTCAAGACTCTGGTTGCAAATGACCTAAACTGAACAAGACTTAGCTTAACTCAAAAGGGGAAGTCTTGGCTCATGTAATGTAACCAGATAGCTGGAAGGGCCTGGGTCATGCTGCCAAAGGACAATGGATTCAGCGACCCACATTGAGATACATGGCTGTAGGTAGCTCTGGGCTCACATTCCTACAGTTTAAAGCCATAAAGGAAAATTAACTCTCTCCCTAAAGTTCAAGTTTGAAAATTCACAAATAAAGGCACTGGTTGGAAGCTTATGTCACATGCCCAACACTGAAGCCAATCGCCATCCCTAAAGGCAAGAGGTATGATAATTGCCAGGTTTGCCACATGTCCTGTCTTTTTTGTCAAGAAGATTTGAGTCTATTATTATAAGCAGTTGAAGGGAAAGATGCTGAGCAGGGAAACAGAATAGTTGCTATATTAATTTTCTATTGCTGTGTGGCAAGTTAACACAAATTTAAGGGCTTAAAACAGCACCCATTTGTTAGGTCATAGTGCTTTAGGTCAGAAGGCTGTGCACAACATGGCTGGGTTCTCTGCTCAGGCCAAACCCTGAGGCCAAAAGTGTCAGCAAGATTTTATTCTCATTGGAAGTTCAGTTTCATCTTCCAAGGTCATGTGGCTGGGCATTATTGAGTTCCTTGTTCCTTGGTGGTTGCTCTCACCTCCTAAAAGCTACTTGCGTTCCTTGCTACAGGTCTCCTTCCTTCTTCAAAGTCAGTTTGTGTTTAATCTATTGCAGTCTTTAATTCTCTTTCACCTGGAAGAGCACAGTTCCTTCTAAGGTCTCACCTGATTAGATGAACCCTCTGCCCCAGGATAATCTCCCCATCTTAAAGTCAATTAATCTGGCACCTTAATTACATCTGCAAAATCTTTTTGCAGGACTACCTAGCTTAAAGTTTGATCGAATAACTGGGAGAAGGTATATACTGGGGGACAGGAGAGTGGAAATATTGGAGACCATCTTAGAATTCTGCTCACTGCAACTTCTGTAGGAACTTAGGAAGTTTAAATCAGATTTGAGTAGACATATTTCAGAAGCACAATCATCCAAAGACTATATTTACTTAAATTTGAACAACTAAATCATTTATCAGACAGGTTGCTTTACTCATGTAATCAAAATTATTTGATTGAATAGACTTTTTATCATTCATATGGTAGTCTTTATTTTAGGAGAAATGTAAACTGAAAACAGAACTTAGTTCAAAGCATGTTTTAAGTACTTTTTTCATGCTCCTCCCCTAGATTACGAACTGTTTGATCTCATAAACTCAATTCGGTCTGCCCATCATAAACCTTCATGAAACTCTATTCTTTTTACTCATTGCTTATTCAGCATCATTCCTCCTAGACTATACACTGATGATGCAGAATCTGTTTCCTATTTAATGTAGTAACCCCAGTACACAGCACAGTGCCTGGCATACACAATGAATATTTACAGGATGAAAGAGGACAGGTGCCATACAATGGCATAGCCATTTATGTACTCCTGTGCTTAAAGCACTGTTAGCACATGGTAGGTGTTCAAAGCGGGAGGAAGGGAGGGAAGGAGAGAGGAAGGGAGGCCACAGCACTAGGCCTTTGAAGAAAACAGCTAACTTGTGTCATTCTGACTTGATCAAAGTATACGATTTCTCAGCATTTTAGATCCAAGAAAAATTGTATACGATGAATCAGTTTTTTCAAAATGTTTTCTGCAACTCTTCAAGTCTATGAAGCGCAACTGGAAAAGGATCCCCACGCCAAAGGTTAGTATCGGGTGCACCCAGAGGGTGTTTGTTTGGCTGGGCTCCAGGTCAGAGGACTGGCTTCCAGGGCTGTTCTCTCAGTCTGTTTTATCCTGAGCATAAAAAATTGCCCACTTCAGGGCTCTAAGCAGGTGAAGTGCGCCTGGAGTCACTTACACTTGTAGCAAAGCAAATATGTACCTTCTTCCCCAGGCCAGCAGCAGCCAGGCCGCAGGCAACCCTGACTCACAGAACCTGGGACTGATTATATAAAATATTTCTTATCACGTCTGGGAGGTCAATCTCACTTACATGTTCACTATCCCACTGGCCATGGAGATCTGCTTTGAAGAGGTCCTCAAGATTTCAAACATCTCAGGAAAAAAAGATATATCTTTTGGGTCCAAAATGTTGGTAAAATGTGCAAACAGACCATCTTTGCTGAAGGAAATTTGGGAAATACGTTCCAGGGCCATTGTCAGCGACACCGTGTTGGTCTTCCCTGCCATCCCCTCATCAGACTCTTCCCTTTCCACCGGGGCCTCACCCACAATTCCACCCCTTTTAGTCTTTTGATTGAAAGTCTGACAGATGCTCATACATATGTCCTCCTACCTAAGTGGTGTAACATGTTCTCTGACTTTTTATTTCTCTGATGCATCAATTGTCGCAGGAAGATGTTATAGACCAAGGAACAAGTGAATGGAGCAGAGACCACTGGGAAGAATGAGTCTTCAAAGTCAGTTCCACCTCCACATCGCCCAGTCCTAGACCATCTTCCTTCCCTCACTTGCTTATTGTCATGGGCTGAATATTTATGTCCCCGAAAATTCCTATGTTGAATCCCTAACCCCCCAATGCAATGGTATTTGGAGTTGATTAGGTTTAGATGAGATCATGGAGTAGAACCCTTAAGATGGAATTAGTTCCCTTTTAAGAAGAGAGAGAGCTTTCAATCTCTCTTTACACATATGCACCAAGGAAAGGCCATGTGAGTCCACATCCAGAAGGTATCTGTTTTTCTATAAGCCAGGAAGCAGGCTCTCATCAGGAGCTACATCTGTCGGCACCTTCATCTTAGACTTCCAGCCTCCAAAACTGTGAGCGATAAAGTCTGTTGTTTAAGCCCCCCAGTCTGTGGTACTTTGTTATGGCAGCCTGAACTTACTAAGACACATATTTCTGCAATCAATTATTTGATGACAGATTCCTTCACTTATATTACAGCTCTCCAAGAACATGATTTCTTCACCTTTGTCCCTCACGGTGCCCAACCACAGGTACCTGCCTGTGTAAATGCTTATTAAATGTTCGCTAAACCTTACATTCTGTTCTGAGGACTTTGAACTTGAACAATGGGAGCTGTTGAGCGTTTTTGAATGGGGAGTGGTATAGTGGTGTATTCTCAGACAAATGACTTGTCCATTGGAACCTCAGGTTTTAATGGTCAGAGGAATTAGGTTGCACAAGGACAAAAAGATGTGCAAGCTCTCTGAACAGCATAATTCGTTACACTAATGTATGATAGCTAAAGGATGTCATGTTTGCCCCTAACTCGCACTCCTCACAAAGCTAGAGCATCTGCTAAAAGGCCACTCTGTGATATGCTCATTTTATTTTTGTTTATTTAAGCAGGACTAACTTTGTGACTAAGTAATTCTTTCTAACCCTGTGCTATTGCTGTCTCAGCAGAGAAAGTGCTCAAAGGTGTGGAGAGGATTTGAAATCCTTGATTATGGAAAAAATCTCCTATCCCGTCCTGCAACTTTACTTCTAGGCAATAAGTGGAAATTTCTAAACAGGTAAAATTCACTTTGCTATTCAAGAACTACTAAAGGGGATTAAACCTTGAGTTTAAATTAGTCAAATACATTCTAGCAGCAATAAAGGCTATGTACACACACACACACACACACACACACACACATTCATCACACACTCATATCTGTTGCTGTTGCTGCCATTCCATTCTGAATTACTTAGCTTATAAAGACCACAATACAGTAAACACTTTCTATTAAGATGTCCTAGCCAGGGAGTTAGCTATGTGATAAGAATTTCCATATATGGCAGTGTGACTGAGAGCCGAGAGAAAATATAGCAGAGACTGTAGGCTACAAATCTTGGATAACTCCCTGAGAAGGGAAAAAAAGGGATAACAAAACCTGTGGCAGGACACAGGAAATGCCTGACTAACGTAACAGCTGAGCACACTCATGTGGGAAAATGCACAGGCTCCCAAGCACCAGCTACTTTGGAAAGATGTTTTAAAAATGCTCTCTCCCCATTTTTATCTTTTCAGATGCCTAAGAGCTTCTTTGGGGACTTTTGAAAAAGACCTTGGCACTCAGGCCAGGACATTTTGAACAGCCTTTTTCAGGGGCTCTGTTTTCCTTGCAAACTGTGAAATCCCTCAACCTCTAAATTTTGTTTTGAAGTCATAAATTTCTCTCCAAGCATCTTGGTTTCCAGAAACTAGCACAGCATGTTTCACTTGTGAACAACTGGAAGAAAGCAATGTTACCGCCCAACTAAAAAAAATTTTTTTTTTAACTTTCATTGGCTTTTAGTTTTACATAAAATTATGCCCCTGTCTGCCAGATGTGGGAAAGTGCAAAGCATTAAAGTAGTTTAATCCTCAGAATTATACTGGTTTTCTAGTTTAAAAATATCTCAACAGGCTGAAATGTTGGGCTGATTTAACAAAATATAAATGAGAAGATATGAATGTAATATCCCTTGCTGAGCTTAACTCATTCAGCTACACGAGTGTGTTTAGGGGGTTATCTACTTGCAAGTCTCTGGTTCTGGCTGGATTTCCATTCTGCCATCTCCAGCCAGCTGCTACCCCCGACCCCCATCACACACAAGGCCATTAGTAGTGGGTTCAGATGGACCTGGATTACAGTCCCAGCCTTGCCCCTTACATAGGCATGTGTTTTGGGGCAAGTCACTTCACTTCACTTCACTGAGCCTTAGTGTTCTTATCTGAAATGTGAGGAAAATAGGAGATCTCTCCCCAGAGATGTGTAAGGATTAAATGAGGTAACAAGTGTGAAGCATTTATCACACTGGTCCTTCTTAAGTTCTCATTAAATTAAAGCCTGTTATTACTAGGGTCATTTGTCTCTGCCTAGGCACTTTGGAGCGTAAATTGATCAGTGGGGCTCCACTCAGCTTTTGGTATTTCTAATATAAACCAGATTTTGGTATTTCTTATATAAGACAGATTTTGATATTTCTGATATAAACCAAATCTCTAAGGATCATTCCATTGAAAACATTAAAGCCAAAACGCGTTTCTTCAGAATAATATCATACACACAATCTGAAGAACTCTGAAACCATTCAGTTTCAATAATGGACTAAATTTTTATATATTAGTTGATATTCTTGTATCAATCCTTCATGACAAGTCTCAGGATTTCCCCCCCCCTCTGCTCATATTAATTCATATTTCTTTCCTTTTCTTTTGGGTTCTCTCTCTCTCTCTCTCTCTCTCTCTCTCTCTCTCTCTCTCTCACACACACACACACACACACTCCCCTTTCTCCCTACCCCCAGAGATACTGAGCTTTCCGAATAATGCTACGACTGTTGCATTTCCTTTTCATAGTGACAGTTTGAGTTCAAATCCTCTTTTACTCAATTCACTTAACCTCTCTATGTTCCCATTTCCTATCTGTAAAATGACTTTGAGCAAGGAAATGCCTGCTTCCCGGTGCTGTTAGGAAGGGAGATGTACCTATACTCTGTTCAAAGGCCACATGGCACAGCAGAAAGAGCAAAGGCCTTAGACCTGGCTCTAAGTCTCGGCTCAGCCATTTCTTAGCCACGTAGACATGGACAGTTACTTTATGTCTATTATCTTCATCCTTCGTTTGTAACACAAAGTGGCATACTGCTGTTGTTGCTTATCCCATATCCATTTCCTATTTTTCTTTACCATAAAACTCTGATTTTGTTTGGAGCTGAAACATGCCCAGATAAAAATTCCATCTTCCCACTCTTCCATTTGACACAGTTCTGCCCCATGAGCTATGCAAAGAAATCACTGAGTATAGCAGATAAGAATGGGGTTTCCTAAAAGACAGCCTGGGCTGGCATGAACCTCTCCCTTCATTATTCCTCCTCTTCCCCCTAGAATTTGAACAGAATGCCTGGAGGAACAGTAAGCCATCCCATACCCATAAAGTGACAACCATGAAAAGGAAGACTGATACTCTAATGACGTTTGAACAGAAAAGTGGAAAACACTGGTCCCTGATGGCCTCACAGGGTCCCCAGCAGGCCTTCCACTGCCAACTCTCAGACTTGCACTAAGTTGCAAGACAAATAGATCCCTATCTGTTAAGTCTTTGTTGGTCAGTTTGTCTGTTATTGGCAGCCAAACACCAAATACACAGGAACTAAGATGATTCTTGCTTCCTGGGGTCCTCGTGAAAATAAGAAGAAAGTAAGAACTTTTTGACTTTAACGTATCCCTAAGCATGTGTTTGTTGCTCAGCTAAATGTGACCCCACAATCCTATGTGACTTCCCAAAGCAAATGCATTTCTAGGCTGTCTGCTTAGAGCAGAGTCCCAGGAGAAATGGAGCTAATGGCCAGGGATTCTCTGCCTTAGGATGGGGCATTTTAAGCTTTATGATAAATTCCAGCCTCCACATTTCAGGCTGACACCCCTACCTAAAGAAGGGCCTGAAACAACTGCCCTACTGCCTACCTTTTTATGTTTAGCTTAGAAAAGCAAAGATTTAAGGAGAGCATTCTTCAAATATCACTTGGACCCCTGGGAGACTTGGCCAACTATTAGCTCAGAAACAGCAGCTTCTGAAACCTCTTTCAGTTCTAGTTCAGATGCACTATAGGTCATGGGCTTTGGAAGGATAACCATGATATATTTTCAGGAAATATTTAAGAAATTGATTAATTAATAAAGGGCCTACGTATTTGGCCCTGATGTTTCTATGGGAAAATGCAGACTGAAATCCCAATACCCAGCTTATTGGTAAGAATACGCCCTCATGTGAAATGGGACATCTGAAATCCAGCTTTACCTTTTTTTCCCTGATACACCCTTTCTGGGAATGTATAGGGAAGACCACCTTAAAGGGGCCAGGCCCACCTACCCCAGCCTAATTTCAAAGGCAGTTGGCTATCAACTGGAATTGTTAAGACAAGAAGGGCTAGTTTCTGCTAAAATCATTTTTCTGAGCATCTTGTTGTATTTCAACTGGGTTAGCATCACACATTTTTGGCATCTCCTGCGATAGTCTATTCAGTAGGCCAGAGCATATGAAATGGAGCCTGAGCTCTCGGAAATGGCATGTTGACTTGAAGTTATTAAATCTCAAACAAGCAGAAAAGAAAATGTCATAATACTACCAGCAGAAAAGAGAAAGCACACAAAATAATCTACTAATGTGAAGACAGCATGTTGGGAAATGAAGCAAAAGGGAATTGTTCAATACTCATATCTGAGTTTTATTGTTATAGTGAAAAGTATCTGGCTACTACAGTTAGTTTTATGTATACCTCATCTACAACTACCTAAGCACTCCATTGGGCTAAAATTTAATCAAATATCTTGGTTTCTAGTTAGTAGATTTGTGGCGTCAGTGAGTAAAAAAACCAACCCACCTGAAGTATTCCCACCTTAGATGTAATAATTGTTTCATCTCAAATTCAAGTTGAAAAGAAGGAATTTTCTGATAGGTATGAGTTCTCTCAGTTTTTATTTTTCATCTTACTTAGACAACATGTTCATTTTATTAAGGACTCGTGGCATTAAATTTGGAAGGTTCAAAACATCAGAACTAATTTTTGAGGTGATACTGGAAAACAGATCACGTCTTTTTAATTGACTTTTTTTCCACTATCCATAAAAGTCAGCTGAAATTTTTCCCATCATTCTTCACTCTTACACCCCAGCCCCAAACTTACCTTTCTATTAAAACCTGTCAAATTTCAAGTAAAATACCCTTCCAGATTACAAGAAATTTAAAAAAATAAAATTAAGCCACATTTCTTTGGCAATGAGGAAAAGGAAAAGGTTCACTTGTATACTTTCATTATGACTCGTTTGGATCATGTAAAAAGTCTTGTATTTTTGTACATTTTATCTTCTGTAACAATAGGTAGTATGCATCTTTTTGGGAAGGCAAGAGGAGATCATGTAAAAATGAATTGTTTCCTCAAATGCACATCCAGAGCCCTCTGCCACACAGTAGGGTGTGTAATCCATATGCTGCTAGAGAAGTAGTGGAAAGCTGGAATTAAGGAGGAACTGGGTATACTGTACTTACAGCCTGTCAGACAGCACCTGGAGTCTTACCTCAGGCTTTGAAGGCCGTGTTTTAACCCAGCCACTGTGAATCCAGATAACCTCCAGAGAGGCTCAAAGGCAGAATCCATGCGGCTAAGGTGTATTTAAAAGAGCTGCTGGTGTCCGTGGTGAAGAGGGACCTTGGCAAGAAGCAGAGAAGCTACCCCTGATTCTTGAAGCTCTTTGGGGAAGAGAAGGACCGGAATGAGTAGGTTTAGAGTCCAACAGCTCAGGCCAGAATGGAAGGAAGATACAGGAAAGCCAATCTCAGATCAAAATGGAGAAACACATTCTCATGTGGAGAATTGCCCCAAATGCCTCATGAGAAGGTAATCCTAGTAAGAGCTAGTATCTGTAAATCTCTTTAAAGCTTGCAACAGACTTTCAAATGTATCATTTCAATTAAGAGGTATTATTCTTGTTTTACTGAGGAAAAAATAGAGATTCCGAGAGCTCAAATGACTTTTCCAAAGTCATAAACAGTTGTCCCTTGGTATCTGCAGGGGATTAGTTACAGGACTCCCCGATATCAAATTCCAAGAACCCTCAATCTCTTATATAAAATAGCATAGTATTTGCATATAACCTATGCACATCCTCCCATATATTTTATTTATTTTTACTTATTTATTTTTCTTTTTAAATTTATTTTATTTTAAATTAAGTGTATTGGGGTAACATTGGTTAATACAATTATATAATTCTCAGATATACATTATAATTTGACATCTGTATATTCTATTATGTGTTTACCACCCAAAGTCCAGTTTCCTTCAGCTACCATATATTTGATCCCCTTTACCCACTTCATACTCCCCCTACTCCCCTATATTTGACCCCCTTTACCCCGTCTACTTCTCCCTTCCTCCTCTACCCCCTACCCTCTGGTAATCAGTAGCCTATAGTCCATGTCCATGAGTCTCTGTTTGTTTGTCCTGTTCCTTTGTTGCTTTTAGGTTTATATCCCACATATAAGCGATATCATGTGATTTTCAACTTTTTCTGTCTGGCTTATTTCGCTTAGCATGATTATCTCGAGGTCCATCCATGTTGTCGCAAATGGCAGTATTTCGTCTTTTCTTATGGCTGAGTAATATTCCATTGTATATATGTACCACAGCTTCTTTAGCCAATCATCTATCGTAAGACACTTCAATTGCTTATGTGTCCTGGCCACTGTGAATAATGCTGCTATGAACATCACTGTGCAAATGTCTTTTTGGATATCGGTTTTCAAGTCTTTGGGGTAAACACCCAGTAGAGGGATTGCTGGATCATATGGTAGATCAATTCTTAGTTTTTTGTGGAACCTCCGTACTGTTTTCCATAGTGGCTGCACCAATTTGTAGTCCCACTAGCAGTGTATGAGGGTTCCTATTTCTCCACATCCTCTCCAGCATTTGTTATTACTTGTTCTGTTGATTATAGCTATTCTAACAGGTGTGAGATGGTATCTCATTGTGGTTTTGATTTGCATTTTCCTGATAGCTAGTGATGTTGAGCATCTTTTCATATATTTGTTGGCCATTTGTATGTCCTCTAGGGAGAAGTGTCTATTCAGATTCTCTGCTCATTTTTTTATTGGATCATTTGTTTTTGTTGTTATTGAGTCATGTGAGTTCTTTGTATATTTTGGATATTAGGCCCTTATTAGAGGCATTGCTAGCAAATATATTTTCCCATTTGGATGGTTATCTCTTTACCTTGCTGACAGTTTCTTTTGCTGAGCAAAAGCTTTTTAGTTTGATGTAGTCTCGTTCATTTATTTTTGCTTTTACTTCCCTTGCCTTTGAGCTCAAATTCATAAAATCCTCTTTAAGTTCAACGTCCTTGAGTTTAGTTCCTCTGCTTTCTTCTATGCATTTTATTGTTTCAGGTCTTATATTTAGGTCCATTTTGAGTTAATTTTGGTGTGTGGTGATAGACAATGGTCTAGTTTCATTCTTTTGCAGGTGGCTTTCCAGTTTTCCCAGCACCATTTAGTGAAGAGGCTTTCATTTCTCCACTGTATGTTATTGACTTTTTTGTTGAAAACTATTTGTCCATATAAATATGGGTTTACTTCTGGACTCTCGATTCTGCTCCACTGGTCCGTGTGTCTATTTTACTGCCAATACCATGCCGTTTGATTACTGTTGCTTTGTAGTATAATTTGAAGTCAGGCAGAGTGATGCCTCCAGCCTCATTTTTTTTTCCTAAGGATGGCTTTGGTAATTCAGGGTCTTTTGTGTTTCCATACGAATCTGATGATTTTTTGTTCTATTTTTTTTAAAAATGCCAATGGGTTTTTGATGGGGATTGCATTAAATCTGTATAATGCTTTAGGTAATATGGTCATTTTAACTATGTTGATTTTTCCAATCCAAGAACACAGAATATCTTTCCATTTCTTTGTATCTTCTTTGATTTCTTTTAATAGGGTCTTATAGTTTTCATTATATAGGTCCTTCACATGTTTCATTAAATTTACTCCTAGGTATTTTATTCTTTTTTGATGTAACTGCAAAAGAAATTATTTTTTCCACTTCTTTTTCTGACGCTTCATTATTAGAGTATAGGAACACTATGGGTATTTGAATATTGATTTTGTATACAGAGACTTTACTGTATTTACTTATTTTTTCTAGTAGTGTTCTTGGGGAGCCTTTAGGGTTTTCTGTATAGAGAGAATTATGTCTTCTGCAAATAGTGACAGTATGACTTCTTCATTTCCTATTTGGATGCCTTTTATATCTTTCTCTTGTCTGATTGCTCTCACTAAGACCTCCAATGTTATATTAAATAACAGTGGTGATAATGGACAGCCTTACCTTGTTCCTGATCTTAGAAGGAAGGTTTTTAGTTTTTCACCATTAAGTATAATGTTGGCTGAGAGCTTGTCATATATGACCTTTATTAGGTTAAGTTACTTTCCTTCTATACAGATTTTGTTAAGTGTTTTGATCATAAATGGATGCTGTATCTTGTCAAAGGCTTTTTCCGCATCTATGGATATGATCATATGATTCTTCTAGTTTAATCTGTTTATGTGGTGTATCACATTAATCGATTTGCATATGTTGAACCATCCTTGTGACCCTAGGATGAAGCCCACTTGATCATGGTGTATAATCTTTTTAATATGTTGCTGTATTCGACTTGCTAGTATCATATTTAGGATTTTTGCATCTTTGTTCATGAGAGATATTGGTCTGCAGTTTTCTTTTCTTGTATTATCCTTACCAGGTTAACACTTTACTCTTATGACCACTTTTGCTATGTCTCAAAAGTTTTGATATGTTGTACTATCATTTGTTTCTTTGTATCTCTTGAACTCTCTTTTTATTTCTTCTCTGACTCAGTTTTTCTTCAGTAGCATGTTGTTTACTCTCATGTATTTGTGGTTCTTCCTGATTTCTTTTTGCAGTTGATCTCTAGTTTTAAAGCATTATGATCATAATGGTCAGAAAATATGGTTGGTATGATTTCAACCCTCTTATTTTTGTCGAGGCTATCTCTGTGTCCCAGTATGTGGTCGATTCTTGAGAATGTTTTATGCCCATTAGAAAAGAATGTATAAGCGGCTGTTTTGGGATGGAAGGCTCTGTAAATGTCAATTATGTCCAGTTGGTCTAATATGTTGTTTAAGAATGTTTTTTCCTTATTCATTTTCTGTTTGGATGATCTGTCTATATCTGACAGTGAGGTATTTAGGTCCTATACTACAATAGGGTTCTGGTCTGTTTCTCTCTTTAGTCTTGTTAGTAATTGCTTTACGTATTTCGGGGCTCCCTGATTGTCTTCTTGGTGCATGATTCCTTTTATCATTATGAATTGTCCTTCGCTATCTTTCTTTATCTTTTTTATTTTGAAGTCTATTTTGTCTGATATTAGTATTGCCACATCACTTTTCTCTGAATGCCATTTGCTGAAATATCATTTCCACCCTTTCACTTTGAGTCCATATTTGTCTTTGGTGCTGAGATGTGTCTCAGGGAGGTAGCAAATGGTTGGGTTTTATTTTTTGACCCATTCTGCAACTCTGTGCCTTTTTATTGGTGAATTCAGTCCATTTACTTTTAGGGTGGTTATTGAAATATGACGTCTTCTTATAGCCATTTTATCTTTTGCTTTCTGGTAGTTCGGTGTTTCCATTGCTTCCTTGTCCTTTGTTTCTGTTTTATTTATTTTGGTTGGCTTTTGTGGTTTTTACCTCTGGTTCTTTTTGTTTTATGTTATATACTTCAGTTCTGATTCTTCGTGTGTGGTTAACATTACAAATATATAAAGGATAGTTACATATATACAGTCATCCATTTTCTTTTGTGCATGCATTATCATCATTCCCCTTTGCAAGTTTGGGTCTTTGAATCCTCCCCCTTTCAGTCATTGTTGTCTCAATTTGTCCCTATGTATGCTGAATGTTCATTATTATCTTGTTATAACAATTCACTTCTTATTATTTAAGTTTATAATGCCCCGTTTTTAGTAAGGGTTGCACTCTTCTGCTTCTATTTGCCTGATAGTCACTTTACTCCTAATTATGTATTTTTGTTGCTTTTTTTTTTAGGCAAGCTGATCCCTTTCAGTATTTTCTGTCGTACAAGCCTCGTAGTGGAGAATTCCCTCAATTTTTGTATATCTAGAAAGGTCTTAATTTCTCCTTCATATCTAAATGAGAGCTTAGCTGGATACATATTCTAGGCTGGTAGTTCTTTTCACTTAATCGTTTAAATAATTGATTCCATCCTTTCTGATTTGTAAGGTTTGTACCGAGAAGTCCAACAATAATCTAATGGGTTTTCCTTTATAAGTTACTGTTTTTTTCTCCCTGGCTGCCCTGAGAATTCTGTTTTTGTCATTGATTTTTGATAACTTTAATATAATGTGTCTTGGTGAAGGCCTTTTTAGGTTGAGATAATTTGGTGTTCTGTTGACTTCTTGAATTCCAAATTCACTCATTCTTTAGATTTGGGAAATTCTTGTCCAGTATTTGTCTGAAAATGCTTTCTAATTCCTGCTTCTTTTCCTTGCCTTCGAGAATGCCCATTATTCTTATGTTTCCTCTCCTGATGACGTCAGCTAGTTCTTGTATTTCTCTTTCATTATTTTTCATTGTTTGGTTTCTTTCTGCTTTCTTTTGATTTATTTCTAGATTTCTGTCTTTGATATCACTGATCCTTTCCTTCATTTGGTCAACTCTATTTCCCAAGCTTGCTATTTCATTTTTTAATTCTTACAGTGTGGTTGTTGTTGTTGTTGTTGTTCTTATTGTTTTATCTCCAGAAGAGCTAATCTGTTCTTTTTGAGGATTTCAATCTCCTTGCTCTGCTCATCTAGTTGTTTTTTCAATTCCTAATATTGTTGATATGACTCATTTTGGAACTCACTGAGTTTATTCAGCAGTACCATCCTGAAGTCTCTGTCATTAAGTTGCATATTTCTATGTTGTAAGCTTATTTCCTGGAAATTTTTCTCTTTCTTTCTAAGATGCCTTGTCACCTTGGTTGTTCATGGTGTTTAGTGGACTATTTCTCCTTCTGGGCATTAATGGAAGTGTATTCTGCTATTTTTCCAGAAAGGTTTATTACATTAAGGTCTCTCTTTAGCCTGCTGCAAAGAAGGCTCTTTTCTTTTGGTTTCTAGTAGGTGGCATCTAAAGCCTCTTGGATCCTTACTTTATATAAAGCATTAAAAATGGCTTTTTTTGCTACCCTCAGTTTCAGTCCCTCTCAGTGTCAGTAACAGTCTCGGCAGCATTTGCTCAGATTCCCCTGGGACTCCGCGGTGATTGGTCTCAGAGGGTTTTGGGAGAGAGGCCCTCTGGGATTGGGGTTGGGGGCTGTGGCTTAGCCTTGGTTTTACAACTGGGGCCAGTAAAAATCAACTGTTGTTTCTCTGCAGTCCTGTCCTACTTCTCTGTCTTCTGCCCTGATGACTGGGTTCTGCCGCCTTCTGCCAGGAGATTTTCAGGGTTTTTCAGGGAAGTCCCCTCACCTTTTCTCCTCCCCCTCCTCATGCAATGAGCTCTGGAAGCTGCAAGAGGCAGCTTTTTTATTTATTCCAGTCCACCTCCCAATACCCGAGGTTCTGACCTGTGGTAACTCTTATGCACAGATCTCATGCTCACATGTGCTGGTGTACAGTTTGGGTGTTTTTGTTGAGTTTTAGATGTTCAGCTTATTGTTGTTTCAAGGGGAGAGATCTGGGGACGTCTCTCACTCTGCCATGTTTCTGCAAAGTATCCCTCCCATATATTTTAAATCACCTCTAAATTAGTGATAATACCTCATAGTATGTAAATGCTATGTAAATAGTAGCTATACTGTATTGTTTAGAGATCAACTTTCTGGAGTTTTTTTCCCCCTGAATATTTTGATTGAGTTCCATGTTTGGTTGAATTCATGAATGTGGACCTCCTCCTTTCCAGCTATGGAGTGCTGGCTGTAATCATCCTAGAGTCCTAGAGTCTTAGAATTAAAAGAGACAAGGATGTCTTCCAGAAAAAGGAAGTAAGTGGCAGATTTGAGAATGAAATCAGATCCCCCAATTCTCGGTCTCGTGCTTATAGCTCACGTATCATTTCCTTTCAGCCTGGCCCTTTTACTAGAAGTTTTTAAATTCTGTCTGGGGGGCCTGCTGCACTATCCTTCACTCCTCTTCTCCACTCTCTTCCACAGGAGTTAGGACACAATAGTTGAGTTATGCTAGCAAGCTTTAATCCCAGGTCTACCACTTAATGAACTATGCAAACTTGAGTTTTTTACCTCTCCACTGGGGTGACTGTAGCACTTATCTCATAGGTCTCATACTGTGAGGATTAAATGAGATGATGTATGTGCATTTCTTGACACAGAATTAACATCCAGTGGGTTTTCAACTTAAGTTTACCTCTGCCATCACCTATTCCAGGCCTCTGTTATCACACACTGGCAATGAGAACAGCCTCCTACCTAGTCTTCCCTCACACATCCACACTCTCCCCAATTTATTCTTCACACTATAGATGAGTGACCTTCCTAAAATGCAAACCTGATCATGTCACTCTCTGGCTTAAAACACTTTACTGCTTCCACTGATTTTAAGATAAAGGTCAAAATCTTTAACGAGACCCATAACACCATGTACAGTCCAGCCCCCTGTGTGCCTGTCCCGCCTCAGCTCATGACAACCTCCTCTCACTCAGTTCTGGCCCCAATGGACTTCTTTTTCATAACACCCAGGCTCTTTCTCACCTCAGGGTCTAGAATCTTCTACCACCCATGCAAGAAGTCAGGATGCATATAACCTATGAACATCCTCCCATATATTTTAAATCATCTCTAGATTAGTGATAATACCTAATGCTATGTAAATGCTATGTAAATAGTAGCTATATTGCATTGTTTAGGGATCAACTTGAAGTCAGTATTCTCAGAGCCCCTCATCCCTTCATGGCACTTTGCCCACTCACAGCTATGGATCTGTGTGATTATTCACTACCATCTGTCACTAAACTATTTTGCTTGCTGCCATTTCCCACCATCCAGCCTGAGGCCTGTCATTTAATAAGTACTCAAAGAATATGTATTGAATGAATAAATGGCTTTGTAGGGGACACTTCCAGGGTAAACTTCTGTGAGGTTTAGGGTAGAAGATAGGACTAGATTTACTCCAAGATCCCTTCCTTTTCTGGGATCGGACAATTCCAAGCCTCCTTGTACACCGTCCCACCGTCCGCCTCCGATGCCATAGCACTCCGATCAGTCCACAGGAGCCTTTCAATGAATCCTTGTGAACTTATAAACAAATGATTCAGAGGAGCAGAAAATGAACCTTAAACTGAATTCTATGCAAATTCTCATGTTTATATTATCTCTACTCTTCCACAGAAAGGAAGACACTCACTAGGTATATGATATCTCAGAACCCGTTTCTTCATTATAAAAATTATTATAGTTAGTAAAGAGTTTGCTGGATATAAGTTCAATATACAAAAAATAAAATAGCATTCCTTTATACCCGCAACAAATAGTTTGAAATATAATTCTAAAAACATTATTTATAATAACAATGTGAAATATAAGGTATAATGTATTCATGGACAACAATAACAAAAGCTTTATAAGATCTTTGTGGAAAAAATTATAAAGCTTTATCAAAAGACTTTAAAGAAGACCTAAACAAGTAGAGAAATAGACTATATTCATTCAGATAAGAACACTCGATTTTCTTCAAATTAACCTATGTACTCAGTACAACTCCAATCAAATTTCTAAGAGTGATTTTCATGGGTTTTGTCAAGCTGGTTCTAAAATTTATGGAAAAGCAATGAGCTAAGAGTAATCAAGACAAATATGAAAAAGAATCGGGTGGTGGAAATATAGAGGAAATAATGTGCCTTAATTATCTACAATTATTTGTAGATAATCTATAATCATCTACAATTGTTTGGCACAGGGAGAGAACAACATACCAATACAAAAAAAAAAAAAAAAAAGAGCACAGAAATAATTCTTTGTGTATATGGAAATAATATTTGAATAAATTAAAAATTGAAGATCAGAGAGGAAAAGATGGTCTAATGAATAAAACTATGCAGAAGCAACTGGTTATCTGTGGGGGAAAAAAATGAAGATAGATCTGTACTTCACTCAATACTCCAAAATTAATTTCAGATAGATCAAGACATAAAAGTAAAGACAAATGTTTAAAGCTTTCAGAAGAAATTTAGAAGTACAGGAGAATATCTTTATGAAAGATATTTTAAAAGCATACGCTTAAGTTCAACCCATAAAAGAAAAGATTGATAAATCTGACTGCATTAAAATTTCAAACACTATTAATGGGTACAGAGTTTCAGCTGGAAAAAGTGAGAAAGTTCTGGAGGTGGATCTTGGTGATGGTTGCACAACAATGTGAATGCTGTAGAACTAACCATAGACTTAAAAATAGTTAAAATGGTAAATTTTATGTTACATGTACTTTACCACAACTTTTTAAAAAGTCTCAAATGCTATTATGGAATGAAAACAAAAGTTATAAACCGGAAGAAAATATCTTTACAGGTGTTCACACTGTGTAAGGAGCCATACGAATAAGTATAAAAAGACAAATGAGGAAATTAAAGAATGAGCAAGGTCAATGGACAGACAATTCACAGAAGAGAAACTCCAAATGGTCGATAAGCATATAAAAAGAAGCTCACATTTACTAGTCATCAGGGAACTGTAAATTCAGGCTTCAATAAGATATCATCTTGTATCCGCCATATTAGCAAAAATTATGTCTGACAATACTGAATGCTGGCCAAAATATTTAAAAATAATGACTTTTATCACTGTTGGTGAGAGTGTCCATTGAAATCAACTATTTTGGTGGTCACTCAGGCAGAATCTGAAACTCCAGATCGCCAAACCCTATGACTTTGAAATTCTATTCCTCAGTAGACACCTTGGACAAACTCTTGCACCTCTGCCCAGCACAAAACAATTACTGGCATTGCAAAAAACAAAAATATAACAACTTATTGTCTATCAACAGAAATATAAATAAATTATAATAGTCATACAATGAAATACACTACAGCAATAAACAAACCAGAACTTCATGTGTTAGCCTGCCATCTCTTTTTAAAATGTTAATAATAAAAGCAAATCTCAGAAGGATCTATACTACATAATTTCATTTAAATAACTTTTTCAAATAAGCAAAACTATAAGCTGTGCCATATAGAGATTCTTACAAGTGTAAAAATGTGCAAAGACGTTGATGGGAATGGTAAACATCACAGCCAGTTCTGGGGCTACCTCCAGGGTGGAGGGAGGCGGAGGTGATCAGGGTTTGCATGGCACACAGGGGCTTTAACTGTCCTGGTAATATCTATTTCTTAAAATGGATAGTTGGTAAATTGTTATTCATTATAATAATCTCTTTACCTTTTTGTATATCTAAACTTTATAATTTAAATTTATATATATATATATTCGAAGTGGTCGATCCACCTTAAAACATGAGAGGCCACATAGGGTTTTATGGGCTCCTATGCATATGTCTGGCTCATGTTAAAACTGGGTTTCCTCTCCCTTTTCTTGGCAAATACCAAGAAACCTTGCTGTGCCTCCAGGTCCCCTATCTCCCTGGGCATATTCTCAGTGGACCGTGATGAGGACTCAAGCCAAAAAGTTTGAAAGATGTTTTGCCTCTAGCCCTGGGAACCAAGGACAAAATATTTCTGTTTCTGTAGGAAGCTAGCAGGAGAAAAGGCTGAAGAGCTGAACAGGACAAATAGACCCAAATTTAGCTTTACAGTAGGCATTATTGTAGATTAACTTTCACTATTTTAGCCAGAAGGAACACAAAACTTTTAGTCCTTATCCCAAGTATGCAAATAAAGGCAGTTTATCCACTTCATCCCCAGAATGCCCTCAGGCAAAAGCCGCATTGCATTGCCTTACATTTCTCCTCCACACCACCTCAATGCACCTGTCTTTTAGCAGCTGCCAAAGGGGGGAAATGTCATCATAAATCCACTGGGCATTTCATTAGTCTTTTGATGATAAGATGTCAACACAAGGTCTGCTTCTGAAATCTACCATCCTGGAGGCCCTCTGCTTCTTCTGAGAAGAGCAGAGAGAGAGAGATTACAGAGAAAAGGAACACAGGCTAGTCTTGCAAGTAGCTGGCCCTGAAGCTGCCAAGCCAGCCTGGGAAGGGTGCCGCTGGCAGAGCTTCTGTGGAGCTTCTGCCAGCTTGAACCCCAGACCAAACCAGCATCCCTTATAAATAAACCTCAGACACTGCTGTCTGGTTTCCTTACCATCCTGATTTTAATACCTACAACAGGTCAAATCTAATAGGTTTTGGCAGAACAGCTTCATAATTAACTAAAGCCCAAGGCTTTGGAAAGATGCTCTTAGCTTGGCTGGTTTGTCCTTTGTGCTAAGATTACAGAAGCCCCTTGTTGGGGGTGGGCTGCCATCCTGCCCACCAGTGCTTGTGCATCCCAGTGCTTGTGGAATTCTTTTCCTAGGCCTGGCTTCTGCCCTGAGGTGATTGTGGCCTGTTAAAAATGGTACCTCCCAGCGGTTATTGAACATTTGTGTTAATCAGAGCTTTCTTTTCATTTTTGTCTCAGGGTTGCCTTAACTCAAACGTGAGGGAGTGGGAAGGAGTGTGATGGTCAAAGTGAAAGAGAAAGAGTTGTGGGGAGCAGTGAAGGGAAGTGGGGAGGGAGCCCAAGCAGCCACTCTGCTGCCCTGTGTGGGGGACAGGGGTACTGCAGGACAGAGTAGCCAGACCTGGCGCATGTCTGTCTGTCTGTCTGTCTGTCTCTGTCTCTGTCTCTGTCTCTCTCTCTCTCTCTCTCTCTCTCTCTCTCTCTCTCTCTCTCTCACACACACACACACGCACACACACACACACACACACACACACACACAAACACACATACACACCTTATGGCTTGGTGGGCATGAGCACAGGCACTGGCACCGCACTGCCTGGTTTTGGGTCCTGGCTATGCCACTTACTAGCTTGATCACCTCAGTTATTAAGCATCATGCTTATTGCCAGGAGAATGAAGTAGGTTAATGTGGTGTACATATCTTGTGCTGGCATGGAGTACGTCCAATATCAGCGTTTAGTCAAGCAAAGTGTGAGGTTTCCCATTCCTCATCCTCTCCTCACTCATCCTGCCTCAACCCAGTCCCAAGAAAACTCCAGAATAGTCAGGTGCCTTCAGGCTGCTCCACCGACCTGTTAGTTGAGCAGAGAGAAAAGTGGTGGATCAAGGTACCAACCACCCCCACCTCGTTAGCCCAGGTTTGGAACAATTGCCACCTGTGCCAGAGGGGAAAGCTTCAAGGACCCCCTTGTTTCAGTCATCGTGTTTCTGTACCTTGCTTAGGGTCACTGAGTATGAGGGGGCACATGGCAGTGTTACTGGAGAGTGGAGTTCCCTTCTTGGCATGTTGTCCAGGTTCTTGATGTCCCAAACAAAGAATTGAGCAAGACACCGAAATATAGCAGAAAAGAACAGCTTTATTAGAAGTGATAGTACACTTCCAGATGTGGAAGCGGGCCTGAGCAAGAGAAGCGTGGCTCATAGGCCTGATAACAAAGCTTTTGGGGTTTTCATTCCTATGGCCTATGGGTGGTTATGTTTCCTAGAGGAGTGGACTTCCTCGATTGACAACTAAGATTGACAGGACTCAGTGATTCATCATTTACTTTCTGCACATGTTCGTTCCCAGAATTCAGTCTGTTATAATAATATTAATGACTTCCGGGAATATGCATCATATTATAATGATGGTATAATGAGGTTTAGGTGAATTGAAGGTCTTTGGAGTCTTCATTGCACAGATGCAAGTGACTAGCTCAAACTAGTACCCATTTTTCTGCTCACTTGTTTCCTTGTATAAGTTACTTTTAGACTAAAAATGCCTTCTGGCTTGCTTAATTGTGTGCAGACTAGGGCAGACTCTTCCTAGAATAGGATGACCTCAGCTTTTTTGTAGGCAGACCCCTAATCTAACTTTCCTGCCTAACCTTTTTTCTAAGAGCCATGAACTCCTTCTTATTAGTATGGATGTTGAGGGACAGGAGGTCTCTTCTGTATCTGCTTCCTGCTGAGAAGGGTCGTAGTCCCTGCCTATTGGGGTTTCATGGAGTTCCTTCCCTCTCTGCCTTAGTCAGAACAGGTTCTTGGGTATTCTGCTGAAGTGCCACCTCTATTCCTAGGCAAGGAAAAAGATACAAACTTGTTACTTGAATCATATGTCTAGTTATGTTTCTAATATTGATTTGCCTATCAAGCAGGTAATCAGGCTTGATTAATGCATATTTCATAAAAGAAAGAAAAAACTTGAGTAAAAGATCCCCTCCCGTCTTGGACTCCAAGGGCCCTTATTTTGACCTAAAGCCAATGCCTTATAATGGGCCAAGGAGAATGCTGAGTTTCAATGATCCTTATCAGTAGCCGGAGGATCTGAGTTACTAGTTTCAAGGTAATTATCTAAGTCTGAGGGAGAGGGTCTTTCTCCAAAGAAAGGAAGAAAGAAAAGACTTAACTAGGTTTACCAAAAAGATTAAGAATTCTGCAAGTGATGGCCCATATCATCAGCTCTTGACTCCTATTGGTTAAGCTATCCCCTCTGGTTCCAGTAGCTCACATATGGGAGAGGCTGGTGGGAATCTGTGCTGTTCTCTCTTATTGAAATGAGGTAGAGATTGTAGAAATGGCAGTGAATGTCCCATATACTTTCTGTTTCTGACCTATGTAGCCTTGATTGGGTCCCTTGCTCTATTTCCCCAGAAATATTTCTAATGTTTGTTAAAAGATATGTGCCTGGCCCTGTGCTAAACATTAACCATCTATATTATCTCTTTAAACCTGCCAGGAATCCCATGAAATGGGTACTAACCCCACTTTACAAGTGGGGTTAAATATGGATTAGGGAGTTTAAGTGGCACAGCAGGACTTACCTCCCCTGAGAGGCTTCACGCTTAGCCTGGAACTGGCTTAAATCTGTTGTCCCTTATTTGTTCTGCTGGCCTCTCTGGCAGGGGTAGGGGCAGTGAGGGAGGGTGTGATTCTTCTCCTTTTCTCCTCTATTTGTCTTGATTTCCTGAAAACACAGGAAATGCTTAGCATATATTATATTCCAAATATAATTTTAAAAGTTTTTAAATATGTTTAGCATTGGACTAATTATATAGTAAACAGTTAATGAATGTTAGCTATTATTATATATTTATTGGATATACTATTTTAGGCCCTGGAAGAGAGCCAAGAATATAGGACACAATTCCTATCCTCCAAATGCTTATATCTAGTGTGAGGGTGGGTGAGGTGGGAAAGAGACTCTGTACCAGACTAAGTACAAATGCATGTAACAACTGCTAAAGGAGAACAGCAGGACGGAGACACATGGGCTAAGGTAATTTTGGAGACTTCCTGCAGGCAGGGAAAGGATAGAGATTTCAGAGAGAACGAAAATTGTTTAGGGCAGTATGAGGGAGAAGAAGGCATTTCCCAGCAGGGGCCTCCATTCTCAGAACCTCAGCAAGACAAGGCTTGAGGTGGGGCGGGTCTCATGGACAGAACTCTCCGTGATCAGAGCTGTCACTGGTGTCCAGGCCTGGGGGATGATGATGGCGGATTGTGGTGATGACCAGGAGGCAGAACACTGCTGAGCCAGGGAGCAGGGCTCTGGGGCCAGACGGCCCACTTTACAAATGTGATATTATCAGCTGCATTTCACCATGTAGATGCACCTTATTTATTTAACTATTGATTTTTACTAGGCTTTTAGGTTGTTCCTTAATTTTCCACTATTATAAATAATGTAGCAAGGTAATGTTAACAGGCACGGGCTGGCCTGTCAAAGAGGCCTGGTTTGAGTTCTTTCTCTGTCACTTACCAGTGATGTGGCCACAGGCAAGGTACTTAATCTCTCTAAGCCTCAGTTTCATTATCTATAAAATTATAATCATAATGCTACCTAACTACTGTTGTAAAGTGTCCAGGGAAACTACATTTACCTTAAAAACAATTATGTATATTCAATTGCTTACCAGGTACCAGAATCTATTCTAAGTGCATTACATTTTAACCCGTATAACCCTTACAACTTCCTTATTAAGATACTGTCACTAACATCCTCCTTTTAGTGAGAACTGCAGGAACTGTCTGAGGTCACCAGCTAGAACAAGGACAGAATTGAAACTTGATTCAGGTTCCAGAGCTCAAATTCTTCACCACTGCTCTGCTCTTATGCTCAATTGTTATTGCTTTGTTATTATCACACTACTATTTGCATTGTGACAGGGTCTTTTGGAGGCTATGAGAGGCTCTACGCCACTTTCAGTTTTTAAGGTACTGCTAGAAATGAGGAAATGTTATAGTAAACAAATCCACATTATTACATGTTTCTTAAAAAATAGAAAAATGCAACACCTTCAGACAATAGACATAGAGATAAGCCCTGGGCCAAGATTCCCTGTGGAGGTTTCTCTGAAGCTCCTGCCCCACCCAGCCACACCAGGATCTTACCGGCAGAAGCAGCCCAGGGTCAGAGGCTAGGAGGAGTGGTGGGAAGCTTGTCTTAGAAAGAGGGGAGTTGAGGCATCCTAGCCTTCTGCAAGGCTGGTTTAGGGGAAATGGGATAAAAATGACTGATGGGGACTTGGCATGCAAAGCAAATATTAAATGTTCATCATGGAAATATTAACACTTTAAGACCCTGGAAATAATGTCACCCATTTAGTTATAAATACACACTTCTGTAGCCGGCTGTTATTTTAGATTTCAAGTAGATCTTTTAAGTTTTTGAACAGGTACCATCCTACTTCTTCTTTGGTTCCAATGCTGAAATCACTACCACCACCTCTTCCCTCCCTCTTTCCAGATGAGGATATAGAATAGAATTCAGTAAGTATTTATTAGACAAACCCTATATGCAGAATCCTGTGCTTGGGGCTCTAATGACAGCAGTAACAATGGCCATTGACTAAGCACATACTCTGCACCAACACATAACAACCTTATGAGGTCAGTGAATTATCATCATTTTATGAATGAGAAAAGTGAGGCTCAATGAGTAGGTCTATCAGATTCCAAGTTTGTTGGCTTATTGTTGGGATTCTGTGGCTATTGAAAGCTCCAAGTTGAAGTGACAGGTCAGACTGTAACTTTATAATCAACTTTTGTAATCTAAAAGTTAAAAAACATTTGTAAAATGTGAGAATTGGACTGGATAATTTCTAAGTCCCCTTATAAATTTTCTTTTTCTCTCTATCACAGGGACAGACATTTTGTATAAACTGGAAATTTGTCTTTCAAATTATTCTTTCAATGAACTTCTAGTTTTAAAACTTTTTTGAGGTTTATAACTTACATAGAGAAAAATGTATATATCTTGATGAATGAACAGAATGAAAATCCCACTTGTAACCAGAAACTATAACAGAACCATTAGCTTCTACTTTAATTTCAGAGATGCATTACCATTAACTAATTCATTCATTTAACTAATATTCAATGAGCATCTACACTGTGCTAAAAAAAAATGATACTGAGTCAAAAGAATGAGAAGGCACACCACAAACTGGGAGCATATATTTACAAAAGATATCTGATAAAGGACTAGTATTCAAAATATATAAAGAACATTTAAAATTAAATAATAAGAAAACAAACAACTCAATTAAAAGGTGGGCCAAATACCTTAAGAGACACTTCTCCAAAGAAGATATACGTATTGTAAATGTACATATGAAAAAATACTCCACATTATATGTCATCAGGGAAATGCAAATTCAAACAATGAGATATCACTACATACCTACTAGAATGACCGAAATCCAGAACACTGACAACAAAATAATGGTGAGAATGTGGAGCAACAAGAACTCTCATTCATTGTCACTATGGAAGACAATTTGGCGGTTTCTTACAAAACTAAGCATACTCTTAACCATACAACCCAGCAATTTACCAGACGAAAATTGTTTACCCAAGAAATTGAAAACTTATGTCCACACAAAGACCTTCACCCAGATGTTTATGCAGCTGTATTCATAATTGCCCAAAGTTGGAAGCAACCTTCAGTAGGTGAATAAATAAATAAACTATGGTACCTCTAGATGATAGAATATTATTCAGCGCTAAAAAGAAATGAACTAAAAAGGCATGAACAGACATGGAGGAACCTTAAATGTCCATCACTGAGTGAAAGAAGCCAATCTGGAAGGCTACATACTATAGGATTCCAACTATATGATATTTTAGAAAGGCAAAATTATGGAGATGGTAAAAGATCAGTGGTTGTCAGGAGTTTGGGGAAAAGGAGGGATAAGTAGGCAGAGCACAGAGGATTTTTAGGGCAGTGAAATTACTCTGTATGATACTATGATGAAGCATGCATATCATTATAAATTTGTCCAAATCCATAGAATGTACAACACCAAGAGTGAACCTCAATGTAAACTATGAACTTTGAATAATAATGTGTCAATGTAGGTACATCAATAGGAGCAAATGAACATCCTCTTGTGGAGGATGTTGATAATAAGGGAGGTCTGGGGTAGGGGACATATGCAACTTTCTATACTTTCTGCTCAGTTTTGCTGTAGATCCAAAACTGTTCTAAAAAATAAAGCCTATTTTTTTAAAAATGATGCAGAGTGGAGACTGGCATTAGGAGACCCTAGTTCTAGGCTTACCATTCTAAGACCCAGGACAAATTATTCAATTATTTCTCGAAAATGAAGAAATAAGACTTGATAAAATCATATGTCCCTTTTAGCTCTGGTTCTTGTGTAATAAAAATTTGTCTTAACCAAACTGAGTCCTCTTTGTATTTCATTTTCCCCTGTGCCTATGTCAAAAAATTATTCAGATTATAATCATATCTAAAACCTTTCTATAATTGTGAATAGTGCACAGAGCACAGACTCCAAACAAAATTGTGAAGGAAGTAAATGTCCATTTGTTGCTCAGCAGCTTCCCTTTCTCCTCTCCCTTCTCTTACTTCACTTCTGTCTTGGGGGAGCCTAGGACCCTCGGACTCTTCCCTTTTCCTTTATGGAGACCTGCTGTCAAGAAGGACCTCCATGGTTCTCCCTGACCCACCTGCTTCTCCCAGACTGTGGGAATAACATGCTCCTGCAGGTGTGCCTGGGGGTGCTGGAACATAGCTCTGTAATGTACCATGGGTTCGTTCTCTGGTCTCCATGCCCAGCTCCCTAACTGGACTCCTTGACAATAAGAACCACATCTTACTCTGAACATAGGCTCAGTTTATAGTTCTGAATAAAGTCACTTAATATCAAAGTGTCCATAAAATCTGCTTTGTTAGCTTGTACTTGTTTGGAGTACATTTGGTCCTCATTATTCATGATTTTGTATTTTCAAATTTTCCTATTCACTATACTTTATTTGTGACCTCACTGGTGCTTTTGCGGTCATTCAGGAACATGCTCAGAGCAGCAAAAAATTTGAGTCACTGAAGCACACACCTTCCCAACTGAGGTCAAGCAAGCTGACCTCTGCTTTCTTATTTTAGCTCTCATATTGCAAATACGTAGCTTTTTAACGGTATATTTAGTGTTATTTTTTTTCATTTTGTGTACTTTTTGTTGGTGATTTTGCTATTTAAAAGGATTCTCAAGTGTAGTGCTGAAGTGCTTGCTGTCCAATGTTCCAGTACAAGAAGGCTGTGATGCACCTTATGGAGAAAAGATGTGTGTTTAGGTGAGCTTCATTCAAGCGTGAGTTGTGCCATTGGCCATGAGTTCAGTGTTCATGAATCAACAATGTATACTCAATAAGGTGTCTTTACACACAAACACACATGATATAAGGTTATGTTTTGATCAGGTGATGAAAATGTTGTGACCACCAGCAGGAACCTAGCCTTGCATTTCCTCTAAGAGTCATGGTTCAGTATTTGCTAATTCAGTGTTCGGGGCAACTTTACAGAAAGAACCGAACCATTACAAATAATGAGAATTGACAGTATTTGCATTTTTTTACGAAGAGAAAAGGCCTGAATCTCTTTTTAGGAATCCTCTAACCATCATAAACGAGTGGGTTTATTCAGTCAATAAACGAGGTGGACAAGTAGCCAGTCTTGAGGTCCCTGAACTCATGCTCCTCCCCTGAGAATGCACAGCTTATAACGTCTCAGAAAGTCAAAGAATGCAACCAAGTGTCTTACTGCTATCCAGCCTATGATTTTAGTGTGAGAAATCTACACTTCATAAAAAGTAAAAGCCAATTCTTTTCAACACTTACCTTATTAGAAACGTTATTAATAAGTAATTGTTTTTTAAAACAACTTATGAGAAAAACAAAACAACTTCTTACCTAATCTTCAGATCTGCAATATTCTAAACTCAGACTCTTTATTAAAGATTAAAGTATAAATTAAGTATCAAAATGTAAATTGTACTGAAGCTCCATAGACCTCATTATAAGATTGATATTGAGCAGAACAACTCTTTCCTGTTCAGTAAATGCAAACAGAAAGGCATCAAAACTTGCTACTTGTAACTGGAATCTTAAGTCCATTAATTTTGCGTGCTTTTTTCCAAAAGGACATAAAAGATGAGGGAAATAACTTTAAAAACAAATAGCAAAAGTCAAAATTATAAGCACAGATATTGCAATGATTCAGTCAAATAATTAAGATAAATGGTGTACTAGTTTCCAGCGGCTGCTGTAACAAATTACCACAACTTATTGGTTTAAGACAACAAAAATTTATCCCCTCACAGTTCTGGAGGTAGAAGTCCAAAATCAGTCTCACTTAGCTTCCAGCTCTACAGAGCTGAGAGCCACTGTGCTTCCCTCACCTTGTCTTTTTACCTGTGAACCTGAAAGATGTATTGCTTTACTTTGGAAATTCAGAAATCTACCAAGATACACTTGGGTGTAGAATTTGGTGAAAACTTCCAAGATGGTTTTTGGTCTTTGTTCACCTGCAGGAAATTTTCTTGCAAATGTGGTTGAATTATTGCGTCTAACCCACCTGTCCCTCTTCTCCTTGTGTTTTCCCTCACAGTGGCCGTCTCTTTGTATTGGCTCTGTGGTATGGGTCTAATTTTTTAAGTGTCTTTATTTTTGTGTTCTGATTCCTTGTCATTTCTCTCTTGAGCTGTTGTCCTTCTCTGATGCATTATCGTTTGTTGTTTACTTCTTGGGGCTCAGGTACAGCTGCAAAGAACCTTCTATGCTATTACTTCTGAGAGCAGTAGGAGGCTCTGTGGTCTCTGAGAGCCCAGGGGCCGGCAGTGGACCAAATGGTGGGTTGTCAGACCCCTGTGAAGGAACTACAGGAAGGAAGGCTTTATGTTTCCTGTCTTTTCATGGGTTCCCACCTCACAGATAAAATGGGTTCAACCTCCCTTTTCAGCCCTTGAGATTAGATATACCAGTGGATACAGATTCTCCTGGGGTGGGCAATGCCTCAGGCTAGCTCTGCCAGAATACTCTGTGTTCAGAGTCACATCTGAGTCCCTCAGACACTAGTTACCAGGCTCTCTCATGGCCCAGTGGTAAGGAAGCTGCTTAACTTCCCTGATGTCCCCTTACCAGTTGCCAATATCTTTCTGGATTAGGTCAGACAGACAAGCTGGAATTGTGGTTGGGAGGGAAAGGAGTCAGGACATCTTTCCCCATTCCTGCTCATTTCTACAAGTCAAAACTCTTTCCACCCTTAAAGGTTGTTTACAAAACCACTTTCATTTTGAATCCCTTCCTGGTCCTCCTGTCCCAATAGTTGTCAACTCTGGCCAAACATTGAAATATCCTAAGGAACCCTCAAAGACTCTAATTTCACAGGTTGAGGGTACAGCCTTGGCTTTTGATTTTTAGAGCCCTCCAGGTGACTCCCATGCAGCCAGGGGTGAGCAGCACTGATCTCACCTGTTGTGATCATTCCTTCCCACCTCCTCACAGCGTTCAGTCTGTCCTGTGTTATACCTTTTGTGTGCTTATTTATCCTCCTACCAGGAAGCTTCTTGAACTCACATTCCCTTATTCGCTCAGTAATTTAGTCATTCACTTCCTCACTTCATTCATTCACTCATTCATTTATTCATTCAATAAACATTTAGGGTCTACCATACACTAGGTGGCGGGCCCCAGAAGATTCAAAGATGAATAAAAGTCTCTGTGTAAATATACTTAAAGACTTGCATGAGTTTAGTTAATATTTTTCAAATGAAAATCTTTTCCTTGCAGTTTTTTCTAAAGTAAACCTGGACTTTCAACTGCCCAACCGCCCTGCCCTGAAAAGAGTTTTTGTGAGGAAAGGTGCTATGTCAAATTCAATTTTTAAAAATCAAAATGTATAAAGACTACAGTGTCAGTTGCTGACAGAGACAAATGGGAAAAGTCAGAAGATCTGTGAATAGGGAAGCTTCAAAAGTCACATAGCATGCAGAGTTGCATCACCAACATCTGCTGCTTACTAACCTAGAATCTAAACCAATGGCATTGTTCCCTTTTCTTGCCACAAATTTCTCTTTTTTTCTGGAATTGGATGTGTTCATAGGTACTATATGAATAATGGTTGCTCCAAGTCATAGAAATGAAAAACTAATTATAACTACTAATTTTTGGTGTAACCTAATGTTTACAGATAACTTGTGTACACTGGTTAGGAGGCAGTGCTATGGAACAATAAAGACCACCAACCCAAGAATTTGGTGATGCAGCTCTCATCCTTCTTTGACATTTCTCCTGTGTCTTGAGCATCCCTCACTCATGACTGAAGGCCCAGATGATCTCTTTCTAGCCTGAGTGAATATTTAGGTGGACAGGCTTTCAAAAATATGCTAATGGAATATCAGAAGAAGAGGTGTCTATGGAGAGACGCTGCCTTTAGGCTAAATTCTTTAAGTGCCAGAAAAAGCAAGGAAGATTGGCTTCTGAGTTAGAACAACGAATGCCACAAAGTTGGAGTAACTTTTTTCCTTCTCTTAACTTAATACATTTAAAGTCACATTTCACCTATCTGGAACCCAGAACTAAGAAAGAAACTGAAAAGGACTCTAAACCTAGCTAGAAATAGAAGTTCTACCACATGGACACTCAGTCATTTTGTCTAGGAAGACCCAGCTCTCATCTAACATCATTTTTCTTTCCTTTACACACAGTTTGAACAAGTTTGAGAAGGTGATTTCCAAACCTATAAGAGGTAGATAGTAATACATTGAGAAAGATTTAGAGGATATGGCATATGGCAGCCATGAGAAGCAAGCAGGAGACAAAAAAGAAAAGAAAAGAAAAAGAAAAGAAAAGAAAGGAAAAGAAAAGAGAAGAAAGAAGAAAGAAAGAAAGAAAGAAAGAAAGAAAGAAAGAAAGAAAGAAAGAAAGAAAGAAAGAAAGAAGAAAGAAAGAAAGAAAGAAAGAAAGAAAGAAAGAAAGAAAGAAAGAAAGAAAGAAAGAGAGAGAAAGAAATGTACCTTGAATAGCATTTTTCCATTTTTTCCCAGCACATTCTACTTTCAATAAATATGAATGTTTCAAAGGGAAGCTGAACCCATTTTATCCATGAGGCTGGGAACCCATGAAAAGACAGGAAACATAAAGCCTTCCTTCCTGTAGTTCCTTCACAGGGGTCTGACAACCCACCATTTGGTCCACTGCCGGCCCCTGGGCTCTCAGAGACCACAGAGCCTCCTACTGTTCTCAGAAGTAATAGCATAGAAGGTTCTTTGCAGCTGTACCTGAGCCCCAAGAAGTAAACAACAAACGATAATGCATCAGAGAAGGACAACAGCTCAAGAGAGAAATGACAAGGAATCAGAACATAAAAATAAAGATTCATACAAGACTAATACTATTGGTTGTTGTTTTCTACAACTTATAGAAAAAATAATAAGAGAAACTGTGGAGGTCTAAGAAGAGCCTTCAAAAGACAGCCTGGACCTTAAACAAACAAATATGTCTTTCAAATTAAAACAAAGTGAATTAGATGAAGAGTAGTAAATTCAGTGCTGAGGCTCAATTCAGGGCCAGGAGGATGAAGTGGAAAAAGCAATTCGTAACACAGACCTGATACAAAGAGATGGCCACCATGAAGGAAAACAGCAATGCCAGAAGGAAGAGGGACAGGTGGGGAAGTGGCAACAATTCAAAAACAATGCAATAAAATTTCCTGCAGATGAACAAAGACCAGAAACCATCTTGGAAGTTTTCACCAAATGTTACACCTAAGCATACCTTTGTAAATTTCTGAATTTCCAAGGTAAAGCAATAAATCTTTCAGGTTCACAAGTAAAAAGGCAAAGTAAGAGAAGCATAGTTCTGCAGCATTGGAAGCTAGGCGAGTAACATTTATAGACTTTTGAGAGAAAAAGGACTGCTACCTAAGATTCCTATGCTAGCCAATGTATCTTTCACTTCTCAGTGAGGAAGTTATTTGGGGTATGCAAGAATTCAGGGAATATATTATTCACACACTCTATCTGGGGAAAATATTAGAGAGAGAGGATTCTAATTAAACAACAGATGAAACAACAAAGAACTCAGGATCTGGGAAGAAGGATGTGATAGGAAATAGAAGTGAGCTCTGCTGCTTGTTATTTATATATACATATGTATGACATCTAAATCCATAATGGAAGGCTGCCTGAGAATGTGTACTAAAAGTTCTAGATAAGGACTCTTGAAACAGGCAGAGAATGCTCCAAGAAAATTCTGATAATAATAATCTATAATGAAAAGTTCTTCTTTGTCTCAACAAAACCTAGAATTTGGAGAAGGACATAACGAAAAAGCAAAAGCATTGTCTCCCTTGCAGCGGGAGAGGAGGGTGAGGAAGAAACAGTATTCTAAAGGAGAATTAGTAAACATGAATGCTGAGTGAACTAAACAGAAAACAAAAACATAGTAGACACTGTAAACAAATCCCAAGGCTAGTTCTCAAAAAATTCCACAAAAATTATAAACCCCTTGATTAAAGAGAGAACAAAACATAAACATGACTGAGACTGAAAAAAAGAGCAATCACTACAGATATGAAAGATCAAAATAATTATAATTTATTATATGCTGACTCTATGAAAATAAATTTGAAGATCTAGAGGAAATTACCAAAATTAATCCAAGAAGTGAACTCCTAAATAACTAATTATAACAGAAAAGAAGAGAAAGATTAAGATCTATCATTAAAAAGGGAAACAGGACAGATGGTTCCACAGCTCAGTTTTCTAATCTTCAAAGAATAGATCGTATCAATGTTAATTAATTTATTCTAAGCCATGGAAAAATTGAAAGCTTCTCAATTTATTTTGTGAAGCAAGCATAATTTTAGTATTAAACTCTGATAAAGGTGGTACAAAAAAGAAAACTATAGACCAGTCTTACAGCTATAGATGCAAAAATTCTAAATAAAATAACAAATAGAATCTAGCAATGTGGCAAAAGAATAATAATACACTGTGGCTAAGCTGAGTTTATTCTAGGATTACAAAGCACAACATCATGAAATCTATCAACATATTTTCATCAATAAATTAAAAATGAAAAACCATACCATCCTATTGATAGTTCCTGAAAAGGTACTTGATAAAGTTCAGCAACCATCCCTATTAAAGATTTAAGGAAAATAAGGATTTAAACAAATGTACTAAGGTAAGAAAATGAAGTGATTAGTGCAAACATTTGAAAGAAGAAATAAAGTATTGGAACACTTCTTTTTGCTCATGGTTCTCTTTTTTTCCAGATTTATGTCTGCTATTAACATCATTAACTTAACAGTGCCTTTGAGGTTTTTAGGAAATACAATAAGGACATAAAATTAAGTAACCAGATATATATTTGACAATATTTTCTTCCACTAATGACATGATTGCATTCTAAAACCCAGGAAACACTGTAAATAAAAAAAACAACAACACTCAAATTAATGAAGAATTTGGTAAGGTGGCAAGATTTATAAAAATGCATACAAAAATTCATTACTTCTCCATACTACAGCATGTTCATCTAAAAATAAGAATGAGAAAAATATTTAATTTTTGTGACAAAACTATAAAATATTGATGAATGTAAAAAAGATATAGGGCTATGTGAAAAAAATTGTAAAAAACATAAAATCTGAATAAATTTTAACACCATACAATTTGTTCAGAAGAGTAAATATAAAAATGTCATTCTCTCAAAGTTATAAGTGTAACGCAATCCCAATTACATTTCCAGAAGGATTTTTGATTGTAAGTAAATTTTGCTTTGAAGTACAACATGCAAATAGAAACGTGCACAAATCATAAGTGTGTCCATGTAACTAACATCCCCATTAAGAAATAGAACATAACTATTACCCCAGAAGACCCCTTTATGCCCCCTCCCAGTCTCCCATATATTTATTTTTGTCTCCCAGTTTTTGTTTTATAATCAGGTAAGAAATACTTAAAACTTACATGGAGGAATAAATGTCCAAAAGAAAAAAAATAGGAAAAAGAATAACAGTAATGGGGGCATAATCTTATCAGATATCAGAATACTTGAAAAGCTATTGTAATCAAATCATTGTGTATTAGTACAAGACAAGACCAATCAGTGAGAGGAACAGAATAGGGGATGAAAAAATTTGAAAAATATCAATCCTAGTACATGTCAACGTGTGTCATATATTAAATGACAAAGTTGATAGTTCAAGTCGGCAAGGAAAGGATAGATTATTTAATACATGCATTATATAACCTCAATTTACTATTCTTTAAAAGAACAAGTCAAATCCCATCTTATGCCAAATTCTAGACATAATAAGGACTTTTTAATTTATATGAAATAGATAAATAACTTAGAAGAAAATCTAGGTAAATACATGGCTTGGGGAGATCTCCTTATCAGGAGAGGAAACCCAGAATCTCTGGAAAAAAAGATGTATTTGACTTATTTAAATTGATAATGATGGGTAAATTATGAAAGAGTCTCATCGTGGATTATTATATAGCCAATACAAAAAAGCAAACTAGAACCACATCAGGTAAGAGATTCTACAAGGTATTTTTGAGTGAGAAATGCATAATCTAATTTTTCCAAAGCAAGCAATGAACTCTGCAAAACCCTAAATACATGGAAATTATATATTATATAATATCTAAATATATATATTTGTACCTGGTTATATGAGCATGGAGAAATTAAAAAGCTATTAGTATCTGGTTGTCTGGGGGAGGATCTGGGGGAGAGAGCTGGATGGTGGGTACTTGAGAAGACAAAGAAGTAGGAAGTTTTAGGGAATGTGTGGATGAGCGTGAGCACTTCAGCTTACCAGATGGGTATTTCTAAGGTCTGGGTTCACTCAAAGCTCACACTTGAAGGTTTCTGGTTGGGACCCTCTTGTGGGATACTAAGACCAGACTCTCCTTACAGGATGTGGGTGTAGGACAAATCAGAGAGAGTGCCTCCCTCCCTCCACCATCTGACCTGCTGAAATCATGTCATTACGAATATCTGTCAAGGGCTTTGCAGGGACCCCATAGTCTGGAAAGTGCAGGGTCTTCTGTGTTTAGGATGAGGTGCTCCTATAGGTCTCCTAACCTGGGGGCAGTGAGGTCACCATGGGATCACTGTATGTGTGTGTGCAGAACCCAAATAACCCCTGGGCCCACATGACCCAGTTTTGATAGGTCAAAGTCCTACCAAAGTCCACAAGTCAAAGTTCTTAAGCATAAACCCCAATTTTCACTTACATCCCTTGAAGAACCTCTAGAGATCCAATTCATAATCTACATCATTGTATCTTAAACTACCCTTTCTTAGGGCATATTACTCTGGAGTGATGGAAAACTTTTAAGAGCAAGATAGAGGTTGTGGTCATACAATATTGTGAATGTAAGTAAATGCCACTGAATTGTTCACTTAAAAATGGTTAATTTCATGTTATGTGAGTTTCACCTCCATAAATTATTTGGGGAAAAATATCCCTTTGTCTTCCAGCCTAAAACTGCTTTTGTATCTTACTGTCAATTCTACCAAAAATGTTCCCCAAATCTCAGCCCACAAACCAAGTCAGGTTATTTCCCTTCTCTCTTTCTTCCTGTGTTTCCAGTCCTGTGTCTCTGTACTCAGGCTCCTTCTCCTGCATCTCAGAAGCCAGGAGACAGGCTGGCAAACAAGGAATTCTCCATGTGGGCGAGGGGGAAAAGACACATTTTCCCTTAACAGGTGGTGGGAATGGGTGAGGCGAAGGCTGCTATTACTCATTAGTCAGATTTGTGCCTCTCACATATGTGAGCCCGAGGTAATTTTGGAACCTGTCACCTTCGGCAGCTTGTCTTCCCCACACTTTGAGTTCGCTGCTCCCACTTATCACAACAGCTACTCTCGCTCCCCTCCAAAGTCAAGGCCCTGCAGCTGGGAGCCCCCAATCTAAGATTACTTTTGGAGAGGGACAGGGTACCTCCAGTCCTCTGTGGGGGAGGGGAAGAAGGGAGTGCAGGAGGGCTCCGCCCCAAAGCACACAGTCTTGCGCAACAGGTGGTTTCGTTTGTTTTTCTCCATTGATTTACAAAATTGTACCCTTTACTAAAACAGCCCTTTGGCACAAGCACAACAAGTACAGGCACAGTACTTTTGTACTTGTTTTGTGTGTGCTTTTGTACAAAAAGATGACATTTAATTAAAAGACAGAAACATAAGCAGTAAGACATTATGATGGAGTAGCAGAAATTGCCACAAAATAAACATCCAAGCAGCCACCACCATTTGCTCAGCAACTGAGAAGACAAGGAGACAGAAGTGGCCCTCGCTCCCTCCTCACCCTTCACCTGGGGCGGGGCAAGAAGGCAAGAGCAGGACTAGTCTGCTGGATCTGGGCACCCAAGGCTCCAGAATGTCCAGCTCCAGCCCCAGCCTCCCTACTCCGCCCTTTAAAGAGGGTGGATTTCCCTGGGCTATTCCCACAGGTTACCTGTGTTTCAGGGTCCTAGTATTCTAGGACCAAAGAAAATTCCTGAAAGTCTATTTGGCACAGTAGAAACAACATTCTATTTCATCTTCTTTAAGTCAAATTAACTTGAGTTCAAATCCTGGCTCTGTCACTTACCAGCTTTGCTGACCTTGCACAAATCACATAAATTCTTTAAGTTTTTGTCTGCTCATCTCTGGGGTGAGATTATTGGTCAGAACATTATAACTAGTTTACTGGGAATCTCAACTCGCTGGGAACATAACATGGAATGGCTTTTGTTTTGTTTTGGTTTTTATTGAGATATAATCGACATATGACATTGGACTAGGAAATGTTTATATTTTTTTGTAAAACTGCTCCCAACTGCAATCACAGCCCTATTTCTCACTGGGTAGCAACTCCTTTGAATGACAGATCAGCCCAAGTCCTTAATATTTCAGTCACCTTTTGTTATTAAAAAGTTACTTTTGGTCTTTAAGATTCTACCTTGTTCATTTTAAAACTTTAATCTTCTATCCATTTCAAGTACTTTTCCTTCCATTTTAGGATTGCCAGATTAAATACAGCATGGCCAGTAAAATTGGAATTTTAGACAAATTATTTTTATAAGTATGTCTCATATAATACTTTTATTGTTATTTGCTAAATCTGGCAACACTTCACCTTCTCCCAAGCACAGGCTACTACTTTGGCTTTAGGGAAGTGTCTCTCAACCCAGGCTGCTCATTAAAAATTTTAATACCTAGGTTCTCTACTCCAGACCAGTCAAATCAGACTATCTGGGCATACCAAGAATATTTTTTAAAGTTCCCCAAGTAATTCTAATATGCAGCCAGGATTGAGTCTACTACTAGGGTTTTGGAGGGTGGTCTGGTTTCCTCTTATTCTACCAACACCTCCCACTTCCCAGCATGCACTGCTTTAGTGTTGGGAGAGTCTTACTAGACTGCCTATTGTGAGCTAGTAATCCTCTCTGTTGGTAACCACAGCTCCTCTATCTCTATTTGACACCAACAGACTATTTGTTCCCAGTGTATGGCAGGCATCCAAATATGGGTTCTCCTGTGAAGTGCATTTGTTGGTTCTTTGGAGGGTCCTATAAGGGTCTTCCTTCTGTCTGGTCCCTGGTGTGGAGATTTAGTTTGCCTTCCCCAACTCAGCCCCCTGCCAGAAGTAACCCCCACAACAGCCTCTTGCTGCTGAGGTCCCCTCCCTCTTCCCACAGTGTCCTTCTAAGAGGAGGATACTGGCAAAGTAGCTTAAGCAAGACCCCATTCTGCAGGGCCCAGTTGACCCCCACAGCTTGTCTCAGTGAGCCTGCAGGGACTCAGCTGGGCCCAAATGCAGCAGTTCTCTAAACTTTTAGCAGGGAGCACTTAGCACCTGTTATTCTCAGGTGAGGGCCCTAGTTGCCAATTCCAGCCATCCCTCTGCACTCACCACCATTTACACTCATAATAATTAATGTTTGTTGAGATTTTCTATGTGTCTGGCTCCATGCTAAACACAGGGCAGGGAGATAGGAATTACGTATCCACTTTTCAGATAAATAAATATTAGTTAAGAGAGTTTAAGTAATTTGATGAAAGTCATATAGCTAATAAGAATCAGAGCTCAAATTTGACTCCAAAATTCTTGCTCTTTCCATTATAATACTCCCACTGTGATATAATTTAAGAATGAAACTTACCTTGGTGTCTTATACACAGCAGGCACTCAACAAATATTAGTCCTCTCCCTAGATAACCCTCAAACTGAAAATCCATCAAGTACAATTTTATAATGTTCCATCCACGTTAGTAGGAAATGATTTAAAGTTTTGTTTTAGCATACTCATGTATTAATTTAGTAAGTAATTCACTCTTTGAAAACCCCTAATATGTGCTAGGCTCTATGCTAGTTCTAAGATAGGGAATTAAAAAAATTGCATTAGTTTCCTGTGGATGCCTCAACAAATTACCACAAACTGGGTGGCTTATTAAAGCAAGAAAAATTTATTCTCTCATAGTTCTGGAGGCGAGAAGTCTGAAATCAATGTGCCAGCAGGATCACACTCCCTCTGAAGGTTCTAGGGTATATCTTTCCTTGCCTCTTCCAGTGTATGGCAGCTCAGGTGCTCCTTGGATTATGGCTATGTCACTCGAGTATCTGCTTCCACTTTCTCCCTGTGTCGTTGTCTTCATCTCTTTTTTCTATAAGAACATTTGTTATTAGATGCAGGGCCCACCTGAGTAATCCACAATAATTTCATCTCAAGATACTTAATTACATCTGCAAAGACGCCTTTTCCAAATAAGGTCACATTCACAGGTTCTGAGACCCAGGATGTGGCCATATCTTGGGGATAGGGATGGGGGTGACAGGGCACCATTTAACTCAACACAAGAGTACAGCATGGTGTTTTGGGAAGAAGTTGTCTTTGGTCTTCGGAGTCGAAAAAAACATGTTCGAATTCCACCCATGCCATTAACTCACTTGGGCAATGACAGTTCCATGTTTACAGCACAATATTAACTGAAAAGAGCAAGACACAAAATAGCTTAAAGTGTAGGATCTCAACTTGGTGAGATATACACATACTCATGCACTCCTCCCACCCCCCTAAAAAAAGACTGAAAGAATGTATATTAGAAGCATAGCAGTGGTTGTCTCTGGGAGGTGAGATGTTGGGTAGTTTTAATTTTCTTTATACTTTGTAGTACCTTCCAAGTTTTCTATAATCCAGACTAGGGGAGCTACTCCTTCCCCCATTCAATCCTGTTGCAAACCCCTGTATGACAGATCTCCATGGGGAAGGTGTACATTCCTGTTATTTAGATCCCAGAGCCGCCCTGGATTCTTTGCACACTAGATCATGGCTGTCAGACTCTCCTGGTTTTCCCTAGTCTCCACCCAGTAATTTCCCTCTTTTAAGAGGGAAGAGCTGGTTTCTGCTGCCTGTAAATAAAAGAATCTTAATACTGTACCTTAATTGCTTTCAGGTACATACATTTTATGACCTCAACTACCTACAAGCTCTTTGACGCTAAGGACTATGACTTTGACTTTTCATTTTCTCTCTCTCAGAGCACAACTAAGCCAGGTACGTAGGAACATCGATACTATGGCTGTCCCTCAACTGAGCAGAGAGCCCGAGAGGGCATATAACAAAAAACTTCTGAAGGATATGGGTCTCTGAGGTGTGGGGAAGGTGATGGAAAATCGGGAGCCTGTCCTCTCTAATTAGCTGCAGAGGCACGAGACCAGCGCTTTGCAAGAGCAGAGCTAGCTTTCAGAAGGAGAAAAAATATGCAAGTCTGATCCTATATAAAAGCAATCTAGAAAGCAAAACAAATGAACAAACAAAACAAAACAGAAACAAAGTCATAGGTACAGAGAACAAACTGATGGTTGCCGGAGTGGGATGGGTGAGTAGGTGAAAAAGGTAAAAGGAACTAAGAAGTACAAACTGATAGTTATAGAATCAGTCAAGTAATGTACAGCATGGGGAATATAGTCAATAATATTGCAATAACTATGGATGGTGTTAGATGGGTACTGATCAGGGTGATCACTTGCAAGGCATATAAATGTCTAATCAAGTTGTTGTATATCTGAAACTAATATAATATTGTATGTCAATGATAATTTTAAAATTTTTTAAAATATTCTCTTTGCTAGTCATTAGCCAGCAGGCCCAGCTCACAGAGAGAAAGAAACAATGATCTTGGGGACATTTCAAGAGGCTGTTCTGGAGTCAGAAAATGCACGCTTACCCATGTTTACAAACTGAACCCTGTCTTTCTTTCTTTCTTTCTTTCTTTCTTTCTTTCTTTCTTTCTTTCTTTCTTTCTTTCTTTCTTTCTTTCTTTCTTTCTCTCTCTCTCTCTCTCTCTTTCTCTCTCTCTCTTTCTTTCTCTCTCTCTCTCTCTCTCTTTCTTATTTTTGTAATCAAACGGTTTTGTAGATGATGTCTATTTTGTACAATGAGTTTTTGCAAGCATTATGCAATATTTACCCCTCCTCAAAAGATGTCAGTTTAATCAAGGGTAACCCTCACTGCCTCTACGCTGAGTTGGGTGGCTGCCACTCCAGTCCATGTGTCTCTGTCCCCTTGAGTCTCTGCTTCTCTGTCCCCAACTCCCTTTCAGGTCTTGTCTCTGTTCCCTTTGGCAGGTGTGACTATGCCCATATTCCTTTCTGTCATCTCCTGCCTAACATCTACCTCTCCTGCTTAGATGCCACCTTCTCCAGAAAGCCTTCTCTAACCCCACCCCAATCCATCCCTGCCTTTTCTCCTCTCTCTCACTTGTAAGAACGGGCACTGTGCTCCTCCAGGGCCACAGTTTCCTTAGCTCCCTGCTCACATTCTTCATAGCATTTATCATGCTGAACATTAACAGCCTGCCTGTCTGTCCCCACATTGAACTGAAAACCAGATGAGCCCGGGGACTGAATCATATTCACCACTGCAGTCACCATGTTGGCACTTGGTATAGTATTCACTAATTTACTCAATGAGTGTTCATTGAATGCATCTCATGTGCCAGGCACAGCAATAGGAGCTGGGAACAAACGATGAATGAAAACAACATGCCTATACTTAACGAAACTTACCTTCTAGCTTGGAAGATAGATATGAATCAAAAAAACACATAAGTAGATATTATGAAACATCTACTAGGTGACGAGCTCTGTTCTAGATCCTGGAGACAACATGAATCCTTACCTTTGTGGAGTGTATATTTCTAATTACTCTTTGAGAAGCATACAGTGGAGAAATTCATAGTGCCATTAGGTTTATTACAAAGCTTTTGACCTAGTCGGGGTGGACGATCAGGAAAGATTTTCCTGAAGAAGTGACAATTTAAGCTCTCAGGCCTGTGCTTGGGACTCAGTAAATGTGTGTGTGTGTGTGTGTGTGTGTGTGTGTGTGTGTGTGTGTATCTACATCTCAATCTAGATGTAAAGTTAGATATAAAGCCAGATACAGAGAGAGAAATAGAAATAGGAGAGAGAGACAGAGAGAGAGAGAGAGAAAGAGAGAGAGATTGAGAGGGTGGGGGATCCTGAGATCTGAGTGAGAAGGAGTTACCTAGGCAAAGAAGAAGGAGTATTACTGGCATTGTGTACAGCATATGCAAAGGCTCTGAGACAGATGGGATTACAGTATATTTGAGGACCTAGATGAAATGTAGAGAACAATGGAGATGTAGAGGTAGATGGAGCAGGAGAGACTGGAAGTCATTAAGTTGGATAACCAATGAATAAGTAGCATACACTCACTGAAGGAGGTGTGGCTTCTGTGTGCATTGGCCATACTAGTTGCAGGTGGTCCCTCCTTCACACAGGTGTACCTCTCTTTGCTCTCAGTATTTGCTTCCCCTACCAACCAGCTGATTAGTTGACAATTAATTCCAATTGGTTTATAGATGCGGCCACCGGGAGCCTGGCTCCACTCCCACATCCTTTTGGCATTTCCTATGTACACAGATCCCTCCTCACGCTCATGCCTCCTGAATCCCCTTGTCACACAATCCACAATGCTGAGTGACATCAGGAAGGCAGGATTTGCTATAAAAGTACTGTGAAATTCATGCAGGTGGCTTAAGCCACACTCCTTATGCAGAAGAAAAATTGGTCTGAATCACTTTCTAATTTTGTTTTTAAAAATCTTTCTCCCATATTATGCAAAGCTGAAGAAGTCTTAGGATGATAACATGAGTTTTCTAGGAAGGAGCTAACTTAATGCTTCTAAAACCTGTCTTGTGCTTGCTGGAACAAACCAGGAAGCTACTCTTCAGCTTGTTTCTCTCTTTTTACATGTTTGTTTTACAGATCAAATAATGTCAAGGTGCTAGAATAGGCCCAAAGTACTTCTTTGCTTTTCCTTTGCCACACGGTCTGCTGGGGAGTGGGGCCGTCACTAGGTACTAGCAAAAGACCCCTGTCCTCACCATCTGTGAAGGTCAAGAAGAGACAGCAGAGAAGAGGAAAGACAACACCAGCATGCCCAAAACAAAAAGCAGACTAGGGTGACAACAAGGATTAGAAATTACATGTCGAAAGAGCACAGCAAACCGAAGGACATTGGGCACTGATAAACGTGCTTGGCTTGCTAGCCTTTGGGCACCAGTACCCTTACTTCTGCCTCAGATGGCCCACCCTGGGGGACATTGATCAAGTGAAGGCCGGATTTAGGTTGAGTTTGAAACCAGGGACAGGAAAATAAAAGATATTGGAAATTAAGGAATAAGGACATCGAATGATAACAGGAGAGAGCGTAACTTCCCCAAGCTGGAGACATTTCTAAACAGTTCGCCATGCATTGATTTCCTATGAAGTATCCTGGATCTTCCAGAAGATATTTTGCAATTAGAGACCGGGCTAAATTGAAACCACTAAACAGATTTGTGTCTTCATTTTTTTAATGGATTTTTCTGTCATAAAAAGTGGCATATACGGATGAGAAGCATAGACACAAATAATCTAACCCATTACCCAGAGAGGCCATTAAGAGATTCTCTGGGTCTTTTCTTAAAGTCTCTGTTTCATCCGTGCACATATAAGCACCCTCAAATCCCATCAAAAAAATTTAAGAAATCACATGGCACATACTGTGTTGAAACCTGCTTTTCTTACATAAAAATATATAATGATATTGTTCCATATCAAGTTTCATATCACTTTTAAATAGTATTTAATGACTGAGTCACATGGAGTGGGAGTATTATATTCCCTATGGTTAGAAATTTGTCTTTCTGCACTTTCTGATGTTACCATTGATGTCTTTGCCAATAAAACTCGGTGTATAGCCATGATTGTCTTAGGATAAATTCCTACAAGTGGGATTGCTGGAACAAAGGGCATGCATGTTTTTAAATAATTTGCATAGGATTCCAAATCCCCTTGTAAAGGTCATCCCAATTTACCCTCTCGAGTCCTGCTGAAGGTATATACACATTCCCATTTTCTCACATTCTCAGTAACATACCTTAATGTTAATTCAGGAGAGCACTGGCCATGCTAATTTGGCAAATGTGAAGGAAGTGCACATCACAACCTCATCATTCTAGTTTTCTTCCATACTCAGCCCTTCTCACACCCCTCTACTCTCTGTTCTGATTTTCTCCTTGGCATTACTCAGGTACCCATCTCTCTCCTGCAATAGCCTTAGCTAGTTTTGAAAGTAAGAACATATCTGATTCAGTTCATCTTCTATACCCCTCAGGGCCTAGTACAGAGCTTTGTTTGTAATAAATTTTTTAATTGTTTATTAAGTAAGTTCACTAAATTCAAACGTATAATTTAGATCCAAAATAACTTAAGAGACAGAAAGTGACACAGTATAGAAAAATAGCATTTTATGAATTATGAAAAGAATGAAAATTGTTTTATTTCGAAGTCCAAAACGGCTTAGCAAGAATCCTTGCCCTTGAATTCCTAATAAACTCCTTGCCAATGTTGCCCATAATCAACATACTCACTTAGTTATTTATTCATTTACTCAGACTTTACTAAGGGCCTGTTGAGCACCAAGCACATTATCAAAATAAACAGCCACCGTACTCGGGAACTTTACAATAGAGAGCTGAAACATACACATTTATGCACTTGTGATAGATACAGAAATAAATAATACCTAGTCCGTGACCTCTAGCAGCTTATGACCCGTAGAGAAGAAAGACTGTAGACAATTCTACCACTGAGTGATCAATGTTATAAATATTACAGCACTGTGCCAGCAGAAGGCACCACGGTGTGGTGGGGAAAGAATGGGTGACAGAATCATCCAGACCTGCTTCGAATTATGGTTTTCTGCTTTCTAGCCCTGTGACCCTAGGCAAATCGTGCCAACCTTGTTTCCTTATACCAGGCTTACTATATAGGTTGAATGAAATAATGTGTGTGAAGGGTTTTCAAAACGTGTAGATGGTAAATGATTGCTATTAGCAGGCCAAGTTCAGGGGAAGATTCACAGAGGAGGTGCTGAGACTAGACCAGTGAAGAAGATGTGACATTATTGGGCACAAAACATAAAGAAGGGCATTACAAGTAAAGGGAACAAGACGTGCAAAGTGGAGGCATAAAACCACTTAGTCTGTTTGGAAAATTATGGTTGTTTAGTGATGTTGTACCATAAAATAAGGGACAAGGAAGAACAGAAAATGAAGAACAAGAGGTAGGTAAAGGACAGCTCACCAGAGGGATCTATATGTCATAGGGAAGAGTATGTATATTATCTTCTACAGCTGTGTTGTCCAATACAATAGCCACTAGCTACATGTGATTTAAATTTAAATGAATGAAAATGAAATAAAATTTTAAATTCAGTTCCTCAGTCACACGAGCCACATTTCATAACCACATTTCATTATCCAGTCTCAATAGTCACATGAGGCTAGTGCTACCATATCAAACAGTCCAGGTTGAGAACACTTTTATCATCACAGAAAGTTCCATAGAACAGCATTGTTCTAGGACACTTCTATTCAAACTGGTCAGCAGAGGAGAAGCATTGGCCTCATCTGAGAACTTGTTACACAGGCAGAGTCTCAGGCTCCACCCCAGACGCAGTGAATTGGAACCTGCATTTAACAAGACCCACCCCAACTCCCACCCCAACCCTCGTGATTCGATAGAAGTTTGAGACACACTGCTCTCTAGAATGGGGAGCCTTTAAACAGCTTAAGCAGAAGCAGCATGGTCAAACACACTTTTTTTTCTTCATTTTTTTCCATTCAATATCTCCCCATTCTCCACCCCTACTCCTGGAAACCATCATTCTACTCTCTACTACTATGTCTTTCTGTGCCTATTCTCTTTCACATAGCGTAATGTCCTCCAGGCTCATCCTTTTTATAAATTATAGATTTATATTTTCTTTATCTCATCAGGGACATGTGTTGTTCTTCATGTCTCAGCTATTGTGAATAATGCTACAATGAACATGGTAGTGTATATATCTCTTCAAGATACTGATTTTATTTCATTTGGATAAATACCTAGAAATGAGATTGCTGAATCATATAGTAGTTCTATTTTTAATTTCTTGAGGAACCTCCATACTGTTCTCATACTGTGGCTGCACCAATTCGCACTCCCACCAAAACTGCATAAGGGAATTCCCATTTCTTCACATCCTTGCTAACACTTTTGTCTTTTGATAATAGCCATTCTAACAGGTGTGAGGTGGTATCTCATTGTAGTTTAGATTTGCATTTCCCTGATTATTAGTGATGTTGAGCATCTTTTTAAGTCTTCTGGCAATTTGTATGTCTTCTTTTGAGAAACATCTATTCAGATCCTTCGCGCATTTTAAAATTGAATTATTTCATTTATTGCTATTGAGTTATTTGAGCTCCTTATGTATTTGCAATATTAATCTTTTATCAGATGTGTGGTTTGCAAATATTTTCTCCTATTCCATAGGTTGTTTCTTCATTCAGTTGATTGTTTCCTTTGCTATGCAGAAGTTTTTTTTTGTTTGATGCAATCCTATTTGTCTATTTTTGCTTTTGTTTCCTGTGTTTTGGGGGTCATATCCAAAACATTATTGCCCAGACCGATGTCAAGAAGGCTTTCCCTATGTTTTCTTCTATAAGTTTTATGGTTTCAGGTCTTACATTTTGTAGCAATGGCTACAAAGCCAAATAGTAAGGGAATCTGTGACTATAGTCCCTTCAGGGGAGGCTCCTCAAGCTCAAAGCATGATGGAGAGGGTGAAGAGTGAATGGACAGTATCTAGCACTCATTCCACAAATACATACATAGTTATACACACAAATATATATCTTACATTTTCATAACACCTTACAGTTAGCAAGTACTTTCAAACATTTTTCAAGTAGGGATCTGTCTCATAGCAGGTATTCCATATATACGTATTGAATAAATCAATGAAATATATTATTTGCAACTGAGCTAATTTTTTCTTATTCCTAATAATTATATTTCTTTGTACATTTATTTTTTATTATGAAAATATACATAAAAATTTATCATTTTAGCTATTTTAAAGTATAGAATTCAGTGACATTACAGATATTCATGAGGTGCAGCCACCATTATTATCCAGTTCTAGAACTTTTTCATTATCCTAAATGAAAAACCCATAGTATAAATTTATTTTTTCAAGTTTCAGATATTTATTAGTCAACATAAACCCCATCATAATATATCAACATAATATACCAACAGCATTTGGAGGGGAAATACTTCCTGGTTAAGTGGAAAATTTTGCAGATGGCTTCTGGAAGACCTTCATTCTAAGCAATTTTCTAATGAAACATTTCATTTAGAAGTCTGGATACTCTTTCTTCAGTTTGCTATAATCTACATTCGTGAGTAGAATTTGAATTGATCATTGGGATCCAGTTTATTCCAAGGTTCTGGGTTATTCTTTCTGTCTCGAGAGACATCTGGGTTGAAGAATGGCAGATGCAAAACACACAGCACTGCTCTAGTATCTCCAGCTCCAGTAAATACAAAGAGGGAGATCAAGTGTGGATGCTTCTTGGTCTGACCGAGAACCTGGCGGAGCATGTTTGTGGCAGAGGTCTCGGGTCCAGAAGCAGAGAAACATAGAACTGCAAGGCCTGGAACCAGGTCGTCTCTACTGACAAATTTATTTATTTATTTATTTCCTCCACCCCCAGCCTTATTGAAATATAATAGACAATTAGTTGCTCATATTTACATTGTACAATTCAATGAGCTTTTTTCAATTATAGTTGGCGTACAATAATTATATCATTTCAGTTGTACAGCATAGTGATTAGAGATCTATATAACTCACAGTGATCACCCCACTAAATCTAGTACCCCTCTTCTCCCTTACATGTTTATTACATTATTAACTATTTTCCTTATGCTACACTTTATATCTCCATGTCTATTTTGTTACTATCCTTTTGTATTTCTTAATCCTTTTGCCCCTCTTTGCCATCCCCCCTTACCCCTCACTCATCTAGTAGCCCTCAAAATATTCTCTGTACCTGAGTTTATTTCTGTTGTTGTTGCTGTTTATTTTGTTCTTTACATTCCACATGTACATGAAATCACGCGATATTTGTTTTTATATAACTTATTTCATTAAGCACAATACCCTCTAGGTCCATCAAGGAAATATCTTTTTCTGTCCCCTTCCTTTTAGTCTATGTATCTTTTAATCTCAAGTGAATCTCTTGTAGGCAGCATATGTATGGGTCTTGTTTCTTATCTATTTAGCCATTCTATCTTTTGGTTGGAGCACTTAATTCTTTTCCATTTGAGGTATTTGTTGATAGTGATGTAGTATTACCATTCTTCATTCACATGTTGATACATGTATTTTCTTCTTAAAGAAGTCCCTCCAACATTTCCTGTAATACTGGCTTGGTGTTGATAAATTCCTTTAGCTTATTTTTGTCTGAGAAGCTCTTTATCTGTCCTTCAGCTCTAGATGAAAACTTTGCTAGATAAAGTATTCTTGGTTGTAGATTCTGAGTTTTCATCACATCGAATATTTTGTGCCAAGCTCTTCTGTCCTGCATAGTTTCTTTTGAGAAATCAGCTGCCACTCTTATTGGTGCTCCCTTGTAGATAACCAACTACTTTTCTCTTGCTGCTTTTAAGATTCTCTCTTTGTCTTTAACCTTTGGCATTTTAATTATAATGTGTCTTGGTGTGGGTCTTTATGGGTTCAACATTTTTGGGACTCTCTGAGCTTCCTGGGGTTTTATGTCTATTTCCTTCACCAGGTTAGAAAAATTTTCTATCATTATTTCTTCAAACAGCCATTCAACTTCTTGTTTTCTTTTAGGTATCCCTATGACATGAATATTTTTACATTTAATAGTGCCCCATAGTCTCCTTAAATTATTATTATAGTCTTGGTTTTTTTTTTCTTGCCATGCTGATTGAGTGTCCTTGGCTTCCCCATCCTCTAATCAGTGGTTTGACCCTTTTCTTTATCTACTCTGTTTATTCCTTCTAATATACTCTTCATCTCAGATAATGTGTTCTTCATTTCTGATTGGTTCCCTTTTATAATTTCCATTTCCATTTTTATGTTTTTTAGTTCTTTGTTAAAGTTTTCACTGAATTCATCTACACTTCTCCTAAGTTCATTAAGCATCTTTATAACCAGTGTTTTGAACTCTGCATCTGCTAGACTGCTTGACTTCATTATTCCTAGATCTCTGTGCTGTTCTCTCATATGGTTTCTGCTTCTTCCTTCCCATTTTGGCTGCCTTTTTGTGTCTGTTTCTATGTACTAAGCAAAGCTCCTAAGTCTCCCAGTCTTATTAGCATGGTTTTGTCCTGTGGCACAGTCCTGAGAGGGTTTCAGCTGCAGGCCAAGTTTAGCCCCAGCCTGTGCCCTTCCAGGGCCACATGTTAAGATTCAGCAAGCAATCCACAGATGCTTTGCTTATAGTTGCCACAAAAGGCCATGCCAGAAACTGAGGTCAGCTGCCACCACTGTGAGTTTTGGTGCTGCTTAGCAAGGAGCACTGGACCCACTCAGGACACAACTGGATATGGTTTGTGTGGGGCTGCAAGTTGGGGGAGCTTGAGTTTCAGGAAGTCCTCTGCGGGGAGCAACCTCTGTTACCCAGTTTGAAGACATCTCAGCTCTGGTGGTGCTGAGTCCTCACACTGGGAGGGGGAAGGGCTCAACAAATGAATATGCAGGCACCTCTGCTGAGGAAAGAGCCTCGCCTCTGGCCCTTACTCCAACAGCTCAGCATTCCCCTATAAGTCCCTGGTGCCCCCCACCCCGCCCCATGAAGCTGAGCAGGTGCTGGTGCTCAAAATAAGCAGGTCTGTCACAGGAAAGTCCACTCGTGGACACAGCCCCTTTAAGAGGTGTCTACAGCTGCCAGCTGTGCAGTCTCTGTTCCACTCTGCCACTCAGGACCAGTCAGCCTCGTGTCTTTGCCCCCTTCTACCTTCTACCATTGCAGGTTGATTATTTCTCTCCCTAGTTGTAGTGCCTTTGTTGAAGTAGATCCTTGGTGACTTCGCTTGCTGTTTACTCCCTGTTTGTCACAGCTTTGATTTAGTTGCAAGAGAGATAAACAAAACCTCTATCATCTATGCCATTTTTCCCAAAAACCCACATTTATTTTTAACAAGTGAGAGATTTGTTTTGTGTGCAAAGACTTGTGAAAGGCAAATCATATAAACGTCTATTAAATGTTGTGACAATTTTCCTAATAGTCAAGAATAGAAAAAAACTTCAAAATGAATCTATCTATAGAAAAAGAGAAATACAAAGAGTAGTTACATAGAATTAGTATACATAGACTAATGAATTCAAATATGGGGCCTGGCTATTTGAGGAAATAACTTCTTATTGACTACCTCGATTGATCAAATTGGCCAGAGAGTTGATCAATGTTTCACTTCATTTTGACTGTAGAGATGCTAATGCCTTGATAGCTCACCTTCTTCCTTCTCCAACAATGAAACAGCCATTTTCAGTTCCTGAGCTTTGCCAACGAAGTCATAATAATTCCAGAAGAGTTTTGGGCAGACACAATTTCACAGTCTCAGTTAGCCTATGAGTGGCAAACAGAAGATCTAGATGTGGTTCTCCATTCACGAGCTGTGTGGATGCAGGCCGCCAATCTGGCCTCCTTTATCTATAAAAGGACCATGCTGGACTTTGATCTCTAAAGCCCCTGGCACTTGTAATGTCCCAAGACTCTAAGCTCTGCCCAAAAGCCTCTGAAGTTTTCACTGGAAAATTCTCTCAATCTAAGCACATCAAATATCAAAAGACATAGTATTTATCTTTCTGATGAAACAGCTAGTGTGAAATTTGACCGTTTCAACAAATCATGTTTGTGAAAGACAATGTTCTGTGCATGTAAAGCCAGCGGGGACAGATTTAGCACTTGGAGGAACAAGTAAGCCAGATTCATTGACTAACATAGTTTTGAATGGGTATTTTAATGATACGGAGAAACTAGTTCTGACCTTTTATCAGCAGCCCAGTTTTCCCTGTGGCGCTGACAGACTGGAACTGATCCATTCCCACCTGGTCTCCTTGGTAACCAAGAACCTAGATTTGTGAGGTGTTTGCAGGACATCTGGCCAGGATTAAGGTATAGACTAATGCTTTCAGAGATCAAGCTCATAGCTTTGACCTTTGAAGACCTCATGCTAAGTAAAGAACCAGAACCACAGGCAGGGATGTGGCTTACCTAGCACTGCTGGTGAATCATGTTAGCATAGTGGTTGAGAATGTAGGCTCTGGAACCAGACTGCTTGGGACTAAAGAACAACCTGTCTCTCACTAGTGCTGGAAACTAGACAAGTCTGAATTTGCCTTCTGGCTCTCAATTTCTTCATTTGTAAAATGAACTTACTAAAAGTACCTTCCTCATGCATTTGTTAACAGGCTTAAATGCACTGAAATATTAAAAGTACCTACAAGGGCTCACCATGAATTAGCCAGCAGTAGTGACAACGTGATGATTATATAATGGCAAGGAGAAAAACTGAGCTTTTTAAAGAACACCACATGCAACATTATTTTAGGGAGATCTGCAGCAAAGATGGTGGGAAAACAGCTAGAAAAGCACCTGCATGTTCCCATGACAAGTGTGCAAGGTTAGACAAGTAGGGCATGGATCTGAACAGAAGCAAAAGATTGCAAAGCTTACCATCAATGCCTTTGGCATCAGACAGGTCTGAGCTGGGACCCTAGCTCTACAGATTACTAGCCGTATGAACTTTAGTAGCTCAATCTGTCTGAACCTTACTCTCCTCAAATGTGCAATGAGGGAGCAGGACCTACCTCAGAGGGTTGCATATTGTATGAAATGTGCTCAGCACACTGACTGGAACATAATAACTGGTCAATATATATTAATGACTATTATTACTAGGTCCAACCTGGCCCCATTTGGCCCCAATTTTCTTCCATATCCCTGTTTATTCACTTATTCATTTTATCTGTCATACATTTACCAGAACTAGCTTTGTGTCTGTTACCAAACTGGACACCAGGCATTTAAAAACAATTATGATATGAGGTTCGCACTCCTAAATATCTCATAGTGTAGTGTGGAAATGAGTCACAGATAACACCAAGCGATGGAGGAATCAACTCGGAGCTCACCATGCACAGGTGTGAGCTTACAGAAAGCAAAGCAGCAGAGCAGTGAGGTTGGTTAGAACTAAAGGAGGCTTCTTGGAGATGGTCTTGATGGCTGAGAGAGGCAGTGAGGTCTAGTGGTGAGGGACACAGTCCTAGCCTCAGTTGCCTATGTTCACATTCACAGATATGCTGCCATGAGTTCATGTGACCTTGGTTAAGTCATTTCATCCCTTTTTGTCTCAGTTTCCTCAGCCGTAAATGGTAAAATGACAAAATTTACAGACTTAATGAGTTAAAAAAATCCTGTAAAGCACTGAGAAGCACCTGGCTTGTTACTCCTGGGCTTGAGCTAGTAAATGCCAATTCTCAGGCTCTCCACAGTTCCTTGAGTGAGGTCTTATTTGACTGTGTTTTTAAATTTTTTGGGTAGGGCACCCACCACATAACCCAGCTTCTTTTAAGCTAAAACCAGTCACCTCACGTAGAGTAATTTGCATTTTATACTAAAAGAACCTCTCCCCATTAAGGTAGATCAGGGAGAGACAGTGAATGTGGGCACAGTGTTGAACCTACAGAAAATTTGTTAATGAATTTCCCACTCAATTCCCACACTCAAGTCTGCATAGAGAACCTTTTATGGCTTTCCTTATAAGGCCACCCACCACGAAGCAGAATCCCCTAAGGTTGAATTTAGAAGGGCTAAGGGTTTAATAGAAGATTCACACTGTTGAAGAGCAGCTGGATGGGCTTCTGATTCCAGTAGCATCTAAAGTCTTATTGGCCCAGTGACTCAATGAGCAGCACAGCTTGGTGTGTCACCACAGCGCTCGTCACTGGATGCACTTGGCTTTACTGGCCATATAGAGGTGTGGAAGAGTTCTTCTGGAGCTTGATGGTCTGGAAGTGATGAAGGCTCTCTTTACATCTGTGCTGCTGGCTGGCTTCCATTGGGAAGAGCGGATGCTGCTGGAACTTACTTACTGTGCTCTTGACACTGCCAAAGGGGCCTTATGAACTGATCTGTTCCATCACTCAAGCTAGAATACCTTAACTTGTGAGGAAAATGGGTAGGGACCAGTATTTTAGGAGCACTTAACAATCAGCAAGCAGCATTTCTTTAACAACTAATATAAACAGTACAAGGCTCAGTCTAGTAGGAAAGAGATGAGAAAAATGGCAATCATAGTACAATGGAAGAAGGCCACAGGAAAGGGTGTGGGAGAGGTGCTGGGAGCCAAGGGAACCAGAAGTGGCTTCTAAAAACAAGCTCAATTTAGTCATAAAAGAAGAATATCACTAATAGCGAACATAGTAAGCCCAGGTCCTATCCTGGATACTTTACTTATGTTATTTCAATTAATTCTCTCACCAGAGTCACATAACTGATATGTATGAGAGCTGGGGTTTGAATCTAGGTCATTTTGAATGCAAACCTATTCTATACTCCATCCCACTGCCAAGGAACTAGGTAGACCTGGGCAGCTGGGTGGGGGATGAGATCTCATGCCAAGGCATTTGTCTTCCCTGTGGCGGGAGACCACTGTGTACTCCAAGTCAGACAGAAAGGGCAAGTGCAGGAATCCAATGAGGCAGGTGCATGGCACTGTTTGTTGCTGAGCCCTAAAGTAGCCTTAGAATCTTTCTCAATCCAGCACTTCATGACACTATGGATCAGATTTGGGACTTACTTGCCACATAGAATAATAGATCTGGAAGAGTCACAGGGGTTCTAAAAGGACCTCACAGAGCCAGAGGTTCTAAAAGGATGATTTGAATTTTCTTACATTTTTCAGTTGCCTTGGGGAGGGGACAGTTATTAACCTGAAAATCCTACTACTAAAACGTTGAGGCTAATACTTACCCAAGGAACAGGACCTGAGGCTATAAACCACAAAGTCAGGATGGATTTTCTTTGTCTGGTACGGAGATCTCAGCATTAGCAACTGGTAAACTCTGGTTGACTACCCCAAATTTGGGCTCTAGAATGGTATTGAAAGCTTAGTAAGAAGTGTTCAAAATTGGGCCTTTGCTTTAAAATTTTCACAGCCAAATAGGTTTACACCAGCTGCTTGCTTTGCTTTCCTCTAATTAAAGTGCTCTGCAGTTAAGGAAATGTTAAAGGCTACCCAACTTTGGCTGAAACATTTGTTAGGCTGAACTAACCTGGAACTTCACTCTTACTCAGCCAGAGCTTTGATTAAAAACCTACAATGTTTTCTACCTCAACAGTCTGAGCATTTGCCCAATTGGAATTAATCTCCACATCCCATTAAAAAGAACAACTATTTCTCAGGGGGTTCTTTTGTTTGTTTGCTTGTTATCCTGTTTTATTTTTTGTTTGTTTGTTTTTGTTTTTTTTTTTGCTGGCCACAATATATTTGTAATATCTTTCCAGAAAACAATAAAGTGATATACCTAAGCTAAATCTAGCAATAATTACATAAAATTTAAATAGTCTAAACACATCAATTAGAAAAAGAGAATGTCATAATAAATAACAAAGCAAGATCTAACTCTATGTTGTCTACAGGAAACCCACTTTAAATATAATGGTATAGGTAGGTTAAAAGTAAAAGGATGGGAAAGGTATACCATGCAAACATTAATGCAAAGATAGCTAGAATGGCTAATTCAATAACAGATGAAGTATACTTCAGAGGAATGAGAGTTCCCAGGGATAAAGACGGGCATTACACAATGATAAAAGGGTCAATTCACCAAGTAGATACAACAAGTCTAAGTGTACATGCAACTAATAGTTTCAAAATACATAATGCAAAAACAGAGTGCTGAAAGGAAAAATGGAAAAATATACAATTATAGCTGGGCACTTTAATACTCTCCTCTCAGCGACTGATAAAATAAGTAGACAGAAAATCCACAAGGATATAGTAACAACAATGCTAACCAACTACAACAAATTGATATTTATATAATATTCCATCCAACCACAAAGCATGCAAATGGTTTTCAAGTGCACGTTGAACATTCTCCAAAACAGACCATACTTTGGATTCTAATGCAAACTTTAACAAATTTAAAAGAATTTAAATCATACAATGTTAGGTTCTCTGACAGCAATGGAATTAAAATAAATATCAATAACAGAAATATAATTGAAAATACCCAAATACTTGGAAATTAAAGAATATACTTCTAAATAATCCACAGATCAAAGAGCAAGTTTCAAGTGATATTAGAAAATATTCTGAATTGAATAAAAATGAAACTATAACATTTCACTTAAATTAGTTTTAGATAAGTAATGATTCTCAATCTTGATTCACATTTAAACCACCCAGGGAGTTTAAAGAAAAAAAAACATTGATTCCTGGCTCCTATTCCAGACCAATAACATCAGAATCTCTAGTGATAAAGCCCAAGCAGGGGTATGTTTGCAAAAGCAACCCAAATGATTCTAATGTACAGCCACAGCTGAGAACTACTATCTTAAGTGCTGCAAAGTGGTAGAAAATGCCCTGAGAGCACAGATGGAACAATTAACATTGCCAGGGCCATTGTGAATGGCTTCAATGAGGGGGTGCTGGGTTTGAAATACATGAGAATTTATCAGGTGGGAAAGACAGAAGGAGGAAAGGCATTTCAGGCATGGAGAATAGCATGGGCCAAGTCACAAGGATATGAAAAGATCTTTAAGAAATCAAGTTCAATGGTTAAAGCATATCTATTGTGCCACCTTACCCACACACACACACACACACATGCTTGTATAGATACGTTATATGTATACCATTATTTGAATATAAGCTTATTTCCTACTGATAGAGTGAAACTTGCAAATGAGCTAACCTTACATAAAAGTCTACATCAAGAAAGGATATAAAGTATTTGGAGATACATTTTTATTGGAGAGGAGAAATTTCAGGAGTACCAATTGCTACGAAAACATTTGTTTATACCTCAGTTTATGTATAGGGATTTTAATATTGTACAAAATTGTGGCAAGCAGAAACTGTCACTAGATCAATGAAGCCCACTAGAATATAGCATTTTGCATTCAGCCTGGAGGTTTGGGTCTTCCCAAGCTTTCCAGTCTCATTCTTTGCCACTCTCTGTGATCTCCAACTACCACCATGTACTTTTGTTACCTATCCTTCTGGGTCAGAGATCCAAGCCAAGGTCCTTCATTCCAGTGGCATTCACACCAGTAGAAGGAGACTGAGTTCAGTAAAGCAGAGCAGAAAATTTATTCTTTGATTAAGGAATGCAGAAGGGTGAACTCTTAATGGCAACTCCTCCCTGACTGGAAAGGAGCCTTCAGTACTCATAGGCTGTGGTGCGGAGTGATTACACTTTTTAGGCATGCGTAGTTACTCTTCTGTTGCACTTGGCATTTTTGCACACAGTCCTTTTCGCACATGATGCCCCTTCGCCATCCTGGTCTTCATCCTCATCCCTCTTCATTTTGTGGTGAGAAACCTTTTTCAGTTCCTATAAACAAGCATAGCTCATGGCATAGTTTTGGTATGGGGAACCACTGTAGTCTTTTGGATGATAGCCCTGTGACACTAATTCTTTAACAGCAGAACACTGAACAGATTCACCTTCCTACTTCTTGCTTCTGTGCTTTTGCTCATACCATAACTTTGCCAAGATGGCCCCACCCTACCCTTATCTTTTATGCTTTGACTTCTTCCAGGAAGCTTTCCCTGAAGGAGAGTGCTTAGGCTGGGCCTTGAAGATCCTTTAAGATACTTGTTTGTAAATTCAGGATGCTTTGTATTTTTCTGCAGTGTCTTTTGTTGTGCAGTAAAGTTTTATAATTTTATCCTTTTTTAATTCTGAAGTACAGGTCTGAATGAGATTCAAAACATTTATATCTTTTCTGAGACTGTGGAGCAGCTGGAATCCTCTGTTGTCATTATTTCATAGGAGGCAAGTTTGAAAGATCATAGCAAATGGGCATTTGTTTTTCTTGGTCAGTCCAGGAAACACTGAGGAGGCTTTAGAAAACAAAACTCTAAAATGTGGCAGGTGGTGTCATTCCAGAGAAGAAATTAGTCATTAATAAGGATGGCAACACTAGACCCAGATGCCTATCTCCTCTCCATGTTGGGAATTTGCTGGAAGGATGCCAGGGTGTTGCATAGACACAGTCTAGGCTCTCTAAGAAACACTGACTTGAATACCAAGAGGGCCTTTAAGGGAAGGTGACGTTTTTAGCCAAAGGGCTTTTAACCCAAAGTGAAAACCTCACGTAGACATTGATTCTCATGCTCCCTGGAATTCCCTAGGGGAGAGGACAGAGAAAGTGGAAGTACAAAACTTTTAACAGGGTAAGGAATTGAACCTGGCAGTGGGACAGCTGTAGGTGGTTTGAATTTTTATAACAGAGCATTAAAACTATCATTTAGGACAAGTATTATTGAACTGAGTTCTGCCCTTCTTAAATGAAGTGAATGTGCAGGAACAAATAGGAGACTGCACTTGGTAAGGTGTTAAGATAAAAGTAAGCTATAGAATACTATATTTAATGCCATCCTACCTTTATTTAAAAATAGGAATAAATGCTGTTTACAAAAATTGGTATTGTGACTATATATAATAGTTTTGCATTTTATATATATAATAGTTTTGGTATTTTATATATTTTCTATACTGAGGACATATTGCTTTTATAATAGAAAAGCAGTAAAATTTATTAAATAATAGTAAATAAATAATAGTAAATTAAAATACAGGACTGTATGTGTTGAGAGAGGGCACTGACTAGACCTGGGTATTAGAGCAATCAAGCTGTAAATGTCAGAGTGAAGGCATGGACAAGGTCATTTCTTACTCTTTACCAATTTGACAAATAAAAAGATAACAACTCAGTGTTGTTAATTTTTATTACTTTAATACTAGTTGAACACTTCTCTTTTGGAGAAACCCCTGAGAAAGCACTCCGGGCATCTGCCATACAGTATGATTCATCAAAGGCAATACCCACAGTGTTCTCTGTACACATAAGTCACACTTCTATGCTTGGTGAACTCTCCTTAAAAACTGCGGGTGAACTTGCAATGAATACATAAATAAGGAGAGTGGACTTCTGCATTCCACCACAGAATTATGAGCCTTGTGTAGGAACTCTGAACTCAGAATGGGCCTATGGGGTGGGAGTGAGGTGAGTGGGCTTTGGAGAAAAACTGACAAGTCAAATAGAGGAAGATGCTAAACAGGCTACGCTTGCCATATACAACTGTTGTGGAAAAGCTCCAAAATCAGACGAGTGAAAAACCAAGCAGTAACTCGGAGAGAAGGAGAACTCAGCTTTATGGTCCCAGAAGAGCTAGCTCTCTGAAGATCTGGGCCAAGAGCACAGTTGCAAAATTCCTTATATATAGGAATTTTACACAAGCTGATTGGTTAGTTTGAACTTAGACCGTTACAAATGGCGAGTTGCTATAGTTGCAAGTAGTAACATTGGCAGAAGGGCAGGAGTTGTTATGGGTTACCAATGGTTACAAATTGTTACAGGAAGTGGGAGCTGTTATGGTACAAAGTGCTACAAGACATGGGAGCTGCTAGGGGTACAGTCACATTCATTACTTAGACTGGTAGAGCAGCGTGCAAGTGGGCTCTGCAAGTGAGCTCTTGCATGCAGCAAGCATATTTACAGAAGCAGAATAAATGACTGATTAGTTCTTGATGAAAATTCCTCAAATTTCCTCTTCACTAGTTACTTCCATAACAGCCTTCATGTTCCACTACTTGCCTAGGGCCAACCATTTGCCATCCATAGGCACCTGGTAGAAAGCAGTGCCCAATTATCAGCCACTGATGAAGAGTCAGGGCTCGATTAGAAAGTAAAAAGTGAGAAGGAGATGAATCAAGCCTCACAGTTATTTCTGCAGCTTTTACTCTCCCCTGCAGAGTCACTGAGTGTTTTTCCTGGAAGCCAAAAGAATCCTTCAGTTCTTTAAAGTCACGCTGATGTGTCACTCTGGGTATCCCCCAGGAAGTCCTTACCACATTTTGAACCATGACTTTCACGTCAATGGGAAGAGTTATTGTTAAAATCTATTAGGCTCTTTCCACACATACGAGCCACTGAGAAGACGCTCCAGAGTTTCAGAACGCTATTATGATAATTGGCATCATCATCATCTTCATCACAGTCGTCACCATTACTAACTTCAAGTAAATTGACTGCAATCTTCATAGCATTTTATAGCTATCCTTTGCTAAACCAATTTTCTGAACAAAATCTTACTAGCCTAACGTTGGATTGAATGAGGTTTTAGAACACAGCAAAGACAAACTTGATGGGAATTTTAGCATAGGATGGGAAGTGAAAACTAGGAATACTTAAAAGAGTTAGACAATGGCAACTATTACTTACATAAAAAACACTCAATGATGTTAAAAATATCATGATATCATTAATATTTATTAATATTTATACCAATGACTAATTTTTCAGTTTTATTTTTTAAATTATCATACACTAAAATTAACTTTTTTGTCATTTTTGTTATTCAATGCTACAGATTTTAACAGACATAAGGTTTCATATAACCACCTACAATCAAGATACAGAATGATTCCATCACCTCTGAAAATGTGACTTCCAACACATCCTTGTGTTAGAAGTCACATCCTCCACCCCATCCTCTGACTACAGATCTGTCTTCTATCACTATAGTTTTCTCTTTTAGAGAGAATGTCATATAAATGGAATCACACAGTACATAACCTTTTGAGACTGACTTCTTTCACAGCATAATGCCTTTGACATTCATTCATGTTGTTGCCTGTATTAATAGTTTGCTCCTTTTCATTGCTGAGTAGTATTCCATTGTACACATGTACCACAGTTTATGCATCATTTGTTGAGGGGCATTTGAATTGTTGCCAGTTCTTGGCAATCAATAATAGAGCTGCTATAAATACTTATATATAGATTTTTGTATGCACACAAGTTTTCATTTCTCTAGGATAAATACCCTGGAGTAGAGATTGTTGGATCATGTGTTAAGTCTATATTTAACTTTACAGGAATATTCCAGAATGGTTGTACTCTTTTGCATTCCCATCGGCTAAGTATGACAGCTCCAGTTGCTTTGCATCCATATCAGCACTTGGTATTGTTAGTATTTTTTTATATTAACCATTGTACTAGACATGTAGTGATATCTCATTCTGACCACAATTTGCATTTCCCTGATGGTTAATGATGTTGAACATCTTTTCTTGTGCTTATTTGCCATCCTTCTATCCTCTCTGATGAAGTATCTGTTCCTCTTTTGCCTATGTTTTAATTGGTTTGTTTGTTTTTTACTGTGGAGTTTTGAGGGTTCTTATATAGTCTAGATATGTCATTTGTGGAATATTTAATTTGCCAATGTATTTCATAGACAAAACATTTTTAATTTTAATAAAGTCTAACTTATGATTGTATTGTTTTGTGGATAATGCTTTTGTGTAAAGTCTAAGAACTAACATCAAGTTAAAAATATTTTCTCCTGTGCTTTCTTCTAAAAGTTATATAGTTTTAGGTTTTACATATAGATCTTTGATCTATTTTTGAGTTAACTTTTGTATAAGATGTGAAGTAAGTCAAGGTTCATTTTTTTGTTTGTTTATTTGTTTGTTTGCCTATGAGTGTCTGATAGTTCTAACATCATTTGTCAAAAAGATCATATTTTTCCAACACAGAATTGCTTTTGCACATTCAAAATAAGTTGGCTATATTTCTGTGGGTCTATTTCTGGACTTTCTATTTTGTTCCATTAATCCGTGTGTCTATACTTCTTCACCAATCCCCCCCACCCCACACACACACACACACTGTCTTGATAATTGTAACTTTATAGTAAGTCTTAATATTGAGTAGTGTGATTCCTCCAACTCTATTCTTCTTTCTCAAAATTCCAACAACCCGTTTCCACTTAGCTTTTGCTATGAATCCAACACCATGCCAAGGACCTTACATGAATCATCTCATTTAATCTTCACAACAAACCTGTGAGGATGTGTGCCAGTTCAAGTCTGCCAAGAAGCAGTGCAATAGATTTGTTGGGGAAAATTGCTATAGAGGATAAAGGGGAGAGGAAGCAGAAGTAACAGGGACAGCCTTCAGGTTGTGATACAAGTTCAACAGAAAGGAGGGGAGAAGGAAGGAAGCTTGCGCAGGAGAAGACTCAGACTGTAGCACAGCTCTGAGAAAACCTCAGCCAGGGTTATGGGAAAAAATCCTGAGCAAAATTTTTCGATTAGAGGAGTCCTACATTGGGCAAGAATCACCAGGGCTCTTGTACCTCACCATGTTCAGCCATTGGCTGGAAGCTGCCCAGGGAAAGTTTGGCCTTGGTATGAATGCCACAGATGAATTAAAATCCAGAATGATCTGATTCTAACTCTTATTATTTCTGCAAATGCAGATTTCATCTCATAGTCAAATTTAATATTACAAATACATAAAATGATCTGAACCTTCTCTGCTCAAAAATGGAGATCTCAAGATTGAGTTAAAATTTTATAGCATTTTTTTTTTTGTTCTGGCAACAAGAAAATATTAATAGAGCTCAATTAGTGCTTTTTAGATGGCATTGAGATCCACTTCCTCAGACACAGATGGGGAATGGACTTGGAATCTATTTCTTGCCATGGCTTCTTATTAATGTGTTTCTTTCCTTAATATTGTTGGTCCTTCCTCTTCTTTCTAATCCTTCTGTATACATTTCTTCAAAGATCATGGGCACCAACCACTCGTGTACTCCTGTCTGGTTAAGAAGCCAGCTATCTTCTGCTTTATTGAAACAGCATATTCTGAATCTCTTTAATAATGTTATCATTTAACATTTTATAATAAAGTGCTAAAATGATGAGGCCTCTATACAATGCCTGTCATTGACTGGCAAAACTGCCACTGCACTTCAATACTCGAGGTGCATCCCCTCAAACATTTGAGAGCATCTCAGTTTGTACAAGATATTTTTAAATGTGTTTTAAACAATGCCTGTCATTGACCAGCAGCTGGCAAATCAAGATCTTTTCTCCAATAATTTTTCTTTTTTTTTATTTCAACAGTTTGTTTTTGTTAATTATAGAAATATTTTCTCAGTAAATACAAGTAATTAATTTTATAACAGTGAATGATAAGCTAGAGCTTAAAAAGTTAACATACAACATTATTTTGAAATTTTAGAGGGGGGAAGTTATTGTTTGGAATTTCACCTATCTTTATGAATCAAACAATGTTGAAATAAACAAAGTTTGAATAGAAAACTGTATCTAGTTCTTTCACATTTCAAATGAAAAATACTTTGATAGAGAAAATTCCATTTTTCTGCATTGTTTAAATGATATTACAGTAAAAGGCAACATTTGTATTGCAGAATGTAGTTTTTGAAAACGTGATATTGTAAATTTAAGAAGAAATTAGCTTTTACATATAAAAGAAAATCAATCATCAAATAAATTCAACATGATTATGGTGATCCACTCATTTTTCATTCATCTTCCTATTCTTTAAGAAAAGAAACAATTACAAATGGAAAAGGTATTCTTTATAGTTCTCTTTATTTTGAAATGTGCTTCTTTCTTTCAGTCCTGAAATGAACCTGTGAAGTAGATAAGGCCAGTGACATCATCCCCATTTTACAGATGAGAGAAGTATAGCCCAGAAAGTTAAAGTGATCCAAGGCAGAATTGCTATGATTCAAATCATGTGCTCTCTTCTCCATACATGAAAGTCTGTCTATAACATCATAATTAGTAAACACAGAAGATATACAAACCTTAATGAAAGTAAATAGTTGACAGAAGGTTTTGAGTGTTTGTGAACATGAAACATGCTAGGGATACACATGTTTATGTAGGAGCCTAACCACCCACACAAAAGAGAAATTGACCTAGAGAAGTTTCAGAGACAATTGAATGAATAACTGGATGAATGAATGAATGCCCCAGATCTAGGCAAAGCAGCCACTGCTATCGTAGGGATTCAGAGGGTAACCACAGAGTTCTTCCTATTCCAGAACATCTCTTCCCATGTCATGATGTCACACTTTTCTCCTGCTTACCCTGAAAGCCCTCCCAGGCAGCCTCCACTAAGAGCCAGGCAAAAAAAGTAGAGTGTTTTCCCAGCCCTGAATAAAATGCACTTCCACGATCTTGGAGGAAATGAAAATGGTGGGTTAGCCTTTCCAGTGAGTATTTAGATGCTCATTCCATTCATCCAGAAAATATATTGATTTCTTTCTATCTTGCCATCACTACCCCTATCATTTAACTCAGCACATTGTCTATGTATTTGTCTCCATCATTGAGCAAATAACATGATTTCAGAAGAACACTCATTCATCTTTATAAACTAAAGTACCTATCACTGTTCCTGGTACAGTTGGCGCTCATGAAGCAATTGTCCAAATTAAGAAATGAGAACGATATGCTCAGCATTAGGGCTGGGTTTTCTAGCATTCAAATGAGGAAGAGGAAGAGGTGAAAAGTGTGACATCATGACATGGGAAGAGATGTTCTGGAATAGGAAGAACTCTGTGGTTACCCTCTGAATCCCTACGATAGCAGTGGCTGCTTTGCCTAGATCTGGGGCATTCATTCATTCATCCAGTTATCATTTATCAGCATTTTTTACATGCCAGGCACTCTGCTACATCTTTTACACACTCAATCTTATTTAATTCTCATACCAACCCTTATGAGCTAGGAATGTCTACTAGTTGCATACACATACTAGAAAACAGGCTTACTGGGATTAAATAATCTGCCTAAAACCACACAACGAATTTGTGGCAAAATTATGTCTGTTGAACTCTAGGGAACATGGTTTTAACATCTATGTTATTCTGTTGGCCATACTGTCCAATCCAGAAAGCAAATGCATGGTCCAGACCATAGTCTTTCAAAGAAGACAGGAAAGATTCCTTGAAAAATATGGGAACCAAACCACCTTAGCTATGGTGGAAACAATTTTAAGTAGAAGTCAGGAAGCTTACAGTTGTAATAAGAAGATGAGACCAACATAACATATTAATGAGTGAGTGACTTAGACATGTGGAACTGTCAATATATCCACACATTTATCCAAACAGCCAAACCTCTACCAGTTGGTGGATACTCTATATATCCCACACTATGATTAGGACTTTACATCTATTTTCTTAATAATCCTTCCAATTACCTTTAAAAAGTACATATTGCCCTCAATTTATAAATGAAGAAATTCTAATTTGGAAAAGTAAGTAATTTGTGCTGGATAGGGCCAAAAGCAAGTGGTGGATTTGGTCTTCTAAGCCAGGTCATAGGACTGCAGAATCCAGATTACAACCCCTATTCTCCAGGCACTCTGAACCAGGAGTAGTAGAGATCTGGTAGTTCTGCCATAAGAGGAAAGTGTTTCAAATCATACTACTAAATGAAGATATCTTTATGAAAAATGAGGATCCTTTGCAAGGACTTGCAGATTTGGCATAAACTAGTGCTTTCAGTTTCGCTAATAATTCAGGCAGGATTTTATAAACATGGGACCCAGGACAGATAAATATTTCACCTTCTGCCCAAGGTCTGTAAGAGGCCACATGAGGCACCCTGAGTAGACAGGGAGGATGGGACATGAGGGAATGAAAGTACTGTAACCCAAGGATTCTGGAAGTCTGAAGAGAAGCAGGTCTGCAAAGTGAATAAGAGAATGATGAAGTCAAGTCCACAGTTTCACCAGGAAAGTGCTTAAGGAAGTGGAATAATTAATGTCTTGGAGTCTTGTTTTTGGAGGTAATTCTGCTTATGAATATTACCTAGTTAAAATAACCAACATGGAGCACTTAACCTATGTGCCAGGCTGTGTTGTAAGTAAGTTTTGAATGAGCTATACTTCATTAACTTCTCTAACAACTAGCTATTAGATAGTTGACTCTAAACAAATATGGATTGAATAAATCCACATATAGTACAAGCATTAATATATGGCTTGCTTTTATTTAACTTAACAATATGTTTGGAGATATTTCCAGGTGAGTATATAGTTATCTGCTACATTCTTTTAAATGTGGACACACATTATTCTATAGTATTGATGTACCATGATTTCTATAAACATTCTTTTATTGTTAGATATTTAGGGCCTTTCTATTCTCTTTGTACATACAATAATCCAATGAATATCTTTGTTCATACAACCTTGTGTACATTTGCCAATGTTTCTATAGGATGGATACAAAAAATAGAGTTATAGTTGTTTTTTATAAAAAATCCAAGATTTATTAATTGTTGAGTTGGTCAAACACCTCTAACGTTGACCTAAACTGAATTTTGAAACATTCTTTTTCAGTTTTAATGTAAAGCTGAAAAACATCTTTTTTAAAAGATAGGAGGTCTAAATTATAGGTCTTCTATTTTAGATAACAGACCAAAAAGCTATGTTTAATAATAACAGCTATAAAATTCTATTCTGTTCTTCAGCATGAGTCAAATAAAAATCTTCAGAATAATGAATATAATTTTATGTATTTTGATGTCTAATTCAAACTTTACATCTTATGGTAATACCCTTTATTACTCATATTTTCAACTGATTTTTTGCACGTTTGTTTTTATATATGGAACACCAAAATATGAGGTAAAATGTACAGGTGAACCCTCATGTGCTTTTTTTTTACCTTGTTTTGTATCTGCACATACGTTGATTCAACTATCTTCTAAATATCTGAATGTATCATTTCAGAATTAGAAGGCAGTTGGTGGGGAGTTTCAGTAGGATGCGGAGAAAAAAGAGCTGAACTAAAATGTTACCTGTGGGGGCCTCCTCCTGTAGAGAAGGCTCCCAAACTCAGAAACTACAGATAGGCAACCCAATGTCCATTGGCAGATGAATGAATAAACAAAATGTAATATATATTTATAATGGACTGTTATTCAGTCTTAAAAAAGAAAGGAATTCTGATATATGCTACAACATGGATGAATGTGGTGAACATTACATTAAGTGAAATAAGTCAGTCATAGAAAGACAAATTCTGTATAATTCCACGTATATAGGAAGCATCTAGAGTAGTCAAATTCATAGATTCATAATGTACAATGGTGCTGAGGCATTGAGGAAATGAAAAGTTACTGTTTAATGGGTACTGAATTTCAGTTTTACAAGATAAAAACGTTCTAGAAATCTGTTTTACAAATATATGAATATACTTAACACTACTGAATTGTACTTAGAAATGATTAAAGTGACAAATTTTAAGTTATATATATTTTACTGCAATTAAAAAAAATTGTAGGTGATCTAACTCAAATAACAAGGAAACTGCTAGACTTCAAGTAACCTTGACTTCGAGTAATCTACCCTCCAGTGCTCACATTTAAAGTCACATTGTCAAACTTAGTTGTTTCAGTTGGGGTAGCCCGGACCCCAACAAGTTGAGATCAAAACGTAAAATGGCTAAAACATAACAGAAGGTCATTACTCTCTCGTGTAACAGTCCATGACAGGCAGTAAATAAATGTTTGTTAAATAAGTGAATGAATAAACGTCAGTTATAAGATGTGTATACAAGCCATAGTACTAGATATGAATCTCAGTTTATAAACTCAGATGTGAAAGAAATGTGAATTTATTCTTCCATAATTAAAATTAGAATATATTTTGAACTTTCCTTCTGCTAGGTTAGGTGGCCAAAACTAAATCTGAGACAGTTCCTTGCCACCCTGTCATAGGCAGAATAATTTATTCCCCAAAGATGTGCACATCTTAGTCCCCAAAACCTATAATATACTACCTTATATGGAAAAAAAAAAAACTTTGCAGATCTGATTAAATTAAGACTTTTGAGATGGGAAAGTATCTTGGATTACCTGAATGGCCCAATGTAATCACCAAAGTTGCTTGTAAGTGAAAGAGGGAAGCTAGAAAGTCGAAGTGAGAAAGAGATTTATAGATGCTATACTGAAGGCTTTGAAGAAAGAGGAAGGGGCCACAAACCAAGAAATGTAGGAGGCTTCTAGAAACTAAAAAAGATAAGGAAAGTGATTCTCTCCTAGAGCCTTCAGAAGGAGCTGTGCTAAACTGACATCTTTATTTTAGCCCAATGAAACCCTTTTCAGGCTTCTGACCTCTAAAGCTGTAATATCATAAATTTGTATTTTCAGCCACAAAGTTTATGGTAATATTGCAGCAGCAATAATGGATTTAAAACTCAGTTCAGTCACCTGCTTGCTTTGAAACCTTAGTGAAGTCATGTAACCTCTTCGTGAATATCTACTTCCTCATTTGCAAATTGGGAATACAACTAGTACCTATCTCATTGGTTTATGGTGAGAAATAAATATGTCCATTTAAGTAAAGGGCTTAGAACAGTATGTGAATGCAATAAATACTATGCAAGTATAAGCTATTATTGTGGTTACTTGTATTATTATCATCTGGTCCTAGGCCTTGATTAGTCCATACTGGTTCCTGTCAAGTGAGCCCTCACCCTAGACCATAGGTCTGCCCCACATCTGCTTGTACCTCAGTTAATTCTGTTCCAGAATGCTTTCCCCTTCCCCATTCTAGAAGTGTGACATTGATTCCCAGGCCAACCTGAAACAGAAGATATTGGTGACTCACCCAGATCACTTAAAATCCCTTTTACCTGTTGGTTGGTGTGCTTGTCTCCCCAGCTTCTGCCTATGCTTGGCTGAATGTTCACCTCTGTAACCTTGCCAAAGGACTGAACTTGGGCAATGGAAGCCACCTTGCCTAGAGTTAAGATGATCTCATCTGAGGTCAGGAACCCTGGGGAAGGGTAAAAAAGTTTTGCTCCCTTGTCTCAAGGCAGGATGACTCTGCAGCACAATTTATTCTTCAGAGCATGAGAGGGTCTGGGGGAAGCTGCATCCTTCCCCTGACCCATCCTGCTGCCTCACTACCCTACAGATGCCTCCTGAGAGAATGTCCTCCATATATCACAGGCACATGAAGTTCTGTTATGGATTCCATTTCTTTGATGTTTAATCTAAAACCTGGTCTAAGGCCTCAAGACACTTAGTAAGGGTTGTGTAGGGCACATGGTTGATGGCCTAGGAGATGATAATAAAAGGCTGTGGGCTTGCAGAGGAAGGGGAGATTGGGCTGGAGAAGCAGTAAGGCCTCAGGGATTGGCCTGAGCCAATATTCACCTGTATGCACCTAATCAAAAAAGCATACTTTTAGACTAGGCTTTGTTCTATCAGCCACCTTCAGATGTCATTTGTGTCCTATACACATAGAAGGTGTAATGCTACTTTTAACCCAACCTTAGTTGCAAAGCCAATTTTTTTTTCTCAAAAGCAATGACACTACCCCTTAAGGCATCCTTATGCCCTGAATCTTGAAAGTAAAACTTAAAAGCTCAAATCTTTGTTACACCTAGAAACCAAATAAAAATTTTCTTAGACAAGTAAAATTATGTTTGTAGTTTTTCCTGAATAGATTAAAAAGAAAAAAGAAAGAAAGACCAAATAAACCATTAAATTTTGAGACATCTCAGCAATTCATACTATTATCTTTTTGTTTTATTTTCCCTTTAGGTGATATACTGCTTAATATGTAAGCATTTCTTGGCATAGTGTCTCAGTACCTTATGATTTTACTTCATTACATTTTCTGTAGTTTACATGTTTATGTTCCTTCCTGACTTCCCCCACTATCCAAGACAACTCCCGCCCCCATTTAAACTCCTCTCTCACATCATCCATACAAATGTTTCCCCAACACTCCATTTTTTTTTAACAAAAGAACTATGGCCGTTGGCAAGCTATGCTAGGAGTTATAAGAACATCATATGGATTCACTGCTAAAGATACTGACTATGTGTTCCACTGGAGATGCAGATAATAAATTAAAGGACAGTGTCTTCCCCAAGACATAAAAATGTTCAATGGAGGGAGCCACCAACAATGACCAATCATTTGCCCCTGGATAGGACAATAAAAATGGTAATGAGTGACTCTCCACCACCTTTTTGCTTCTTTATCCTCTTCCTTCTTATCCGGACAGTTGCAAACACAACCAAACTGACCTGAGGGAACTGCCCTTATGCTTTATTCTATTCAGTGAGGGAATAAGATACCTCCAGCTCTGCTAGATGACTAGTCTGAAGAGGCTGGCTCTGCCACAGCTGCCTTCCAGCTGAAAGGCTACATGCAGGTTATCCCCCTGGACCAGAAGTGCTTATTACTCATCAAAGGGACACATGGAAGGAATGAAAGACAAGGTACTCCTTCTCTGCCCTGTCTGTCTACTTTTCACTTGGAACCACACTGGCATCTATGTTTTGATACTTTCACATTGAGAGTCTCCAATATAATTCTTTGATTTTTGTTTTTTCTAGGGCATAAAGTTGGAACCTGGGAATAAAGTTCAGGAAAGACACTTCTACTCTTTCCTCTTATTTCTCTCTTAAAAATATATAGTAATACATGCTTTGAGACTTTCATTTAGTCTTTTCTATAATTCTTTGCTTTATCCTTTTTAGTTCTAAATGAAAATGGGAGATATACCAGAATCGAGATGCCTTACAAATTATTTCAAGGGGAAATCAGGAATTGTGCGTAAACATAGTATGTAGTAGTCAACCATACTGAACTATTTTTACCTCTAACAAAAGCCTTGTAAAATGTGTTAGTTGTCTCAATTTAGTATATAACAAAACAGACAAAAAATAGAGCAATTTCTTCAAAACTCATCATATTCATGGCAGAGGCAAAGCAAGAAACCAAGAATTCTTTGATCTGAATCCAAGAGTTTGTATAGCTTTCAATGGGGGGAAAGGGGAGAGAAAGTTGTGAGTACACGTCTTTGGACATAAAATGAAAACAGAAATATAACTTCTAGTCTATTTACTAATTCTCAGAGAATGCAGCCTCCAGTTTTAGAGTTTTCAAGTCTATTTCAGCATTTGAATGGTTTTAGCTCCAGCCTCAGTTAAGTCTTCATTTAGATTGCTCCCAGCAACATTACTATGTAGGAGATTTTTCTAACTAAAAAGAAATTAAATGTGTATCTATCTTTTCCCTGTTCCTACCCCTAAATGTGCATTGCTGTTTCCTACTGTCTATAAAAGCAATAAAGCCATCACCAACAACTTCCACCTCAAACTGATGTATACCTTTATGACTTACTTCTTGGATATCTACCTTGAGAGCACTAAAGCTGTATAGGAGAACCATAATTCAAACCCTTCCCTTAAAAAAAAGTATTCTTTAGCCTATGACAAAGGATCTGCTGTGAGAACGTTAAAGGCAAGCTGATTGAGAAGTACCAAGAAGAAAAATTAATCAGGAAAGAGGAGCATCAGACTATAGTAGAAAGATAAAATAATTTATGGCCTCTCTCAGAATTATCAGGTTTGGGTAAGTTTTCTGGATTATTTTTGTCTTAATTCTTTGCAAATATGAAAACATTTAACAATTTTATTACTAGATAAAGTATCTATCCAAGAGTGTGTTCTTGTATCTAAATTGTAAAAAGAGCTTTCTCATTCTGTTTTCAGCATGTAATTTGCTAAAACTGAACCACAGCCTATTTAATTATTTTTGCTCCTTTTTTCCCTGTTACCTAAAGAAGTTAAAAAAACCCTGAGAATTAGATTTAAATTTATTGTTCATAATTCATATTGGGGTTGTTTTTGCTGTTATTGTTTACAATAATTACCTTTTCCAACTCCATCCATATATTTATTCCCTCTCCTAGGCTCCCTTTTAGAGCTAAAAATTAATTGGGTTAGACTTAAATAAAATTAAATGAATGCGATATTTTTTGATTGAAAAAAAAAAAGACCACCAACATTCTCTATGTTATTACTGACCCCTGTCACCACCACATTAATTCTATGACATGGTCCAAAAGAGAGGCAGATGCTGTATAGACCAATAAAAGTTCTTATGGACTCAGGTTTAAAATCTTTACCTGCAATACAAATTTAAACTAATTTGAGTTTATGACATTTGGGGAGATTTGTGATCCACCTGCAAATTTTTAGATATGTTATTTTCCAGTAGGGCTCCACATAAAGGAAATGAACATGATTCTGTGACTAGGCAGAGGTGAAACTTTATAAACAAAACAATCAAGGGTTGGAATGTGAAACTGTTGCTCAGAGATACCTTAAAATGAGTCAGATACTTACTTGTCCTGGGCGATCTAGTTGAAACATCTCTGGAGGCTACATGATGAATTATATTACTCTGAAGGCTCTTCCCATTCTTGCAATCCAATGATAAATCTCTGGACAGTACATTAAGTTTACGTTCTCACAAAAGGGTGACATGGCCTTCTTCCCTTTGACTCCAGTGAGAACTATATATATTGAGAGATTTTAGGCTCTCTGTTACTCTTCTTACCTGAAAACAAGACAGATATGAAGGAGAAAAAAAATAAAATTGGATCCTTATCTTACACCAAACACAAAAATCAATTCTATATGGATAAAAATGTATATGTCAAATGCAAAACTTTAAAACTTTTAGAGCTCTATAGGTGAATATCTTTTTGATTATGGATCTTTTAAACAATAACTCAAATGTTCTGGCCATAAAAAATAAAAGCTTGAGACACTCAACTACATTAAAGCAAAGAACTTATTCTCATCAAGAGACCTTTCAAAAATGAAAAGATAAGCTACGAATTGAGAGAAGGTATTTCTAACACATATCATGGACAATATTGTTATTAGAGTATAAGAAGAACTCCAAATTAATAAGAAAAAGACAAATAATCCAATAAACTAATAAGCAAAAGAAATGAAGAGGCATTTCATAAGAGAGGTAACATACATGGCCAAAAAACATTTTGAAGAGATATTCAAGCTTATTAGTAAAAAATGAAATGCAAATCAAGACTACAAGGTACCATTTTATACTCATTTAACAGCAACAATTAAGAAGTCTGACAACACCAAATATTGGAAAGATGTGAACCAACAGAATAACTTGTGCATTTCAGGTGGAAGAATTGCTACATCCATTTTGGAAAAAAAAAATGTGGCATATCTTATAAAGTCGTATCTCTTGAATGAGCAATTCTACTCTTAGGCATTTATTTGTACACACCCAAACACTTACATTTTTGGGAATAGCAAAAAACCAGATGCTCACACTAGCAGAATAAATTATTCTGTGATATATTCACCCAATAGAACAGTTGAGTATAACTACCCACAACAAAATGGATAAGTTTTAGTAACATAATATTGAGTGAGAAAGCATGTCTTGAGATTATAAAATAAGCGAAACTAAACAACAATTTTTATGCATATATGAAAATTGATAAACACAAAATTCAGGCTAGTGATTGTTTCTGGATTTGAGGGCGGTAGCACACAGGTGATTTTAATTTTGGAGACAGTTGTAGTTCTTAGATTACATAGCAGGTTCAGAGGTTTTCATTAAATAATTAAACAAAAACTAATGAAAAATAAATAAACAAGGGTAGCTGTGTCCAGACCAAAGGTGATAGTGTTCATGAACCAATGATTCTGAATAACCAGATTTTGTGTATATGAGGTCTCCTTAAGCCCCCAAAAGAGAAATAAGTTAAAAAATTTCATAAATTTGTGTTTTTATATTATAAAGGATTATAAAGAATCTTACAAATTTCAATCACAGATTCTATAATACTTCATAATATTTTTATTTCCCCCTATACTTTTCCTCTTTTTAGTGTTTCCTTTTAAGTTTATAGTTAGAGAAACAGGCAGAAAAGAAAATGCTTAAATATGTTTCTCAAAAAATCAGTGCTGAGCCTAGAAAAATGACTTCCTAGGCTTTTATCTCTAAACCTAACTATACACCAGGAAATATTTCACCCTAATAAGTAACGTTAACATGCACACTTCTTTCAATTTGTCATTTTTACTTAAGGGACTACTTTTTTTTTGTGATCAGTCTTTCCAATGGGTTAATACTTTTGTTAATCTTTTCCAACACCTGACATTTTCATTTGTTACTTTTCTCTACTGTTTGTCTGTTTTCCATATTTTAATCTTGACTTTAGAATTTTCTTCTTTCTCCTTATTTGAGTTTATTTTGCTTAACTTTTATGGCATTCAAAGTTGGAAATTTAAGAAGTTGATTTGAAACCTTTCTTTGTTTCTAATATATAAACATTTAAACTGTACATTTCTCTCTGAACATTGTTTTAGTTATATTTCACAATCTTTAATACATTATTTTTATTTTAATTTACTAAAAACCTATTTATAATAGACCTTGTGATTTCTTTGTTTCTCCATTGGTTATTTAAAAGTATGTTATTTAGGTTTTGGAGAAACATGGCAGAGTGAGAGGCATCCCCAGATCTCTCCCCTTGAAACAACAATAAGCTGAACATCTAAAACTCAACAAAAAACACCCAAACTGTACACTGGCACTTCTGAGTGTGGGATCTCCACATAAGAGCTACAACAGGTCAGAACCCTGAATGTCAGATGGTAGACCAAGAGTAATAAAGAAACTGCCTCTCACAGCCGCTGGAGCTACCTGTAGGAGGAGGGGGAGAGGAGAAGGTGCGGCGAGTTCCCTGAACAGCCCTGCTTAGGAGAGTTGTGAGTTCCATACAGCCGGCAGCAGGGCTCAATCATCAGGGCCGAAAGCAGAGAAGTAGACAGCAGAAAAACAACAGTTGATCTTTACTGGCCATGGTTTCAAAACCAAGGCTGAGCCACAGCCCAAAACTCTTAGCTCGAGGGCCCCTCCCTTCATACCCTATGGGACCAAACACCATGGAGCTCCAGGGGAATCTGAGCAACTGCTACCAAAACTGTTGCTAACATTGACAGGGACTGAAAGTGAGGGTAGCGAGCATGATTAAATATCTATCAGAAAATAAAAAGACATTATTAAGACTTTATGTAAAGCAGGGATCTAAGAGGCTTAGATGCCACTTACTGGAAACCAAAAGAAAAGCATCTTCTTCGCAGCAGGCTAAAGAGAGACCTTTATATAATAAACCTTCTTTCTGGGAAAAAAGCAGAATACACTTCTATTAATGTCCAGGCTGTGAAATAGTCCATTAAACACCATGAACAACCAAGGTGACAAAGCATCACAGAAAGAAAGAGAAAAATCTCCAGAAAATAAGCTTATAGACATAAAAATATGCAACTTAAATGACAGAGACTTCAGCATGGTACTTCTGAAAAAATTTATTGAATTCTGAAATGAGTCATATCAACAATTTCAGGAATTAAAAAAAAAACAACCAGATGAGCAGAGCAAAGAGGTTGAAACCCTCAAAAAGAACAGAATAGACTTTCTGGAAATAAAAAAAAAAAAAACACTGCAAGAGTTGAAAAACGAAATAGCAAGCTTGGAAAATAGAGTTTACCAAATGGAGGAAAGGATTAGTGATATCTGATCCAAAGACAGAAATCTAGAAATAAATCAGAAGAAAGAAGAGATAAACCGAAGAGTGAAAAATAATGAAAGAGAAATTCAAGAACTAGCTGATACCACCAGGAGATGAAACATAAGAATAATGGGCATTCTTGAAGGTGAGGAAAAGGAGCAGGGACTTGAAAGCATTTTCAGACAAATACTGGAGGAGAATTTCCCAAATCTAAGGAATGAGTGAATTTGGAATTCAAGAAGTCAACAGAACACCCAGTTATCTGAACCCAAAAAGGACTTCACCAAGACACACTGTATTAAAATTATCAAAAATCAATGATAAAGATAGAATACTCACGGCAGCCAGGGAGAAGAAAACTGTAACTTATGAAGGAAAACCCATTAGATTATTGTTGGACTTTTCAGTGCAAACCTTACAAACCAGAAAGAAATGGAATCAAATATTTAAGCTATTAAGTGAAAGGAACTAACAGCTTAGAATAATGTATCCAGCTAAGCTGTCCTTTAGATACGAAGGAGAAATTAAGACCTTTCCAGATATACAAAAATTGAGGGAATTCTTCAATATGAGGCCTGCACTACAGGAAGTACTGAAAGGGGTTAGCTCACCTAAAATAAAATGACAACAAAAAATACATAATTAGGAGTAAAGTGACTATCAGGCAAATAGAAACAGAGGAGTGCAAACCTTACTAAGAACAGGGCATTATAAGCTTAAATAATGAGAAGAGAATTACTATAGCAAGATAGTAATGAGTGTTCAACATACATAGTGACAAATTGAGACAATAATGACTTAAAAGGGGAGGATTCAAAGACTCATATTCACAAAGGGGAATGGAAATAAGACACACACAGAAGAAAATGGACGACTATTTATGTATAACTATCCTTTACGTATTTGTAATAGTAACCACACACAGAAAATTCAGAATGGAAGTATATAACATAAAACGAAAAGAACCAGAGGCAAAACCCACAAAAACCAATTAAAATAAAGAAAACAGAAACACAAAAACAAGGAAGCAATGGAAACACTGAGCTACCAGAAAGCAAAAGATAAAATGGCTATAAGAAGACTTCATATTTCAATTATCACCTAAAATGTAAATGGACTGAATTCACCAATGAAAAGGCACAGAACTGTAGAATAGGGTAGAAAACATGCTGCCTCTAGTAGACACATCTCAGCTCCAAAGACAAATACAAACTCAAAGTGACAGAGTGGAAAATTATATTTCAAACAAATAGCATTCAGAGAAAAGTGGGAGTAGCAGTACTAATATTAGAAAAAAAAACAGACTTCAAAATAAAAAAGGTAAAGAAAGATACTGAGGGACACTTCGTAATGATAAACTGAATCATGCACCAAGAAGATATAATACTTAATACCTATGCTCTCAACAGAGAGCCCTGAAAGATTTAAAGTAATTACTAACATAACTAAACATAGAAACAGACCAGAACGCTATCATAGTAGGGGACTTAAATACCCCACTATTGAATATGGACAGATCATCCAAACAGAAAATCAATAAGGAAATAACATCCAGAAACGACACATTAGACCAACTGGACATAATTGACATTTACAGAGCCTTCCATCCCAAAACAGTTGCTTTTACATTCTTCTTTGGTGCACATGGAACATTCTCAAGAATCAACCACATACTGGGACACAGAGATAGCCTCAACAAATATAAGAGGGTTGAAATCATACCAACCATATTCTCTAATCATAATGCTTTGAAACTAGAGATCAACTGCAGAAAGAAATCAGGAAGAACCACAAATATATAAAGATTAAACAACATGCTACTGAAGAATAACTGAATCAGAGAAGAAATAAAAAGAGAGATCGAGAGATACATAGAAATGAATGATAACAATAGTACAACATACCAAAACTTTTAGGAAAAAGCTAAAACGATCATAAGAGAAAAGTTCATATCATTATAGACCTACCTCCAAAAACAAGAACAAGCCCAAATAAACAACCTAATGCTTCATCTTAAAAAACTAGAAAAAAAGAACAAATGAAGCCTAAAGTCAGCAGAAGGAAAAAGATCATCAAAATTAGAGCAGAAATAAATGAAATTGAAAACAAACAAAAAAAATAGAAAAAAATAAATGCAACAAAGAGCTGGTTCTTTGAGAAGTTTCATAAAATTGACAAATCCCTGGTTAGGCTCACTAAAGAAAAAAGGGAAAGGGCACAAATAAACAAAATCAGGGATGAAAGAGGTGAAATTATGACTGATATTGCAGAAATACAAAGGATCATACAAGAATAGTATGAAAAATTATATAACACCAAATTTAATAACCTAGAATAAATGGACTAATACTTAGAAAAATATGACCTTCCTAGACTGAATCAAGAAGAACTATAAATCTAAATAGAACAATCAGCAGTATGGAAATTGAAACAATCATCAAACAACTACCAAAAAGTAAAAGTCCAGGACCAGATGGCTTCACCAGTGAATTCTACTAAACATTCAAAGAAGATTTAATACCTATTCTCCTCAAACTCTTCCAAAAAATCAAAGAGGAGGCAATACTTCCCAACTCATTTTATGAAACCAATATCTCTCTGCTATCAAAACCTGGTAAAGATAACACAAAAAAAGAAAACTATGGACCAATATCTGTCATGAACACAGATGCAAAAAGCCTAAATAAGATACTAGCTAACGAATACAGCAACATATTAAAAGGATTATATACCATGGTCAAGTGGACTTCATCCAAGAGGCACAGGGATGCTTCACCATATGCAAATCAATTAATGTGATACACCACATAAACAAATTTAAAAATAAGAATCATACGATTATATCAATAGATGCAGAAAAAGCCTTCGACAAGATGAAGCGTCCATTTATGATTAAAACACTTAACAAAATCTGTTTAGAAATGTATGCAAAGGCCATCTATGACAAACCCTTAGCCAAGTTTATACTTAATGGTGAAAAACTAAAAACCTTCCATCTAAGATCAGGAACAAGGCAAGGCTGTCCACTATCACCACTGTTATTCAGTATAACATTGGAGGTCCTAGCAAGTGCAATCAGACAAGAGAAAGATATAAAAGCATCTGAATAGGAGACGAAGAAGTCAAACTGTCACTACTTGAGGATGACATCATTCTCTCTATAAAAACCCTGAAGACTCCATGAGAACACTACTAGAAACAATAAGCAAATACAGTAAAGTTTCTGGATACAAAATCAACATTCAAAAATTCATAGAGTTCCTATACTCTAATAACAAAGTGTCAGAAAAAGAAGTAGAAAAAATAATTATTTTTGCAATTGCAACAAAAAGAATGAAATACCTAGGAATACATTTAACAAAACATGTGAAGGACCTATATAATGAAAGCTATAAGACCCTATTAAAAGAAATCAAAGAAGATACAAGGAAAAAGAAAGATATTCCGTGTTCTTGAATTGGAAGAATCAACATAGTTAAAATGACCTTATTACCTAAAGCATTATACAGATTTAATGCAATCCCCACCAAAATCACATCAATATTTTTTAAAGAAACAGAACAAAAAATTATCAGATTTGTATGGAAACACAAAAGATTGCCAAAGCCAACCTGAGAAAAAGAATGAGGCTGGAGGCATCACTTTGCCCAATTTCAAATTATACTGCAAAGCGACAGTAATCAAAACAGCATGATATTGGCAGGAAAACAGACACACTGACCATTGGAACAGAATCGAGAGTCCAGAAGTAAACCTATATTTATATGGGCAAATAGTTTTCAACAAAAAAGGCAAAAACACACAGTGGAGAAATGAAAGCCTCTTCAATAAATGGTGCTGAGAAAACTGGAAAGCCACCTGCAAAAGAATGAAACTAGACTGTTGTCTATCACTACACACCAAAATTAACTCAAAGTGGATTAAGGACCTAAATATAAGATCTGAAATAATAAAATGCATAGAAGAAAACATAAGAACTAAATTCAAGGACCTGGATTTAAAAAGGATTTTATGAATTTGACCTCAAAAGCAAGGGAAGTAAAAGCTAAAAGAAATGAATGGGACTACATCAAACTAAAAACTTCTGCTGAGCAAAAAAAAATTGTCAACAAGGTAAAGAGAAAACCGTCTGAATGGGAAAATATATTTCCAAACAATAAGGGTCTAATATCCAAAATATACAAAGAACTCACATGACTCAATAACAACAAAAAACAAATGATCCAATAAAAAAACGGGCTGAGGACCTAAACAGACACTTCTTCTAGAGGAAATGCAAATAGCCAACAAATATTTGAAAGGATGCTGAACATCTCTAGCTACTTGGGAAACGTAAATCAAGACCACAATGGGATACCATCTCACACCTGTTAGAATAGCTATAATCAACAGGACAAGTAATAATAAATGTTGGAGAGGATGTGGAGAAAAAAGAACCCTTATACACTGCTGGTGGGACTGCAATTTAGTACAGCCACTATGAAAAACAGTATGGAGGTTCCGCAAAAAACTAAGAATTGATCTATCATATGATCTAGCAATCCCTCTGCTGGGTGTTTACCCCAAAGACTTGAAAACCAATATCCAAAAAGACATTTGCACACTGATGTTCATAGCGGCATTATTCACAGTGGTCCGGACATGGAAGCAACCAAAGTGTCCTACAATAGATTATTTGGCTAAAGAAGCTGTGATATACACAATGGAATATTACTCAGCCATAAGAAGAGATGAAATACTGCCATTTGTGACAACATGGATGGACCTTGAGATAAAAGCATGTTAAGCAAAATAAGCTAGACAGAAAAAGTTGAAAATCACATGATATCATTTATATATGGGATATAAACCTAAAAGCAACAAAGGAACAGGACAAACAAACGAGAATCATGGACACGGACTATAGAGTTGTGGTTACCAGAAAGTAGGAGGTGAGGGAAGAGGCGGGAGGTAGACATGGTAAAGAGGATCAAATATAAAGAGATGGGGGCGTGTGAAGTGGGTAAAGGGGATCAAATACATGATCGATTAAGGCAACTGGACTTTGAGTGGTAAACATACAATAGAACATACAGATGTCAAATTATAATGTACACCTAAAAATTATATAATTGTATTAACCAATGTTACCACAATAAACGTAATCTAAAAACATGTATGTTATTTAATTTCCAAATGTTTGGGTCTTTCTTAAGTATCTCATTATTATTATTTTCTAATTGCTTTTTTGTTTCTAATTTTCTGCTGTAGCCAGAGAATATATTCTATAAGATTTAAATTTTCTGAAATTTAAAGACTTATTTTATGACCCAGTTTATGGTATACCTTTGTGAATGTCCCACATAAACTTGAAAAGAATGTATATTTTGCTGTTGTTGGGCATAGTGTTCTATAAATATCAGTAAGGTTAAGTTGATTGGTAGTTTTGTTTATATTATCTATATCTTGATTTAGAAAATATATTTATTCTATCATCCACTGCAAAAAATAATATTAAAATATGCAGCTATAATGGTCTCCCTTTAGTTCTATAAGTATTTTTGCTTCATGTCTTTTGAAGCTCTGTTACTAGATCTATACATATTTAGGAGTATAATCTGTTCCTGATGAATTGACACTTTAACATTATAAAATGCCTTTTTCCTTTTGTGATCTTTTTTGTCTTGAAGTTCATTTTGTATGATATTAATACAGCTATACAAGGTTTCTTAGGCTTACTTTTTGCCAAGTACATTTTTACTATTTTACTTACAACCTATGTGAGTCTTTGTACATAAAAGTGATATAAAAGTGCATTTCTTATAAACTGCCTATAGTTCTGTCTTACTTTTTTCATCCAGTATGATTTCTTCTTTTAATTTGTTTGTGTAGTCCATTTGAATTTAATGTAAATATTGTTATAATCGGGTTTAAGTCTACCATCTTCCCAATTTTATTTTATTTGCCTCAAATATAAGATAGAGTGACCAACCATCCTGGGAAACACGTCAGTTTCAGATACACCATAAGAGTTCCTCATCCTCGGATCACAATATGCATCTTTACCTTCTCAAATTCTAATTCAAATTAATATTGTAACTTTTCATATAAAATGTAAGAACCTCACTATAATTTTATTCACTACTCCCCCCTCCATTCTTTTTGCTATTGCTCTCATGGATTTTACTTACACATATATTATAAACTCCAAACTAAAAAGATAATTACTTTTGCTTTAAATAGTCATATGTGTTTTACAGAAATTGAGAAGAAAAAATTTATATATATACATACACATATGTGTGTGTGTGTGTATAAATTTCTAGTGTTCTTTACTCCTGCCTGTAGATTTAGATTTCCATTTGGTATCATTTCCCTTTAGCTTGCAGAACTTCCTTTAATATTTCTTATAGTGTCTGTCTTCCGGCAGTGAATTTTCTCAGCATTTGATTGTCTGAAAAAGTTGATTTTATCCTCATTTTCAAAGATATTTTTACTAGATATAGAATTATGGGTTGACAGTTCTTTTTCTCCTCCTGTAGCATATTAAAGATAATTTCCCACTGTCTTCTGGCCACCAAGTTTGCAGGAAAAAAGTCACCTGACATTCTTGTTATTCCTGTGCCTAATGTGTCTTTTGTTTTTGACTTTTTAAGAACTTTTCTCTTTATCTTTGTTTTCCATTAACTTGACTAAAATGTACCTAGGTGTAGGTTATTGAATTTATCCCACAAACTATTTGTTGAGCTTATTAGATCCAATTTAGGAAAAATTTCAGCCATTTTCTTCAAATATTTTTTCTGCTTCATTCTTTTTCTCTCTGCCCCCACTTCCCTGTCCCTGTCCTCTCATCCTTTCCCCTCCCCTCCGGTCTCTCTTCTCTTCTTTAATTGGGCCCTAAGACATATATGTTAGACCACTTGATATTGTACTACAAGTTACCAAGGCTATTTTCATTTTACTTTATTTTAATTTTGCTGATGTTTTATTTTATTCTAAAGTCCTTATTGGCTAAATCAAACATCCTGGTAACCTCAGTGTTTATTTTTATTGACTGCCTTTTTTTCTTAATTATTTATCACATTATTCTATTCCTTTGCATGTCTAGTAATTATTGATTGTATTTTGGATATTGTTAGTGATATGTTGTAGGGAGACCAAATTGTTTTGCTTTCCTTCAAAAAGTGTTGAGTTTTGTTCTACCAGGCAGTTAAAATACTGGTAGATCCTCATTTTACTACAGGGCTTGATTTTATGCTCTGTTGGAGTGAGTCGATTTTGATTTTAACTTTTTTTCCCTAGAGAATGGCTAAAATTTATTCTTTTTCTTTTTCAGCAGAAAAGAAAAGCTTTATTAAAAGAGAAAGCACATTTGTAGACATGGAAGCAGGCCTGAGCAAGAGAAGCATGGCTCAAAGACCTAGAATTTATTCTTAAGATGTGGTCTTTATCTGATTTTAACTAACTGCAATGATATTTCTCTACTCTGACTGGACCAAAACTCTAATATCTACCAGTATTGTGCAGTCTTTAGTATCTCTCTTCTGCTTTTAGCTTTACATTAGCTACCTTCTTCTAGGCTGCTAGCCCTCCCCAAGGATCTATGATAAATCTCCATACAGACTTCTGGGGTCACTCTCTGTGTAGCTACCTCCTTTCCAGTACCCTGCTCACAGATTTCAGCCTTCTGAGGCCCCATGTCTCATCTCATGTCCTCAACTCAGCAAGACTGCTCTTTGGGCTTTCCTTCCCTGAGTTCTGATCCAGAAACTTCCTCCAGGCAGAAAAGTAAGGTAGCCATGGGTATCCCTTTGTGTTTTTCCCATCTTCTAAGAATCATAGTTTTGCATTGCCTGTTATCCAATGCTTTAAAACAGCCAATTTTCTTATGTATTTTGTCCAGTTTTATAGCTGTTTATGATAGGTGGACAAATTCAGTAGCAGTTACTCCATTCTGGCCAGAATAAGATGTGGTATTACTTGATACAAGCTTTCATTTTGTTTTATAAAAACTTTAAATTTTTTATAGTGTTGCAAAGCAAATTGAATGACTTAAACTCACAGTTCAGAGATCTAATTTCTCATGTTTTCACAAAGCTGTCACATCTCCAACTGTTGTATTTTCCTCTCACATGTCAAAACATTTCTCTGGGACATTTGTGTCCTGTCTTTATACCCCAACTCCCAGTGCTTCCCTTCTCAAATCAAATTTATGCAACCTACCCAAAAGTTTCTTATTATCTGCATCTTCTGGACTATTTACCTCAAAATTTGAATTACAAAAATTTTAAATATCCAATGTTCAGTCATCTTTTGTGCATTATGAAAATGCTTTTTGAATCTATTTACATTTTTATTCTAAGCTATATTTGGGAAAAATATCTTCAATATGTAATTCTTTTTACTATTATGTCTCTTTAAATATTTTATAGTAAAATGTTACAGCAAAAAAAATGAAAAGAAATTTCCAAAAGTTCACAAATAATTCTCTCTCATTTGTCATAAAACTATTTCCTCCAGAAATTAAAGGATGCCCTTTAGTTTCAAATCTAGGATTTGATAAACAAGTCTGACCTCTTTGCAAGGTAACTTTCATTATGCTCTTAACATCAGTCATTTTTCTGCTATTCTTTACCTTGTCTGAGCTGTACTATTTCATTTACTCTTTTCTCATTGGATGGCTCCTAAATATGTGGACATTTTTGTTGCTTTTCTGTAGGATCTTCCTTTATGTCTCTTTCTGAACCACAGTAACCCCAATTACATCTGGTACTCCAGATGAGCATCCATGATGGTTATACTTGAAGAAAAGAAATGTCACCCAAGAAGGTGGTGCTGAGTTCACACCTTGTGGCCCTCTTTTGCTTGAAACATATAGCAATGACACATAAAAATATCCAGATTATGTTCTCTGATGACAGTACAAGTCATTTGGCACTGATAAAAACAAACAAACAAACAAACCACAGATTTAAATTTCCAAATATAGAAACTAAAAAACACATTACAAACCAAATATTTATGAATGTTGCTTAAGCTTTTAAAAAGCTAACAGGTAACTAGTGATTCCAATCCTCAACTGAGAAGATTTTATGAAATTTCAGAAAACTTTAAAAAGCTCCATAAATGTTGAGCTGGGAATGCTGGCTCTAAAATTCACTAGTTGGGTCAATTAGGGCAAATTATGGAAGCTTCCCAAGCTATAGTTTCTAGTCTATTAAATAAAACATTCTTTGATTCACATGAAGTTTTCCCTGAAATGTCCTTTTTCCTTGAGATCTGTTGTAGTGAACGGTCACTAAGACATTGTAATTCTCATTTAGAGTATGACTATATTTTATTCTAATACTAAGTTCAAAAATTACCATGGTCTAGTATCTATATAACTACATCTATGTATCTTAAATGTTCAAAACTCTCGTGTTGTATAGATTGAGTTGTAAATCAAATTTATTCAAGAAATATTTATTGTGTGTCTTCCATACCAGGCATGAGAAAACAGTGATGGACAAGACAAAAAGGTCCTTGGTCTCCTAGAGTGGGCATTCTAGAAGTGGGATAGTTCAATAATTTATTTACTCCATAAGTCAGACAGAAAAATAGTGTTAGAAACTGGAAGGGAATGTACATTTGCCACATCTGCAGTAATCCATAGATAAAGAATTGAAAAAAATGTTTTCATATCAAAATATTTTAGATCAATTACTTCCATTCAGGAAATACATAATCTCAAATGATTTTATCATTAAAGAAAGGGACAAATAAAAGAACTTAGAATTTCATTTAAGAAAATATAAAGAGATCAATTTTAAAAGCCAAGGAAAGAAATAAGAGAATTAACAAAGACAAAAGAGAAAGCAAGCAAACATAAAAAGTATAAGGATAAGTAAATGTAAAAGTTACTTTAAAAAAGATTAATAATAGAAAAGATAAGTTTGGAGCATGATGGGAAAGAAGAGTCAGAGACAAGGTAAGGAATAAGAAAAGAATGTGAAGCAAAATTTAAGAATCATACAAAATGCTTCTCTCTCTAAAAGCAAATATATGGCAACAACTTTTAAAACCTAGAGGATAATAATGACTTTCTGGCAAAATTCAAATGACTGAAATAGACCCAAGAAAAAAATAATAAACTTGAATAGATCAGTTATGACAAAAGAAATAATTAATCGTAAAAGAGCTACCACTTAATAGACACCATGACCAAAAAGGTTCCTAGAACAAGGGCTGTCTAATTTCTAAAGAACTGATTGTTTCAATGCTTCTGAAATTAGTCCAGGCCAGAGAGGAAATATAGAAAGCTCCCTAAACCTTTTTATACAGGCTTTAATGCCACAGCCTGATTTAGTAGAAAACAGAATGAAAAAAGTCATAGACCTATATCACTTTCAAATAAGGTGCAAAAATTCTAAACAAAATATTAGAAAATGTCAAGTTTTCAAAAACTGATGCAGTATGGTCAAGCAAGTTTTATTCGAGGAATGTGCAAGTGGCTAGCTATCAGAAAATCGCTCTCAGGGAACGTCAACACAATCAATTATATCAACAAACTAAAAGATAAAGCCCATAGAATTGTATCAATAAGTCTTGGAAGGACTTTGATCAAATTCAACAATTTCTAATAAAAGACCCATAATAAGTAATGAAACCTTTTGATTTCTTAAAGACCACCCTCAAACCAACCACAACTGTCATTTTAAATGGTAAAATACAACATACTAAAGCATTTCTGTTAAAATCAGGAGCTAGATTGGAATGCCTTGTTATTACCATTATTGTTTGTAACACTTCTATGGTTAAATAACTGGCATAGACATTAGAAAATATGTTAAAATCATACTCTTTACTGATGATATACTTGTACATCTAGAAATCCAACAAACTGTAGTAAAAAATGTAGTAGATTAATTAAGGAATTTTCTAAAATAGTAATATACAAAAAAAAGACAGTTTTTTTCTAGCAATAAGTTCTTAAATAAAAATGGGGCAAATTCTACTTACAACAGTGATGACAATGTGTATATAAATAATGGGTGGGACTGTATATAGGAAGTTCACAAGATCTATAAGAAAACTATAAAATTTTATGAAAGGACATTTAAAGATCTGAACAAAGTTGAATATAGTATTTTCTGGTTTGAGAAGACTTAATATAAAAAATTATTGTCACAAAACAAATACATAGTTCAATTCCAAGTAGAATTCTAAAATGGTTTGTTTTAATTGTCTAGAATATCCTTTGAACTTATATGGATGAAAAAAATACCCCAAAATATCAAAGAAAAACACGGAAAACATGTGTGGTTAGAGAGACCAGGACATTTGGCTTTAGGAATATCAGAGTATTACGCAGTCAAGGTAGTCAAATGGATATGGTATGACATGGAGATAGACAAATAGATCAGTAGATAAAATAGAGAATTTGAAATAGATTGCAATATGTATAAGAATATATGTAAAATGAATTAATAGCATAGTTTTAGATGTATGTGGTAACTATAGGATACAACTATAGGATAGTACATACACTAAATATATTATAGTTTATAGCAAAAGTCCCCAACCTTTTTGGCATCAGGGACCAGTGCTTCTATGAGAATCTAATGCCAGATGATCTGAGGTGGAGCTGAGGCAGTGATGCTAGCTCTGGGGAGCAGCTGCAAATACAAAGCTTTGCTCGCTTGCCCACTGCTTACCTCCTGCTGTGAGGCCTAGTTCATAATTGGCCACAGACTAGAATTGGTCCATGGCCAGAGTTTGGGGACCCCTGGTATATAAGCTATACAGAATCTATGCAACTACAGGATACAATTATAGGATAGTTGTAGATGGATTCATAGCATAGTTATAGATGAACATATTATAATAGCTCTTACAAAAAAGGGCATATTACTATATAGAAAAATGAGGAAAAAGATATGAATAGACACTTTATAGAAACACTTTATAACAAACATATGAAAGGATGCTCTACAGCTCCAGTGGTCAGGAAGATGTACATAATACTAGTGATAAGAGCTGTCACTTCATACTTATCACATTGGCCAAAAAGAAAGCTAACACCTATTGCTGGCTGGAACACAGAGAAAGGGAGGGATGCTCTCAACCACCACTGCTGGAAGTGTGAGAACTTGTTGTACAACTGTCAAACAACAAAAATGAAAAATCTTTATATTCTCCAATCCAACAATTCCTCCTTTTTAAAATCTTAGCCTACAGAAAGGAAATCATCATTAAAGCAATATATAAAAGGTATTTTTCATAATATTGTTTGTAGGAAACAACTGGAAACAGAATGAATGCCTATATGAGGGAAATGGCTGAACTGAATATGACATACCCACACTAAAGATAAATGAGCCATTTAAAAAAATGAACAAAAGTTCTGTCAGGTGACTTAGAGGAATTTCTACAAGATGCACAAAGTGTTGAATGGAATCCCATTTTGTAAAACAAGAACAAAAGAGACAAAAGAATTAGCGTGTGTGTGTGTGCGTGTGTCCTTACAGGGTTATATGAGTAGAAAGGGAAAAGGGGACAATTTATACTGGGCTGTTCACACAGGTCACCTGGGGGTGTGGAGTGTGCCTGTGGTGTGGTGGGGCAGGAAGAGCTGCTTTTACAATTCAACACTAAACTAAACCTGCAGAGAACTTCTCTTTCTTTGTCATTCATTTACTAATAGCTACAAGAAAAGAACAAAGGTAGACATTTTGAGTTCTGACTCCATGATAGATTGTATTTTTTTTTCCTCTCCAGAAGCATTTTCCTTATTTCTGTCTGATTTCAAAGGGGGTGATATTTTGTTTTCAGAATTCAATTTTCTTTCCTTCTATTTCAGAACTTGCAATTTTGGAAGTTTATAGTCTTTCTCTAGGTTTTTATTTGGGTTTAAACTTCTTATGGTACATATTTTTTTTTAAAAAAAGATAGAATGATGGGTAGTCTTTTACTGCGTGTCCATATTTTTTCTATTTTTTAAAATTTATTTTTCAATTACAGTTGACTAATACAATACAATATTGTATTAGTTTCAGGTGTATAACATAGTGAGTGACTAGACATTTATATACATTACGATCACCCCAGTAAGGCTAGTACCCATCTGATAGCATACATAGTTATTACAATGTTATTGATGATATTCCCTGTGCTGCACTTAACATCCCTGTGACTATTTTTATAACTGGCAATTTTTATTTCTTAATCCCTTTTATCTTTTCACCCACTTCCCGCCCCTCTCCCATCTGACAACTGCCAATTTGTTCTCTGTATCTACATGAGTTTGTTCAGAGATGGGTACTCTCGTTTCCTGCCCTTTCTAATGCTATTCTGTTTCTTGTTCATACTTTTAACCATAACAGAACATGTTTCTCCAAGCAAATTTTGACAATATTCAAATATTCCATCCTAGGTTATAATTAATAGATGAGAATTGGTTATCTTAAATGTCTCTTATATAGTCTAGGGGTATCAGGAAAGGCTACCTGGTGGAGGTATGTATGATCCAAATAGTAGGAACCCAAATAGTAGGAACCCAAATATTTGCTAATGAAGGCAGCTCTAAACTGACACTGAAGGGGCAAGTAGGAATTAGCCAGCAAGCAACTGGGAGAACAGATAGATTATTCCAGGTAGAAGAAATACGAATAATGACAACTGGCATTTATTCCAAGTTCACTAAAGTAACTTGCTAAATACTTTACATGCATTAGCTCGTAGTCTCTACACATTAACCCTATTGTCTATAATCTACAGATGAGGAAACTGAGGCTTAGATTCAGTGGCCTGCTAAGGTGTCAAAGCCTCTTGGAACACAGTAGGGGTAGAAATGGGATTCAAATCTCAGTCTGTTTGTTGACAAAGCCTGAGCTATAATACACTGTAGTGTATGGCCTCCCTTAACAACAGGTGTAAGAGATTACATTGTGTCTTCTTAATATATTGGATTACTTAACAAGTCACCAAGTCATGACCATACCATGTTTCATATTTCACTACCTGAAATAATTTAATAACATTTTCACATCTGGACATTTGTGAACTTTGTTTTCTAGATATTTTAGAAAAATGTCCAATGAAGCAATTTCTTGCATTAAGCTGTAGGTGATTCTTGTATCAACACTATTTTTTTCAGAGAAATGTCTATGTATTCTATTCTGCTGTGAGAATTTTTAAGATACCTAGCTCTATTGAACATGGAAAACATTTTCCCCAAGGCAATACAATAATTTAAACATCTTTTTCTTTAAAAATGTTTTTAAGTGAAATATCTAAATAATTTTTATAGCAGTTCATCTTCATTAAAACTGTTCTTTATTTTTATATGCCTTATAAAGCACTAAATGGCAAGGATTTCATTCTATCCAGAGTGAAAATAAGATAGTGAAAACTCCCTCATTTTCATCCCTGTGTTTTTCTGGGACCATTGGTTTACCAGGAACATAATCCCTTTAATTGAGAGAGAGACAGAGAAAGGGAGAGAGACAGAGAGAGAACAAGTGAGAGACACTGAGAAGTGGCCTTAAGGAGACTAAAGCATCTCACAGAGCCTAAGAAAACAAATTCGATTTGGGTCTCAAAAGAATCTAGAAAAGGAACTGAAAAAAAGATTGGGTATCTACATTATTCTGGAGCCACATGTCATCTATTTTTGCTTCTCTCTGTTTACCTGCTTTATTCTTTCTACTCTAGATCAATCTTTTCTTTTTCATATAAGGACCCCTTACCAGTTTGGGATGACTCCCAGGTCAACATGCAATTGAGTTAAACTCTGAGGTCTTTGGCTGAAATGATCTGAAGGGTGAATCTGATTGACCATCAGCTCACTAATAAATTGTCTGCCTCCACATCCAGCTCTGTTCTACACAGTGATGATGAAGGAGATGTGGGACCATTTAGTATATACTATGAAGGGCCTCCCTCCAGGGCCTTGGAGAAATTGGATCTCTAAGAACAGTGAACGGGGTTATGGCTAGCTGCTAGTAAAGTAATAGTTTACAGAGAGTAGTAACAAGAGAAGTGCCATTTTACTTAAAATCTGCTAAGATTAGTTTTTCCTGTCCAACTGGATAAATACAAATATAATGCAAATAACTTGAGGATACCTTTAGGAAACCTCCTTAAATTCATACATCCAAGATGGCTCTTAGGAAAATATTGTTTGATCTCTAATAACAACGTGCTCTCTAAATAATGCTTTCTTTAAAATTTCATATGATTTTAGGATGAAATTTGATATATACTTTAGTCACAGACTCGTGATTTGAGGGCAAATCTTTGTTTAAAAATGAATTAACTCTTAACACGCTTCAAGAAAATTTATGTGCTTAACCAATGAGTACCTGGCATGTGGTTGGTGATACATATATTTGTTGAATATATGAATGAACGAATGAATGAATGAATGAATGTTAAGTTTTGCCAGTCTTTCACGAACCATACCATTCTATTAGGGAAATTGACATGAATGTTTTGCCTCCTGCTTTATTCAGGGGATAATTTATGTATTGTACAATTCCTTGACTTTTCTGCCTATGTTCTGCTGCCCGAAATGTGACAATTTTGTTTAACAGTCAAATTTTGAAACTGAAATTACCCCCACTTCCCTGGCAAAGGTTTGACGTAGGCAAGTGGTAAGAACAGTGGAAAGACTGAGGCTAAGAATACATTTTTGGGGGTTGCCTATAGATTTTTGTCATGGTCGCAGTTCACTTGCCATTATTAGCGTGCGTAATTAATAGTTGGCTGGCTGTGTTTCCTCTAATTCTCAGGTTCTATCATCTTCTAAATGAATTTAGTCAGGGCTGATATTACCCAATAGATTTCTAGACTAGATCCTTGATAACAATCCAGGCAATGGCAAGTGGAAGAACAACCAAGAACAATAAAGTGACATATTTCACTTTGCAGTTTCCTACTCTGACAGCTCACCTTGAATTGGGGCACAACATCTGCTTGTCCATGGTTACAATGTGTTATCATTAGATACCATAATGACAGAGTCCAATGTGTTGGCTTGGGTTAAAAAATATGTCCCTAGCTTTCGTTTCTATTTTTTCATTTTGTCTGGTTCCTTTCATTCCTGTTTTTTACATTTCTGAATCTTGGTTTCTGTTTATTTGTTATATTTCCTTCTAAGTTTCTTGAGGTAGGGTGTTTGTTCTTTCACTGACCATCAAAGCTATTTGGGAAGTGATTGGTTTTGATATTTTACTTGCTGCACCCCTCAAAGCACAGCCCTCGAAACAGAGGACCTGAAAACATGTATTAGTGAGGAATTTCTGGCTCTAGTGACAAGCTACACTTAGTGTATTAGATATAATCCACAAAATTCTACCAAATTTTAGCCATCGATTTAAAAAAATCCATTCAGCAAAACACACAAATAGGCCACTATAGATGTTTGTGCCCCCCCTCCCCCACCACCAAAGTTCATATTTTGAAATCCTAATTTCCAAGGTGACAGTGTTTGGCAGTAGGACATTTGGGAGGTACTTAGGTCATGAGAGCTGTTAAAAAACAAAATTGAACTGAGTAAATTGAAAAGATCTTATTGGCTTTATTCAGTGGTTCATATATTGGGCAGCATCCTAACTAGCAGATAGAGAAGAGCTCCCAGGAGCTATATAAAATGAAAGGCTTTTATAGGCAGAAGTGGGAAAAGAGTGAATTGTTTCAGGTAAAGTTACCTTTCCTTTAGTGGATGAGAGGGGTTTATCAGGTAGATGACCTCACTAGTGCTGACCAGGAAACTCCAGACTGATTAGTTAAGATTACATTCCTGGGAGAAGCTGAAATTGCAATTAGGTTAGGTATTAAGACTTGGTTTGGTGGCATGGGGCTTAGCAAAAGTGACTCCACTTTGAGCCCGTTGTTTCTTTTTTAACAGGGCTAAGCCCTGATGGATGGGACTAGTGCCCTTATGAAAGAGGCCCCAGAGAGCTCCCTCCCCGCTTCTGCCATGTGAGGGCACAGCAAAAAGATATCCATCCTTGAACCAGGCAGCCGGCTCTCATCAGACGTCGAATCTGCAGGTGCCTTGATCTTGAACTTCCCAGATTCCAGAGTTGTGAGAAAAACATTTTCATTATTTATAAGCCAGCCAGTCTATGATAGTTTTCTTATAGCAGCCCAAACTTATTTCCAACATTTAGACATGTTGCTAATACCGGGGGATATCCCCTATGCCCGACCTCCACTCCAATCAGCATAAGCAACTTTTTTGTATCTGACTCTTGTGTAAGTGCTTTCACTATTAGTGATTTTCAGTTGGTCAGATTATCCTTTGGCCATACCTATTGATGCATTTCAATACAAGATCTTGAATATCTATTTGTTATATATCTGTTATTTGTAACTGTCAAAATGGTACCATTTCCTTATTACCTATACTCTCAATGCTGCATAATCATTTTTAAAGAACAAGTCAATGAAAATTTCATAAATACCAAGACTTGGGATATGTCTTAGGGTGTACAGATACATTCTTTCAACAGATGTGTCTGCTTATTCAATTTTGTCTTTCTCTGCCCAAACTGAATCAGAGAGCAGCCACCATGCTTCTTGTTAGGTAGTTGCCCCAATAAACAGCAATAACTGTGAGAGCCAGTGCATTTCCCCCTTTTGTTGGAACTCTAATTTATTTGATGTATTCTTAACTGTTGGGGAGAATAGAGGGTATGTCCTTGCCTGAAGGCTGGAGAGCAGACTAGATCTCTTTTGGGGGTAGAGGTAACATTTTATGGCGCTTTGCATTTTTCTCACATTGCTCCTTTTTTTGGAACCTCCTTTCAGAAGTCTCTTCTCATGAAATTCATCAACTCATAAAGAATACTTCTTAAAAATATGGCCATAGCTCATTCTTCCCAAAATCTAGCTGGGCCCACATTGATCCATAGGTGCCAGCTCAGTTTCTGTGGAATCAGAAGCATCCAATATTACAACTTTCTGATCTTTTTCTTCTCTTCTTTCTCCTTTGCTCACTCTTTTCTTTCTCCATATTACCCACTTGGCTGACAATGCCTTAGATTTGCCCATGGGGAGTTGGTAGTTGGCACTCAAAACTAAAGAGCTGGATGTCTCCAACTTTGAGCTGTAACTCTCCAGTTCTATAAATTTCTTTCTTTGAGATTTTTTATAGTGGAAGATTATTAAGACATTGAAATTCTCACTTACAGTATGACTGTATTTTATTCTAATACTAAGTTCAAAAATCACTACAGCCTAGTATCTATATATCAGTATCTATGTATCTTAAAGGCTCACAACTCTTATGCAGTGTAGATTTGAGTTTTAGATCAAAATTTATTCATGAAATATTTATTGTGTGTCTTATGTACCAGGTACAAGAAAACAGTGGGGGACAAGACAGAAAGGTCCCTGGTCTGGAGCAGGCATTCTAGAAGTAGAATGGCTCCATAACTCATTTACTCCATAAATCAGAGAGAAAAATAGTGTCAGAAACTGGAAGGGAATATGCATTTGCTATGCTCTGTAGTATATAACGTAGACATGGAATTGAAAAAAAATTTCATACCAAAATATTTCAGATCAATTACTTCCATTCAGGAAATACATGCTTATTATATTCTTCAAACTAGAAATTACTTTATCCCTCTTTCCTTTGAAGTTCTCTTAAATCTGTTATTCAGGGTCTCTGTCCAATTTCTCATCAAATTGCCCTATTTGTAGCTTCCAAACTTTCACACCTCTATGCTAAAATGAAGCCTATAAAATGTCTTAGGGGTTAAACTGTGTGTGAGGCAGAACTGGTATTTAAGCCCTTAATGAAATTAAGAGCTTTTAAAGTGTTGCATTTTGGGTTTATAAAGGTCTTCCTCCACGTTTCTTTCGCTCTCGCTCTCTCTCTCTCTCCCGCTATTTTGCTGGAGTGGGTAGATCGGAGGTGGGTGGGAAATAGTACACATGTTTTACCTTTATTGTCTTCTCTTTGAAAATACAATTTTCATGAATTGGAGATTTATGAACACTTCGTACTGCTTTAAGGCATCTGTAAACTTTGCGTGTGTGTGTGTGTTTCCGACTCTCAAAGCAGTTTCTTTCCACTGGTCTAATTCTCGCAGGCAGAAATGCTAAATATGTCTCTCGTTGCTTCGTCGATCTTTTTCCAGAAAAAATGAAAGTGAAGAGAAAAGAAAATAGAGAAGAAAAGAGCACGAGATGGAGAAGTGGAAAAAGGATCGAGAAAATGAAGGAGCACTGGATTTCTGATTGCGGACAAGCAGACCCAGAGCAGCCACGGCGCCGAGCCGCGGGCGCCCACTGGTTCCCGGAGCTGCCAATCCGGGCGTAATCCCGTAGGAATTTCTCCCGGGTTTAGCTGGGAGTCACCCTGCCGCCTCCTATCTCCCAGAAGCCCGGAGGAGCCGGGAGAAGCCAGCTCCTGAGGGAGGGAGAGTGGCAGGGAGGAGGGCGCGGGAGGAGAAGAGGAGAGGAGGAGGACCCTAGGAGGGGGGCGGCGGCGCAGGGGGAGGAGGGGCGCCGCAGCTGAGCCACTAGCTGCGCTCCGCAGCGCTGCTCTCCAGATACTCCCCGAGCTCCTGCCGCGCGGAGCGCACCCCCACCGCTCTGCCCTCAAACTTCAGCTGCAGCTCCATTCCAAGCCATCTAATTTATTCCTCAAAATCAGAAGCTGAGCCGCAACACGAGGAAGGAGTGCGCGGAGGAGTAAAACAACAGCAGAGCACGAAGAGCTCTAGAGAGCAACCTCCCCGGAGCAACAACTCGGCGTCAGGAGTGCAGAAACCAACAAGTGAGAAGGCGCCGCGTTCCCCCGGCGCAGCCGAGGACCCGAGAGCAGGCGCAGGATTCGCGAGCGCCCCGGAGCCGCGAGCCGGCGTCTCCAAGCCCCAGCCGCAGTCGCCGCGGCTGCTCTGCTCCGGATCCTTCTGCGCGGGCTGCGCCGGGTGCTGGGCAAGAGGCTTCGTTTCGCCTTGGTTGCAAGCGACTGCTGGGAGCAGCCAGACCTCGGGGAATATGCGGCGCGCTTGGATCCTGCTCATCTTGGGCTTGGTGGCCTGCGTGTCGGCGGAGTCGGTGAGTTGGCCAGGCGGGGGTCGCGCGCGCCGTTTAGGGTGCTGGAGGCCGAGTGGAGTCCATAGGGCCGGCGGGAATCGGGGAGCGCCGCCTGGGGTTCCCACCTCCCCACATCCCCAGACGTGGCGCTCGCCTGCAGGGGAGCTACGGGGACGAATGCGCTCGCTCCTTCATCGGTTTCCACCTTCCCTTCATACAGAAAAGCGCGGCTCGTTGGAGTTGCCCCGAGGTCCCCGGGAATGAGGGAGCGAGAATTGCAGTTTTGTTGAACCGCAGAGGCTACTGAAGTCACTCAATTTCTTCGCCCCCGGAGGGTCTTATTGCGTCGCCCGGGAAGGACCTAGGGGAAAGGGTGGCAGGAGACAGGGGCCTTCACGGGGCTTGCGCGGGAACGAGTCCCCTCGGCGCTCTTCCCCGGACCCGAGGGCGACCTGGAAAGTTTGAGGTCCCTTTCTCCACACACCATCTCTCCATGCCAGCTTTCCTACGCTATTGAATGCAAGTTTTGGGGAGACGGGCCCTGACTTAAGAAACCCTCGAGCATCGGGAAAGGAAAGTTTGCAGAAGTTCTTTTGTTTGATGTTCCCCGTGGCTGTGGCGAGGGAGCAGACGCTACATGGAGACGCCACCCGCGGAGGCGCAGTTCGCGGTCCCGCGGGGAGAGCGCTGAACGGCCGGAAAACGTCAAGGCGCCGGCAGCTGGAATCCCTGTCTTGCGGGGACCCCTTCCTCCTTGAGGGGCGGAGGGCGGCCCTTAGTGGCAGGACATTTTAATACGGATTACACTGGAGTGCAGCATGCAGGGCGAGGCGAGGTGCGTGTGACACACCGCTTGGCCTCGGGTTGCCTGGCATCTCGGGGACCAGGGCTTACAGCCTGCCACTCTTGCCGTCGCGGACTCTGGTGGGCGTGCACCCGAGGCCTGGAGTCTTATCCGACTCCCGCAGGCTGAGGGCATTTGGTTTCGGCAGTGGAGACTTGGTTTCTTCTCCTCGGAGTGGGTTTCGGGCACTGGAGCTTGTATCCCCTACGTCGCCTGAAGAGCGCCCTCTAATGGGAAGTGCCTCCTGGGCCCCTACGTGGGCGCCCCGATCTTTGACCGGCTAGGTGGAAGCCCAAGCAACCCCAGTTCTGTCTGCAGCCTCACTTCGGTTTGGCGTCTTGGTTAGGGAGTCAGCTATTTCTGTTACTTCCAGTTTCTCGTATCTCCTCCCTTTACCACCTAATACCTTGTCTATTTTTAATATAGTGAAGTGTCTCTTCGAGGACAAATAATGTCATCTTTAACGGTGGTTTTGTGTTTTTTTTTCACCTTTCCCTCTGGAGTGTTACTTCTCCTTTCTCCTCTTTTATGAGTTGAGGCAGTTTAGGATTAGGAAACCTCTTTGGCACTGAGCAGCAGATGGACATTTTTCATTAGTGTGGGAGCCTCTGCGTGTGATAGCAAGTCCCCAAACGTTACTAGAGATTGGCGAGCATGTAGGATTGTACACTGTACAGAAAAGATGAATATTGGGGTGCTCTGGTTATAAAAGAACTCTGAGCCTTATCGATATTATTTCGTTTTGGCAAATGATCTTTAATCCGTTGGAATTGGTAACCTCACAGCCAGTTATGAACTTTGGCTCCTTGTACACAAAAAGGGAGAGAATCTCTGTTTATTTCAGAAAAACATTAGTGCTCATCTTCTTGCAAAACAGGGCAAAGGGAGAACTCCATTTAAAGGTCTTCAAGAAAAGCCTGCCTAAAAAACTGTCCCAGGTTAAGGAGGTCCTTCTTTGCTGAGACTTGTTCAGGGTTTGCTAAAAAATATTTCTATTTGGAGATTCTAGAAAAAGAATGTCTCTATAGTCTGCCTTTCTGGTGTTTTTTTTTTTTTTTTTTTTTTTTTTTTTTTTTTTTGCATAAAGCAGATGGTAGTGCTCCTTACAGCTTTTTGGCTGAACTGTACCTGTTCTACCTAGTGGCACTTTTCTCCCAAACTCTGTGTCTTTGGAGTTTTAATAAATTTCATCTCCAGCCAGAACTAGATGATTTCTGAGTGAGCTGCTTCACTGTGGTAGATGCTGTTTTCAGTAATAGGAACATCATCCAAAAGGGTGATTAGATATTTTTAAAATGTCAACTTGGAGACTAGCAGAGAGTCTTTGTTAGGCAATGAATCAGTACTCAATAGAAACTGTTTTAAAGCTCAGGATGGCTAATAGTCCATTTAAATTACTTTTCAGTCTGTATTTGTTGCATGTATAGCAACAAATGTATGCAAAGTTGAAAGACTTAATTTTTAAACGTTTAACCATTATAGCTCATTATTTTCAGTACTTCGCATTTTAATTTAAACACTGCTGCTGTTTCCTGGGAGTTAGAAGTAGTGATCATTTGAGCTTAAAGCCTTTTTAAAAGGAAGAAAGGAAAAAAGTGCTGTTAGTGAATTCTTTAGTTTAAACTAAGCTCAAGGGGGAAAAAAAAGATTCTCAGGAAGCAAGGCTCAAAGCTGTCTGTTTAAAGGGTTTGATGGCCCTTTATGGACACTGGAGACAGCAGGGACAGCTTGTTTGTGGCGATACTTTCATACTTTCCACTGGCAGGTTAGGACTTTCACTGTGGGAACCGTGCAGGGGGAAAGACTGACTGAGTGTGGCAGTAGTGATATGCTGCTGTTTCTCCATCCGTTTTTTACATGACTGTTTAGTTCTAGGAATAATCTATTGCAGACTGCTATAAATGTATAATTTGAACTGGAAATATGTTTTAAGAAAAGGAAGCATTTTAAACTAGTGGAATTTTATACACATGCTTAGATCTGTGTAAATTAAAAGAAACTGTCAAGTCATTTGGACCCATGCATTACCTCTCAGTGTATTATGAAAAGCTGGCTTTGGAAAGTTTGCATTAAAATGAAAAATAAAATAACCTTTTTCAGTTATCTAAAAAAATGTTTTTTGGCTGCTCAAGTAATGAAACAAATTACTTTTGCTAGGCAATTTTATAGAAACAAGGGCTTGTTCTCTGTTAGATGTTAGCAGTAGGTAGATGTCATTTAAAAAGGAAAGATCTTATAAGATCCGGCTTGCAGAGGATGGGTGTCTTAGGAGGAGTTTGAGTATGCCTTCCAACTCTTACATCTGGGACCTGGTACATCTAGTTTTGATGGTGCTCACCTTTCGAAAAACTGTGTAACATGATTACTCAGATGGTAAGAATGAGTAATCATTAGTTTGGCAAGGTTCTCAAAGGATCATCTGGTTTTTTTCCCTTGGTGGGACTAGTTCTCAAGTCTACAGAATCCCCTAGAGATCTGATGGCCAGCTGCAGGGAGCCTGAGGTCTTCTCAGGTTGGCAAGGCCCCTCAGGCTGACCTAGCTACACACAGCCCAGCCACCACCGTCATTTATGTTTTTAGCGAGTCTGGTCAAGCCTCTGTGCTATTGGGTTGTTAGCTGGCAGTGATCCAAAAGGTCATGTAAGGAATGTTTAGATTCTCATGACACTGTCCCTCCTTCATTTCCAAAAATCAAACTAAAAGTTCTCACCCATCATTTTCTTCTTCTCAAGACAGAAGTCTTGCCATTCCTTCCACTGTTGACAGACAGTACATTTCAGTATCTTAGAATTACCTAATTTTTTCATGGGCCAGAAGCTTAAATAAAGTTTCAGAGAAAATCAAGAAGTAATGAGGAAGAGTCTTTGCTGAAAACAAGCTACTTTTACTAATTTTTTTTTTAGTCTTCTGTGCCAGTATCGTGTCTTAATTCTAGTCTTTTGGGTTTGAATGTTGAAGCTGACCTTGACTCATTTGTTTTTGTTAACTTGTTTACCGCCAGTTGGCTTCTCAATCCATCTGCATGTTGTTCATTCTACAAATATTTATTCAGCATCTTCTAAGTGCTCAGGATAAAGCAGTGAGTAAACCAGGCAAGCCCCTTTGTCTTTTGGGAGCTCATGTTCTAGCGATCCAGATAGCTTTCCCCTTCAGTTTTTTCTTTCTTTGGGCCTTGCCGGCTCATGCCTCCATGTCAACAGCCTTGAAGTTGCCCTTCCTGGCCCAGATGCTCACCTACTGTTTGAATTATCCTGTATCACTTAGATTGTGTTGCCCATGCTTCATAAATTTCGTGTTTCCTTCTTATCATGGTGTGAAGTCAAAATATCTCTGCTAGATTTATAAGATGCTCCATAATATTACTCTTTCTGACTTATCCCCCCTTGATTACTCTCCATCATGTTTCCAGGCCTTGGCCCACCAGACTCACTGTCATGCACACTCCCAGGATACCACATCATCAGTGTTTTTTCCTCTAAATTCTATTGATTCAAATCCAGGCTCCAAATAGCCTTAGATTACATATTTAGTCCTTATATTTAACATTCTGTAAATAGTCGGGCAGACTGACGATCAGACTCACTGGAAGTATTTAAAAATACAGATTTCAGGGCTTCCTCTCAGATCTACACAATCAGAAACCTGAAAGGAGGCAAAGTGGTCTGTATTTTTATGAAGCATCTCAGGTGATTCTAATGAATCACCTACATGTGAGAACCCAGTCTGGGTCACACACTTTACCCAATTCCATGCTATTTTGTTTTAGGCCCAGGGCTCCCAGCAGTGAGTAGCTCTGTGACCCTGATGGCTAGGCTAGAGTACTAAGGGCTTTGGCTTAGGAGGTGGACAAGTCTAGGTTCAGATGCTGGTACTATGCCGCTTAGTATACTAAGTGGCAAACTAAACACCAAGTCACTTAAACTATACACAAGTTTGTGTATAAATTGGGCCTAAGAATGTCTATAACATGACCGTTGTGAACATAAAATATGGGGTATAGGAATGGCGCTTGAGGCACAGAGGTACCAAGTAGTTTTTTTCTTTCTTTCCTTTCTTGGACAGTTTTCTTGGCTATGAAACTAGAGAGCTATATAAGATATTCGTAAGGCCTCTTAATCCTTTGACATTCTAGAGACATTGGTGCCATCTGAGGGGAGGGCCCTTGTTTCCACACCTATGACCCCTGCAGTAAACACCTGTTGATGCCGCAAGGCGTTAATGTACAGGTGCCATGGCTGGGGTCATCAGGGTCTGTTGGTCCTGCTGGAGCGGGCTTCTCTCTGGCCCCTGAAGGCAGTGAGGTTTGGGGTCAACTGACTCCAGCACCTGGTGGCAGGGGGGCACTTGGGCTAATTTGCCAACTTGGACTGTCCAGACCTGTTTCATCAACACTGCAGTGTTGGTGTGAAGAATAAACAGCTATTGATGTCAAGTCCTGCACATTGTCAGTGTACATTCATGCTCTCTCCCGTGTTCTTGAGCTGGGTTGAGATTCCAGCATGTAGGAAGGAGAGAGTTACGTGTGCATCGTAGGGTGGAGTGCAGCTGGTCGTCTAGAATTAAGTGGCAGAGGTGGTGAGGGAGTGTTGGGGAGCTTTGGGATTGAGAAAGGGAGTATTTATAGTGTAGACATGCATGAAATTTCTCCTTTTAGCCACTTCTCCTTGGAGCTTCAGATCTTACTATTAAAAATCTCCACTGGGTCTTGACAAGTCTTTTTGTAGGGCAGCATTAGCTTTAACAACAATGCTAGAGGGGTGACTGTGAATAAGAAAGAACACTGTTGAAATAGAATTGCGAATGTCTGTTTTTCCCGGGTATCTCAGGGCTAGAAGGAGGGGAGAAGCCTGGAGTCTTTGGAGACTTCCCATTTGAATTTCATATCAGCAGAGGGAGGCCCACTGTTATGCAGTCGGTGATGTGAGAGCCAGTTCATGGTCTTGGACTCCAAGCTATAGAAAAATTTATTGAGGACAAAGATGTTTTCATATTTCTTTCCTCTGCTGTTGAATCTGTTTTATGAAAAATATCACGAAGGTGCAGTAAATATGCCCTTTACAGAGTGTTTTGATGTTTATTTTCTTTTTTATGGCACTACAGGTATATTAAATACAAACAGTTCTTATATTTAAGGATTATGTGCAATTAATAGAATTCCATCTCATGATAAAAATGACACATGGAACAAGATATCCAATTGTTATATTTTTCAAGTTCTTATCAAAAAATGAGTAAAATGTATTTTTGTATGATTTATTAAATATAAAGTCCATAAAAATAAATGTACAATATTTAGGGCATAAGTGAAATTTTGCACACATGTAATTAACTATCTTAATCTCTCTGGGACTTCAGTTCCTCCATCTCTAAAATGATGGAATGAACTAGAGGAACTTTCTGTCTTTAAGATTTATTTTTTCTATAATGCTGTAGGGTATGATGAAAAATCTTATGATTAACCTAATCAATGAATAATTATTAAGCTCCTGTGAAATATTTACTGTTTTATTATTGAAGCAAGGGATTTATTCACAGTACAGAAAAGTAGGTCATTTCTAATAGCTGATGATAATCAGTTAACGTGAACTGAGTGTTCATTGTGTGTCAGGATGATATGCATCACTCTGAATGTTCATGATCTCATGTCTAGCATTTTCCCACATATTTTATGATATAAGCCAGTGTAACATCAAAACCAGTTGTTATGAGAGAATTCACTTTCATTCTAGATAGAAGGTAACATGACTTGTTCATACAATTCCGAGGGCTTTTTAAGGTATATGTTACTGAGGGGATCTCAGGGTTCTCATTTGGTTTCTGGCCTAGACCTTCATTTCCAGAGCATGTTTGGGGGACCTTTAACTAATAGCTTCCCTTTGCTTCCTCTGTGTAGCACTGGAGCCCAGATAAGTTCTGTGGAGACCACCAGCAAGATTTTAAGTGAGGAGAAAGTATGGTAGAGTGGTTCAGAGCCTGAGCACTAGAGTTGAGACTTGCCTGGGTTTGAATCCACTTACCGTGTAACCTTGGGCAACTTTCTTAGCCTCTCTGTGCTCAGTTTTCCCATTTGCAAAATGGAAATGGAATATCCTAAAATAAGTTCTTAGGATTATATGAGATAAAATAAGTAGGAGTTTTTAAGGCATATTCATGCTTTTTTGTCACATGTTTATTACTGTTACTTTAATTCCTGGTTTTCTGTCTCCCTAAAGACTGGAGCTTGACATACCACATTGGCTTCTCTGATTAGCTCCAGCCCAGAGGGTGGCCCAGGATTTGCATGATCCAGCCTGCCTTTTCATTCTGGGGCTCTCTTCCCTGAGTTGGGGTGGTCTAGCTCTGTGTTGAGATATTGGGGATATGCTTGTCCTCAGCTTTTCTCTACATGTGAACCATGTAAGAGAATAACCTGTTGATTACTTCTGGCCCATGAAAGGTTTATTACAGGGACTGGATGAATCTGTAGTATTAAGATGTGAAGAGCCCACCTTTTCCAGTAATTTTACTTCTACAAATCTATCCAAGGGAAATAATCATAGCTGGGTAAATGTATTTTTTGAAGCCTTACTTATAATAATTAAAAAAAGGAAGCCGCCACCTAAGTGTACAGTAAGGAGTGGTTAAATAAAAGATTCTAATTTATACATTAAATATCATACAGCCATTAAAATGTATTTGAAAAAATGTAATAAATTGTTAAACTGCAATAGACAAAAAAGTTGGATGGAAAACTATAGTAAAACTTGAGTTACATTAAATAGAGTACATACATAGATATATGTATATGTTATAGATACGTATGTACAAACCTGTACATATGATTAAATTGTATAGCACTAAATACACACAAACAAATGAGTATGAGTAAAACCCAGGAAATCCAAATAAGACTGGTGGATTGTATCAGTGTCATCCTTATTGTGGTATTTACTGTAGTTTTATAAAATGTTACCGTTTGGGGGAAACTGGGTAAAAGGCACAGGAGATCTCTGTATTATATCTTACAACTTCATGTGAATCTACAATTATCGCAACAAAAATTTCAATGAATAAAAAATGGCACCAGACCTAGACAGTTTTACAAGTAAGTTCTGCTGTCCCTTCAAGGAACAGATACTAAATTTTGTTCCAGAGCTTAGAAAATGACAGAAGGCTATTCTTTTTCTTTTTATGAGGTTAGCTTTACTTTATGTCCAAACCAGAGAAGGAGAGCACAAGGAAACTAATCTGTAGGCCAGTTTCACCTAGGATCATAGATGCCATAATTTTAAATAGAATATTATCTAACTACATACAGCAGCTTATTAAGAGAATAATGATGAGCCAAGAAGGGTTTTTCCAAGGAATTCTTCAACATAAGAAAAGCAATGCAGTTATTAAGTTTAAGGGAGAGCAATATTATCATCTCAACAAATGCAGAGAATCATCTGGTAAAAGTTTATAAAGATGTTAACATAAGAGTCTGTAATTTCTGGTTAACTGAGGGTTTACTATATTAGGGTTAGTACATCTGTGCTGATGGCTCAATTCGCTTGGCATGTTTAGGAACCAGAAAGCCACTGTTTACTGAGTTGTTAGGCAACAGTCTCTGGTTACATGGGTGACAGGTGTGTGACAGTGCAATAATGTATGGGTTATAACATATATAGATTTTTATTCATATGAAGTTGTAGTCTTAGCATTGCCAAGATTCAATGGTATGCTCTCCCAAATTAAGATAATCAAGAGATGATCTTGCAGGTTTGGAATCAGGTGAATTGGGGTTCCGTTTCTGGTATTCCCACAGAAAAGCCTCGTAACCTTAGGGGTGTTTCTTATCATTTATCATCTCCGAACTTGTTTTTTTCAGTGTTAAACTGGATGTTGCTCTTTGGTTATTTTGAAGATTACCCTCAATAATGACTGAAAGCTTCTAACACAAAACCTGAACCATAGTAGGTGTTTTAAACACATTTGTTTCTCTTTCCTTTGAGCTTTAAGTTCGGTGATTCTGGAATATGTTATATATTTATAAATATGCCTGTGTTTCTTGTTTCATACTTGCATTCTGACTCTTGATGTTAAAAGACATATTTTCACAAATTTATGACCAGTTTATTTTTTAACAGGTAATGTGTAATGCTGAACTTTTTCTTTACTCCATCATGTATGTTTCAATATCAGGAAAGCAATGCAGTTATTCACAGTTTAAAGGAGCTAAATCACACTCAGCTAAAGCTCAAAATAGACTTGTATACAAGTTGGAAATTTAGTTAAGACTTGAAAATCTAATGTAGTATTTGGGATTGTAATTGTAAAATGCCTAAAGAAGGTCAAATCGGAATCTTACATTGTAAATACTGATTTATTTATCTGTTAAGTTTACCAGTGAATTAAAATCTTAATTTTATGTTCCATTTCTGAACTCATTTAGATTGAGTGATATTTTTTTGATTATCTTAGATTTGATTAGATTTTGTGATTATCTTGATTAGTTAGTAAACGAAGTTTTATGTTTGGTAAGTCAGTCAGTTAATAGTTAACTCTTGTTACTGCACACTTAGCAAAGGCAAATCTCTTTATTGGTCTTGCAAGTTAAAAAGAAATTATGACATGATATGTACATTCTAGCAACTGTTATATACTTTTTGATTATTTAGGGTAATTGAAGATGGGCTGAACCCATGTTTAACATATGCATCAGTTTCTTTTTGTCTGAATCCAGTTAGACATATCCAGCAATCAAAACTGCCAAAGAACTATAATTGAGAAGGATAAGAAGAACACCTTGTAGAAGAGAAGTCACTGCTTTCTAGAAAAACAAAAACAGAACCTTCCCTGAAGTGGCAGAGTGTTTTGGAGAAAAATAAGAATTCTCTTGGATGACTTGAAGACACTTAATTTTGATACTTTTCTCTTTTTCTCCACCTGCTCTCCAAGGAAAGACTTCTGAATGTTAAGGTATGCAAAAGATACAGTGAGCAAGAAATTGTTTGGAACCTGAATAATCTATTTGATATCAGGGGAGAAAGAAACCATACAATTCACCAGTCTAATTCTCCATACTCTCTAAGCTTTAGACTCTTAAAGGTGAGAGCTGGACTTTATATTAGGTGTTAAGATCAAATACTCTTAGCTGATGAAAGAGGTGTAAAGGTGTTAGGATGAGTCCCATTATGTTCTTTTGGACTCTGCTTTTTAAGTATGTAACAGTGGATTTGAGAGCTGGAATTGCTTTTAAAAGGACACGTGTCTAGGGAGGTTTAAGTCATTGGTCCAAGAGCACACGGTGGTGGAGGTATAAGTTGGTCTAGGCAATCTGGTTAAGTTAGTATTTTTTTTTCTTACATAAAACAATTCCTCTGGCTCTTATCCCTCATTCCCCACATTAATGATGAACACTGAACAAACTTCATGTTTTATTTATCATCAAACAAGGTGAATAAATGAAATACCAAATGGAGCATATACTATGTTATACAGTCTGCATCAGTGGTTGATGTGTTTTTTACAAAGTGAATAACAAGGTGATTTTTAGATAATTTCTCAATTTCCAGCAAAAATTGTGCTTCAGCTAACTCCCTTGTCTGTGAACCTTTTGGCTAATTAGGGGAGGAGAGCTAAGAACATTGGGGTTTGGAAGACCCTGAAGACCCCAAGAGGTCAGGGACTGAAGTACAGTTGATTTGTAAATCTTGAGAAGATTCTGGAGACTTGTAGGGAGAAAAGGTGATAAAAGCTTTCTGGAGATAAGAGTCAAAACTAGAAGCAAAATCCTTGTGAATTAATACCACACGTAACTAGGGGAAAATAACTACTACTGTAGGTTAAGGGAAGAAGAGCATTCCTTGGATTTTTATACTAAAAATATGTCATTGGCTTCCTGGAAGAGAGTCTGAGACACTCATGGCTCAAGTAAAAGCACTTTTTCAGTCAGTTCTTTTTGCCAGTTTTAGATGTAGATTCACCTTTTCTCCAAACACTTTTTTTCTTGAATACTGCTTTTGTAAATCTTAGTGTAATAACATAAGTATATTTGAGTCATAGTTTTTCAGAAAATGAGTCTTTGGGTGATAGTTTTAAGAAATGAATTTATTAAAAGACAACAACGTTAAAGATTACTACACCGATCTGCTTAGAACTATGATTGGCAGTTTCCATTCATTGTTTCTAATTGTCACTCTACTGCAAGGTGGTACTACTTGACCAGTTGCTTGTGACCCAGAAGTTAGAGCCTCAGCTTTTTTAGCTTTAAGTAGTCCTGACATAATACTACAATCATTCAGGAGAAGAGTGAAAGTGTTTAAATGTATAACCACTTTTTAGTGTAGTCTAATGGGTGCAGCCTGAATAATGAAGTGTCAGACCCTTCATTTGCATTGCTTGGCCTAATAGGTCATTGTATTCGGATTTCTTTATAATATTTACATATTACTTTGATGGCTTCTCTCCACAAGCTTTAGTCTGGTAATGTGAGAACTAAGGAGTAGAATTAATGGGAATCTTTTTAAATCCCAGCTCTGCTCATATCTATATGACTTTGAGCTGGTAACCTAGTCTATGCCTCAGTTTTCTCATCTGTAAAAAGGAGCTTAGTCACAACAGCTACAATAGAGATGCTGTGAGGATTAATGAGTTACTGCATGCGCAGCATTTAGAGGAGTACTGGGTGTTGAGTCAGCACTAGCCTCTATGTGGACGCTGATTGAAATGGATGGATGGTTCATTAGATGTGCTGATCAAAGAAGAAAGGATCCTCTTTTGAGGTTTTGAACCTGAGACTAAGAAGAATGAAGGTGCCACTGACCAGATAGGAAAGACAGAAGAGAGGCTGAATTCTTTCCCCTTTTTTCTTTCCATGGCTCTTAGTTCTCATCTGGATAGTGAAGGACATGTTCTAAATCAGTGGTTCGCAAACCTTTCTGCACATTAAATTCACCTGGGGAGCTTCTAAAAGCTGTCTGTGCCTGGGCCTGACCCAGGGCCAATTAAATCAGAATATATGGGGCTTGGGCCCAACTATCTGTTTGTAAAAGCACCCCAGGGAATTCCAACCTCAGAAGGTTTGAGAATCAGTGCCCTAAATGCCTTTCCTGGTCTCCTCCAGCTTAGAGGGAAGTCTTGTAGATTAGGTTTTTGTCATCTTAAACCATGTTTTCCACTGCTTGTGACTGAGCCTCCTGGAGTACAGTGGCTTCACAGGACTGATCTGCTGCTGGTCACAGTCTAAACTTGTGCAGAATTGAGAAATGCTTTCTCCCTGCCAGCTTCCTTTTCTATCCTTCTCTTCAACATTTGTCTGTTGGCTCATACTTTTCTGATAATTACATTGGTGGATTATGATGCATTTGAAAGTTCTTCAGACAAGAGACTATATGTACATATAAATTAAGTTTACCTGAGGATGTCTTTAAAAAATCGAAACATTCCCCTTTCTGAAGGAAAACTTTCCTTAGTAGAACAAAGGATACTTGTCTTCTTGGCCTGGTTGCAGAAAATCATGTTTGGTCAGCCTATTAGATTTGCCTGAGTTCATGCTTTGAACAGAAAGATTGAGTTTTACTGATTGGAAATTTATTCTAAGACTTTTCTGAATTTACCAATCATGTATAAGCCCTACACGTGTCTTAATGATGGCCCTCTTATTATAACTGCACTTCACTTCAGCGGCTTGGACCTGTTTCAAATCAAATTAATTCCATGAACTGTACTGTTTCCTGTTGAAGTAGGGAAGAGAGAGTGCTTTAGGCTGTCCCGTGAATAAGGCATCTGAGTCGTCTTTAGTTCTTGCTTCAGTAAAAAAGCAGCAGCGCATTATCTAATCTATTCATAGTTTACTTTGTTCAGATATCTAATTTGGGAGCATGTTTGCCCTCACTCAACTCTGTAACACAATTTTCCATCCCTTGAATAAAAGGGGATATCTTTAATTGACTCTGGGGGAAAAAAACCTCACTTAAGAATCCTAGAATTCTCAAAGCCTGTGCAGATTGCTCTGCCAGATAACATTAAAATGCTGACCCTTTAGAAACTGCCATTCAGCATGCATCTGTCCTACAGTAGAGTTAGGAGGATTATTCTGTTAAAAAGAGCCATTTGCTATGATTCATAGGTGCTTAAACCCAATAAGTCTGTAATATCTAGAATAACATTACTGTTCATTGTTTTGGTGACAGTAGGGTTAACTGTATCTTTACAAAGTATTAAGTGTGCACATAGATTAATCTTAGAAATTAAGGGAATGGAAATGTCAATTCTAATTCTACCCCTTCCTCCCCGTGTACCCTGATAGGTAGGTGTTCCAGAGCATTGACATAATACAGTTTGTTGATAGAAGTGTTTGTTCCCAGTAGAATATGAGGTGTTATGAGTCACGTAACTCTGATATTAGGTCTGTGGTTCTCAAAGTGCACATAGATCAGCAGCAGCTGCATCAACTAGGAATTTGCTATAAATGCAGATTTCTGGGCCTCCAGACTTAACTAAAGCAGAAACTCAGGTGATAGGGCCTAGCAATGAGTTTTACAAAGCCCTCCAGGTGATTCTGTGGCATGCTGGAGTTTGAGAAGTACTGAGCAGTGGCTCACGTCTCTGACTGTACGTCCACTTTAAATGAGAGCTCCTGGTTGTAGGGTCCAGATATCAGTATGTAAAGCTGTTTTGATGATTCCAGTGAGCAGCCAGGCTTGCAGGCCACTGCTTTAGGACCTGCTACTCAAAAGGTAGGCGTCAGCCCAGCAGCATGGGCATCACCTGGGAGCTCATTAGAACTACAGAATCTTGAACCTCACCTGAGACTACTAAATTGTAATTTGCATTTTAACAAGACTCCCAGTGACTCATAAGCACATTAAAGTTTGTGAAATACTACTACTTTATAGAAATAGTGAGTTTCATTATAGAAGTCAGTTCCTAGAACACAATTTAAAAGTTTTGTGAGGAGGCAGAAGAACTGCTTTGGCTTCTGCCTGGCGTTGACTCAGGGAAGCAGCCACTGGGAGGAAAGGAATGGCTTTAATAGCTTCTTCTTATAAAGGCCCAAGACCATTAGGTGTAACAATAGCTCATAAGTCATTGCCAGGTAAGTAATAGCAGTCAGGACACTTCCAGGTGCAGGTAACAAAAATTCTAACTCAAGACAAGTGTAAGCAATAAGGAGGAAATTTCTGGTTCAAATAATGAAGTCTGGGAGTAATTGTCTTCCGGCCTGGCAGCATTAAGAGGTTTAAGTAATGTTATCAGGCTTTAGGTTTTATATATCAGAGTAACTTTCCCTTGTTAGATTCACTCTCCGGCCTTAAACTAATCAAGGTAATAGCTAAGCTGTTGTTAAAAAGAGATACCCCATATATAGTGGCTCAAAATAGGTGGATGTTTTTCCCTTTGACATAACAGCATAAAGACAGGGAGATGGCTTTGCCATGATCACATGCAGCTCTTTACCTGCAGCTCCAAGGTGATTGCTCTACTTTTACTGTCTTTCTGTAAGGAGACTCAAAGGAAGGGCTCTTTCCTTTTAAGGCCACAGCCTGGAAGTGAACATATCACTTCCACTTACATCCCATTAGTCAGGACGTAGTCGAATGGCCATATGAGGTGCAATGCAGGCTGGGAAATGTAGTTTTTATATGGGCAGCCGTGTGCCCAGTAAAATCTGGGAAGGTTATATTAGTATGGAAAAGAAGATTTTAGAACCTGATGACAACCAGGAGAGACCTCTGTCTTTGTGGTGTCAAGATGGGGCCTGACAAGTCCAGGTTAACATACTGTGTTTTCAGCAGTTGTGGTAGAAAGAGCTGTTTTTCCTCAACTCTCCTAGTGAGAATTGGAGAATAGCTTCTCTATGACTCTATATCGGCTAAACCTGACTGTTTCTGGCTGGGATGATATGCATCATCCCTGGAACTACAAGCGAAAGAAGTGTCACCAGAATACCATGGATGGAGATAGAAAAGGACTGGTTGTCCCAAGACAAATGGAGGGACTGTTACAACCTGAGGGAGAAGAATGGGTGCTGTCAGGACCAGACTCCTTTTCCTCCCTTCACGTGTGCTGTGTCTGTTACTACTACGGTGACTTCCCTTTCCAGTCCGATTGTCACCTCGTGTGATTTTGCCAGGGTAAGATGTTTGGCACACATAACAGTTTGCCTCAGAACTCATATTCCTAAGGACCCATCTTGGATATGGGTTCAGGCATCACCTTCTATCCATGAGGAAACTCTCGTATGCATCTATTTAATGACAAAGTAAACAGTTTATGTAGTATAGAGTGAGCTTAACCTTATTCTTGTTATTAGTTTTTGGCCCTATACAGGAGAGGGGAGAACTTGGAGGTGCAGCCAGGAGTGGGAGAGGATTTACTATCAACTTGGAATATTTGAAGATATTAGCATATTAGATAAAAGGCATTTAAGAACAAATTTATTTGATGAGTTTACTAAACGCAGACTGTACCTTTGCTGTCTTATTTTAATTATTGATAAATATGAATAAAGGAAAAGATAAATTTTATCTTGGGCTGATTGGTATGTACTTTTTTTTAATGTTCTAAATGAAATTGTTGCCTCTTTAACTGCTAAAGATTATATCAGTAAGGCCTTTAGTACGTCAAACGATGATGAGTGTTAAAAAAACGATGAATTGCATTTGTGTTTACCCTCTCATGCTCAAGTGTTTGTTTCCTCTAAAATATATATATATATATATATATTTTATACCTTATTGCACAGAGGAATTGTAGCGATTCTCAGGACTGCATACCTTTCCCACAAACTTTAGAAATGATGTAAACGGTTGATTTATATTTATATGCAGCCGGAGCATTCTAAAAGCATACTATGTAGTGCTCTTTTAAAACGTCGTAGTCTTAAATGATAGAAAAAAATAATACATAATATTCAGAATAACATGCTGTTTCCAAGCCTCTCAACTGAATGCTTAATGTCCTTTTAATAAAAATGTGGATTGCAGGCATATTTGATGTAAATGAATTAAAATTTCATTTGCCCAGAACTTTGTGTATTACGTTAATAAGATTTACCCAAAACACTGTTGTTGGTTTAATAAATATTAAGAGCATTTGTGAGACGCCTCCTGGTGTTTACTGTTTCTCTCCTTGGGCATTAACTAGTGAGTCTTTACCAGGCTGCTCTTGTTGTTTTGTGCCTTGAGGCATAAGTAGAGACAGAAAACCCAGAAGATTCAAACAAATTCCATACCATCAACTATTTGCAGATGTGTTTTGTAATCATTCAGGAGAGGCTTTTCCTTTATTTAATATAAAACTACTTTCTTTTAGCATTCTGCATGTACAAAAAGAGATCAGGTTTTTTTTTTGCTGGAAATTTAAATAAGATCATGAAAGCATTTTCTGAAAAGTGTCATCTAACAAGCAACAGGAAGATATAAAGTAATGACATATCTAACCCTTTGTCTTCCTGGATCTTATATTCTTTTGGACAATCAGGAATGAAAGGGATGGAAGCTGCCAAGGAGACAGATTTTGACTGAATAAAAGGAAGACCTTTCTAAAAGGCAGTCAGAGATGAAATAGACTGTTTCTGAAATAGTGAGGGCTGTGCCTGGAGGTGAGCAAGCATATGTTTGGATGGCCATTTATTTGTGATCTTTAGAAGAGAGTCAGATCATCAGCTGGCTGGGAGATTAGCTGACTTTTACAGCTTCCTTATAACCTTAGATTCTGTCATTCTTACAGTATTTTGATGTGGAATGCTGAGCGACTTAACATTTTATTTCTTTTCCTAATAGTTTGGTCTGAGACTGGACATCCTTTGTTGCCCTTAGTTGATAGAATATGGCATTCTAGGACCAAATATTTGTTAAACTGATAGTAAGCCCTCTATTTGCCAACTTTAGAGGACAGTGTAACTATTGAAATTTGACATTGCCTCAAACTTCAGATGACTCTGATAGGTACTCAATCAGGTAAAACAGCCCCCTTGATTGTCTGTTGTGAGCCAGAGAGGTATATACCAGAAAGATAAGTCAAACTCAAGTCTCAGTGAGTGGTCTTGAAGGAAAAGAAAGAGAATCTTTAAAAGTGAAGATGCAGAGGGTCTTCAAGTCAGTGTCAAGGGAAAGGGGCCACTGCCCCAATTGTCAAGGGCTTATGGGGAGATACTCTTATCTCCCCTCACCCCCAAGCATTTACTTCTATACCACTTGGCAACATGCACCAAGGAGCTCCTCTTAGACTGGACAAGGACAGTCAGGCTGTGTCATGATCACCCACAATCAATGGATTAGAGCAGCAGTCCCCAACCTTTTTGGCACCAGGGACCAGTGTCCTTATGAGAATGTAATGCCCGATGACCTGAGGTGGAGCTGAGGCGGTGATGCTAGTACTTGGGAGCTACTGCAAATACAGGTGAAGCTTTGCTGGCTTGCCCGCAGCTCACCTCCTGCGGTGCAGCCTGATTCCTAACAGGCCACAGATTGGCCTCGAGGGTTGAGGACCACTGGTTTAGAGCACAAAGCTTTCTTTAAGAGGCTTAAGTGACCATTGTGAAGAACATCACTGAAACAAATGATGGGCAGAAGGACTTGGTGCAAGAAACCACTTCCTAACCATATCCCTTCCACTTTACTTTTGCCCAACCACCACTCACTTTGTGTTTCTTTAATGTGAGTGAACCAAGAGAATGCTGGACAGGTAGCCAGAGACTTGGGTTCTTATAGGCTGGCCTTTTTCTGCCGGTAACCAGTGGTGACTTCTGGCAAATACTATCACCCAACCTTTTCTGCCTCAGTTTCCGCATTTGTAAATCCTGTTGCCTGTTGATCTCTACAGCCAAACATACTGTAGTTCTTTAATGGCTATGCTTACTTCTTTTTAAGGAAATCATTTTTTCCTCCTACCTAATGCCTTGGAATAAAGTTTTTAAAATTCCAGGCCACATTTTAACATTCTGCTCTATCCTCTTATCTTCTCTTTTGTCAGCCAAATAAGTTGGTTACAGTTGTCACTTAGAATGTGGTAATCTTTCATGACTATTTCCTCTCAGAGGTGCCACTCCATCTAGCTGCGCTAGCTCAGGTTTCTTCTTCCCAGATAGGAGGATGGAGGTTGCTTTTGAATATGGGAAATAGAAGTTGGAATAGGAGGTAAAGTTCTCACAGTAGGGGAAAATGTCCACCTGTTAGAGACAGGAAATAACTGGGGTGTGAGGCCAGCTGTCCTTGTTCTGTGGATGACAGTTCCCAGCAGATTTTTTCCCTGCATTTTAGGCTCTGAGTATTACACAGTGAATATATAGTTTTGTTGTCCTGGGAGCTAATAGTTCTATTAAAAACTGGGCAAGTGAATGCACTCTGAGAAGATCATGAGACTGTGAATAGCTCAACTGTTATACTCTGGTGGGGGGCAGGGCAGGGAGGTCCCAAGAAGCTGATGAACCTCCTCTTCCAAAGGCTAACATTTCACTCAGCGTGATTTTCTCACAAACTATTAAATTTGAAAATCTCAAATGCCTGTGAAATTGATGGCAAGAATTAGGAGGCATGTGAAAAATACTGCCCACCTGTGATCATGCCACACCCACCAGTTTACAGCTCATTAGCCCCAGGGACTTTAGAAGGAGCCTTTCCAGAATGATGGGTTTCCTGGCCCGAAGTGCTGACCTCTCCCGGCCAGTATTAGAATCATCTTAGGGGAGGAAGGGGGTGGGTTTTGTTAAAAATACCCATTCTTGGTTTCCACTACTGCATTTTAATGTCTAAACAGTGAAGTTACAGTATAACTGTTTCAGGCTGAGAGACCTCAGAGCTTGGAATGACTTTCTGTAGACTCCACCTCGATGCTAACGGGTTACAGGTCTAAGGTCTTCCTCTATCAAATGCAAAATTTGATACTGAGCTCAGGATCAAAACATACTTAGCATTCATTATCTGGAAATTGTTTACTTATTAAAAAGGTAATTTGGCCATGCAATATGATAACTGTCAAATAATATGATTTCTTTTATGCTGCTTGCAGTTGATGTACATAACATTTAACAGCTTTCTTAAGATAAAACTCATACCACAAAAAAGTCACCCATTTAAAGTGTACAGTTTAGTGGTTTTTAGTATTTTCACAGTTGTGTGGCAGTCACCACGATCTGATTTTAGAGCACTGTTGTCACTCCCTAAAGAAACTCTCTACCCATTAGCAGCCACTTTTCATTTCATCCCCACCAAGTCCTAGTGTTTACTACTCTACCTGATGTCTTTATAGATTGTATCTATAGATTTGCCTATTCTGGACATTTTATATAAGTGGAATCATATAAGATGTGATCTTTTATGACTGGCTTCTTTCTCTTAGCATAATGTTTTCAAGGTTCGTCCGTGTTGGTACATGTGTTAGTACTGTATTTCTCTTCATTGCCAAATAATATACCATTGTGTGGATCTACCAGATCTTTTTTACCCATTCATCAGTCGATGAACACTTGGGTCATTTCAACTTTTTGGCTATTGTGAATAATGCTGCTTTGAACATTATGTACCAGTTTTTGTGTGGACATGGTTTCATTTCTCTTGGCTGTATGCCTAGGAGTGGAATTGCTGGGTCATGTGTAACTCAGTGGTTAACATTTTGCGGGACTGCCAAACTGTCTCCTGAGTGGCCATAATTACATTCCCACCAGCAGTGCACAGGGTTCTAGTTTCCCCATCTTCTTGTTGACACTTGTTATTGTCTGCCTTTTAGATTGTAGTTATTCTACTTGGTGCAAAGTGATATTTCATGGTGGTTTTGCATTTATGTACTAAGGATGTAAGCATCTTTTTGCATTCCTATTAGCCATTTGTATTTCCTCTGGAGAAATGTCTATTTAAATTCTTTGCCCATTTTAAAATTGGGTTATTTGTCTTACTGAATTTGAGAGTTCTTTATATATTCTTGATCCAAGTCTCTTATCAGGCAATTTGTAAATATTTTCTCCCATTCTGGGGGTTAGCTTTTCATTCTTATGATAGGGTCCATCGAAGGACAGAAGTTTTTAATTTTCGTGAACTTGTATTTTTGTTGTTGCTACTTTTGGTGACATATGTAAGAAACCATTTCCTAAATGAAGGTTGCTAAAGTTTGTTCCTGTGTGTTCAAAGAGTTTTGTTTTTAGCTCTTACATTTAGGTTTATAACCCATTTTGAATTAATTTTTGCATATGTTGTGCAATAGGGACACATCTTAAAAAAATACAGTGTCTAGTTGTCCCAACATTTTTTTTTTTGAAAAGACTATTCTTTTCCACTATTGAATTGTCTTGGCACCCATGTTGAAAATCAATTGACCATAAATGTAAGGAATTATTTCTGGACTCTCAATTTTATTCCATTTGTCTACATGATGTATATGCAGTACTATATGTACATATTTATGTACATAAATATATATGTATATATTTGTGCATATTTATATATATACACATACATACATACACACGCAGAAGGGGGGATCTTAAAGCATACTTGGTTTTGATTGGTATAGTCCTTTGGCTTTAATTTAAAGTGGTCAGACAATGGGATAAATTAAAAAGCAGGAATTTAAGGCATTAACTACATCAGCAGACTTGGCCATGACGTCCTTCAAGCCTTTATTGAACCCACTTACCAGGGATGCGAAGAGTAGGTAGCAGAGTGGTTGGCTTGCTCTTAGTTTTTATTTTTTTCTTCCTCTTGAAATGGAATGCATTGCTCAATGTTTTAGAGTGAGCAATTTTTAGATCTGTCTTGACCTTGCCCTGACAGCAAGGACTTGGTTAAGTGACCTTTGTGAGCTCTGAATGCCCTCCATCCCGCATATGGATTCTTGGGCCTGAGTGTCTAAAGCTGTGAAATGAATGAATTTGATTAGGTTCTAATGCTTCCATCCAATCAGCTTGAAATTCTGTGATTTGTGTGTATGGCCACCCTTTAAAAATAAATGGTACGTTTTATCGTTGTCATCTACACACAAAATTGAAAGAATGACGACATATCCCGTTAATTCTCTCATTTTACTGCTGATTCTGATGAGAAGAGGCTCACAAGCAAATAAATGGCAGGACTGAAGCAACCGTAACTGGTTGGTTCTCTTACTTAAGTTATTTAGTTTAATGATATAAAAAGCGTAGTTGTGTGTTTTTTAAAATGCTTCTGAGTTATTTTAATTTTTAATGATGAAATGCATGACAAAGAAAAAGGAAAAGACAGGAATTTGCTATGATACTGTGTGCTTCTGCCTTGTGGCTATAGTTGGAGGGACTTTCTTACCTTGAGATCAATTAACTATAGATAAGTAGCTGAAACTTCTTTCAGAATGTCTTAGTTTTATTCTTGGGTTTGTGGGAAGGTAAAAATACAGGCTTTTAATTGTTCACAGCTGGTACATGAATATATTGGTAATAATAATTAAGAATAATATGGTTCACCTCTTAAGCTGTTAATTTTAAGCCACTAAGTTTTTTTGATCTGAAGTCTGGCAGAGTCTTCGAGTGGAACGTTTGGAGGTCCATCTTAGGTTTTCAGTCATGCAGTGTGCAAGTCCGCCTTGTCTTCTAATTTGTTACATAATTTGTTGATTTTTATGTCTTCTACCTAAAAGCAGTTGTACACAACACCAGTCCACTCTTAGTAATATCCATGCAGGCATCCTCACTGCAGAGCCCTTGAGCACAAGCAATGAGAACCCGAAGCCCGTATCACGTGTGTGTGGGGAGCTGGTAGCTTCACGTGTGGCCTCTGCAGTGGCACCAGACCTGATAGACAGGGAGCCTTGTTAGGAGAGTGAATTTGCTTTAACGTTCTTGTGAATGGAGGCTGAGCCCAAGTGTGGCACTTACCGCTTTCTTGAAATAAAAAGAACTCTTTCAGTTCTCTTGATAGTTACTCATAAAGCTGATTTTATAAGCTAATCCCCAACCCCCTGCTTTTAGTAAAGTCCTCAAATTCTCAAGTATTATGACAGTTTTTGGTGGAGTTTATTTTCCATGGTTTCTCTTTTTTTAAAAAAATAAACATATTTACTTAAATTAGTTTCAAGTCCATGGTTTCTTAATGCTTCATCATAGAGAAAATTTTCAAAATGTTTCAAAATGATAAATATTTATTAGAGAATAAGTGTAAAAATAGAATGTGTATTCTTGAAGAATGATTTGGGTGGAGGTTGTATCCTGGGAAACTTTAAAACAACAAAATAGATGTCTTATGAGAACATTGCATAAAATTATTAAGAAAAATACCTCTTTTACCCTGGGTAATTTGGGGAGAAAAAAAATCTTAGTTATATTTCTTATGTGAAAAAAACTAAAATCCTAATTAACTATGTTTTTTTTTTTTGAAGTAGTAATGTAACATTAATTACATGAACAAATTGATAGCTTCTCATATTTTATGCTGGCCACAAATTTGGCTGTGTTAGTAAATAGTTGTTATTTCATATCGTCACTTTTCTCACAGGACTTCCTGGAACAAGATGACTTTTGCTAGGTATAATTGATATAAGAATCCTGCCAAGAAAACTTTCTAAAGACTTTTTTTTTTTTACTTTTAAAAGTACACATTGTAGAAAGCTCTTTTGACTCTAACAGAACCCATTTTATGAAGTTAAGCTGTTAACCCCATTTTATTTCTAGGAAAACAAGGTAGAATTGTTTTCACTTTAGAGGGCCATGGAATTGAGGTAGAGTTTGTGACTCATGGGAACACTAGGTCAGAATAAAAATTAGTGTGAGATCCATAAATTTAGTTATTTTCAAATGGGTGAATTTTGCTACTTCACTCACTTTTACTTTTTCATGAAATATTGTTTATCAAAGTGAACAGAGGAGCAGTACTAATTCCATTAATAAGAAGTCCTACATCATTGCCCCTCAAAGAGCCTCTTTTCCTATCCCAAGCTGTTTATATATGATCAGCATGTGGATACTGTGTGTGCTTCTGTTTTAAGAATCTGCTCCTGGAGAGCCAGCTTGAAAAAGCAAAACAGAAAAATCCATTGGCATTTTGAGAGTTGAATCTACAGAAGATGTTTGCAATGTGCCGAAAACATAAGGTCCAAACAGCCGGAACAGGCCTGGTGCCAGGCAATTTCACTGTGAGAGAAAGAGGAGGTCTGAAGCAGTCCTTTTAGGATTATCTCCAACTCAGCAGCTGCTGTCTGAGTTTGATTATGCACATCCTGCTCTGGGAGACCTGCAGTAACCCTTGGGCCCCTGGGGAAGTCAGGGCTGCCTTTTAAACAAAAGCCTCTTCCCTTGGACACCCAAGGGCAAAAGCCCAAACAATGTGGAGGTTAAAAGAAGGTGGAGTTTTTGAAGATTGGATTTGAAAGAACAATCTAGGAAGGAAACCGATGGCCGAATTTCGGAACTGCAAGTGCATTTTTAAGAGCCTGTAATTTTACAGATGAGGAAGCAGAGGCTCAGAGAAGTTAAGTGACTTGCACAAAGAAAACCAGTCAGAACTGAAATCCAGGTCTCCTCCGCCCCCCCCACCCCTCTTAGAGCTGTTTTATATAGGTGCCATATTCCTAATAATATGATTCTCACATCAGTATAAATAATATGTTGTATATGTTGGAAAAAGACAAGAAACTTTAAAAAAGCTTTTTGGAGTTATGTGCTAACCACCTTTTATAGGCTATCCAAGCATATTCAGATTTTTCTGTCACATGGTAGGGTTTTATCAGTGTGTAAATCTTAATAAGTGACCAGTAAATAGATTATTCCAGTAAATTTTATATATGATTCTTAAAGGCAGAACAGGCGTATTGTAGAGGTGTTGGGAGGGAAACTAGGAAGGATGTTTATGGAACATAAAAAGTCTTTTGTTCAACTGTGGCTCTGTTTGGAGTAGGGCTACAGCCTCTGAGGATTTATGGCCTCTGGAGAAGCTAGGTGGGCTCACATTATCTGTGTTGAAAAACGTGTGTAAGGTCTTTGAGCCTAAGGCTGTCCAGGTTACAAAAGGCTTTGTCAAAGAAGATGGTTATCTAGTGTTCTTTGAGAATAATGTGTTGCTGTTTATTTCACATCTGTGCTGGGGATTGAGAATTTTCCCTGCTTTGTGGTTGTAACAATATCCCCAGTTTGCTTCTTTTTAAGAGTTGGGAAGCCATTTCTTGTAGGAGAGAATCCATGAAATCCAATGAGGCCAAGAGCCACTATCAATTAAGAAAACAAAAAAGGAAAGAACTGATGACCTTTTGATACCTTCTTTTGCCAAAATACCCAAAAATATGTCTTTGGTGAATAAAAACAAAAATAACTTGGATGCTTTCTCTTCTTAATTAAAAGATTGCCCAATTAAAAGATTGAGTTGTTAGAGTTTTGTTTGGTATAAGGAAACTATTTAACATTGTTGACCTAAAAGGGTTTTGACTGAGCAAGAGAGAAAGATCAGGAAGATCTTATTCACTAAATTCCATGTGGGTTTGGAATCTGTTTTTATCCCTTTTAATGACGGGGTTTCTAATTGCTTTATTTAAATTTGTAAAGGTTATGTTGAATGTATGAATTGAGTGACCTTTTCTGTGTCCCACCATCCTTTCTGAAAAACAAGAGAAAATACTGCATTTAGGATACTCTGTTGAGATAGAGTGGAATGTCTTTACATTTATTCTATAAGACTTTGGTGACAGCTGAAACTTAAATGGGTAAGGGGAGGTCTGGATTGCATAGTAGGATGAGACACTAGGCAAATGTG
>CM053511.1:27091450-27230318 GCA_028627145.1 Eidolon dupreanum | reverse complement strand
CCCCCCCCCCCCCCCCCGTGACGAGAGAAAAGTTAAGGTGGAAGGGAAAGTTGTATATTATTTTTGTTTTTATTCACCAAAGACATAGTTTTGGGTATTTTGGCAAAAGAAGGGTATCAAAAGGTCATCAGTTCTTTCCTTTTTTGTTTTCTTAATTGATAGTGGCTCTTGGCCTCATTGAGGAACACTCTCTTAGTGCTATTATTATGCTGGAATGATATCGAAGGAGGCCACTAAAGTGATTTCCTCAGAAGGCACTTATTCTTGTTTGTATGATACAAACCGTTTTGGAGAACTGTCTAGACTACCAAGGTAGGGGAAATAGCTTAAGGATCTATGATCTGTATTTAAAATAATTACTAAGCTATCTAATTGGATATTTAGAGAATTTCAGGATGTAAAAGATAAGGAAAATTGTATATGTACTTAATGCTTCTGATCACCTCCACCAGAAGTAACATCCCTCAGGTGGTAGTTTTCTCTAGGAAAAGGATGTATATGTCTATTTCTGGATTAGTTTTACACAAATGAAACCTGTTTCTCACCTGCTTGCTGCCTTTTGCCAGGGGGTGGAATTTTTCCTTTTCACTGCTTGTCACTTGGCATTTGAATGGAAATAAGTCTTCTCTTTTCAGAACCAGAAGATATGTAATTCATCAGGAAAAATTTCTCCTAGGAGTTATTTTATTTGTTCCATAGTAAACGGTTTACACTACAGTGAGGAATCTTTGAATTTGAAATCTTTTAAATATCTTTTTTTTTTTCCTTCAAAAAATGTATACAATGGATTTCTGAGCAGTTAAAATCCCATACTGGATAGCATTGTTATTCTCTGTAATCTCTTTAGAAGATTTGGTGGTGTTTTGCTGTTCACACTAAACTATACCAACATGAAGTTTGGGTTTTGAAGTATAGAAGTAGTTCAGCAATAATAATGGGTGATCCCTTAGATTTCCTTGAAGAAGAAAGACGACTGTATGGTGAATATACATGCATATCATGTCTGAAAACATTATTTATTAATTTTGGTTATGAGTTAAGCTTCTCCTTGGTGGATTGGGCCTCTTCCAGGAGTAACACTTGGAGTCCTAGGTGCTATTGGAGAGGTGCCTTTCATTCTCGGTATTCTGGGGAGATTTACATCTGTAAGCCGGATAAAAATATGTAGAAAGCTGATTAGTTTAATTGGCCCACTACTGTAATTATTCAGTAGGAGGTGACTGTGGGACGGTTATTATAGCCCAGAGAGTCTGGTAGGAAGGGGAGGAGACTCACTGAAAACAGCAGTAACATTATAAAATGTTGGTTTAAACGTGCATTTAGTAACAAATTTACCTGGCACTTTAAGAAGGATGGAGGCATTCTTAGCTATTTGGATCAAGAATCTATCGAAAAAAAAGAGGTGAGCTTTTTCTCAAGGATAATTGCAGGGAATTCTGCTAATGATTTATCTTTCCTTAAAATACTACACAGGGTAACAGGACTTTGTGGACGTAAACTCAGTGTTTGTAACTTTAAAGTAGACATTCTAAAGTTGTTGCGACAGACACTCAGGGTGGCCAAAATGGTGCTTGCATTTTAGCTTCTTTCAGAAAAGCAGCCCAGTGCAGGGTCAGGTTGTAAAGTGGAGATTTTTCTTTCACATCAAAGGACAGGGCTTGTTCTACAGACAGTGAGCTAAGAAGTAGGGAGCAGGCATTTCAGTACTTGCATTGGGAAACTATGTGTGGAATGTCATAGTTCACAGACCAGGGACCCAAAGTGAATCCAGGTGTCTGCCTGCTGCTGTTTTCCTAGAGAGAAATGACTGTAGGCCGAAATTGCAGCCAGATGAACCAAAAATAAAATTGATGGCTTTATTGGACATTTTTTTTCATGAAATTTAACTTTCTAATGTGCACATACATCACTCTGGGGATGTCATTATAAATGGCTGACCTTTTGTTTGGGGGAGCTGCTGCTCGCTGTCTGTGCAGCTCCACTTAGCTCGCTTTGATTCCGGCCCACATCTGTTGAGCATGTGATCAAATTTTTTTTTTTCCCCCTCTGAAGCATACTGACAACTGGCTAAAAAGATTTAATGAAAACCAGTCAGAACTAATTTCAGTTAGATATTCCAGCTCTTCTGGTTTCAGATGTAGAAGTTATGGCTTCCCAAACATTGCTGTTTTGAGGGCAGCATGAGGAAGTCTCCTTGGGCCGGGAACTGGGTTTCTTCATCTTACTCCCAGCACCGCCCAGTTAATGATTGCAGGGTGGCTGGGAATAATGAACCAGCTTGTTATCAGCCAGCTCAAGTATTATAGAAAAATCATTCCTCCCTTTCTTCCTCCTTTCCCATAGAAGTCAGTGCACTGCTGTGGTCACACCTAATAAATACTGCAGACTTCATTGAGCTGTTTAATGGGACCTAATGTAGTGTCATTTGTGCACTTAAGTGAGTGGTTCTTATTTTTGTGTGGTTTACTGCTCAATCTTGAAATGATGTGAGGTTTGAGGAGTTTCCAACAATTACTGCTTTTTATGGAACCAGAGTTTGAGTGAGATAAGACTTTGGCCGTTATTTAACAGGTCACCTGCATTTCCATATGAGCTTTGGGGATACTGGAGGAATTAAGTCACAATAATAGAAAGCTGCGCTTCAGCCTGTTCCAGAGAAATGATTGGAACCCCTGCCCTCCCTCCTATCGTCATGCAAATCCCAGTAATGATTTCAGCCTCTATGCAAGGGCTCCCGAGTGTTCATGGCTGCCTGTTCCTTTGCCCAGAGAATTCCATCTCGTCTTTGGCCAATCTGGAGGCAAGAAGAGGTGAGGCTTCTGGTCAGTGTGCAATGTCAGTTAGGACAGGAAATGGCACTGTCTTGATCACCCTAGAGAAGCTTCTGTCCCTCACCACGGAAAGCCACCTGCCCTGGTGTTGCTGCAACCCTTTCCACTGCTGCAAAGCCGGCCTCCTAGCTGTGTTTGGTTATGCTGGTAGGCCTGGATTCCTACAGCGCTGGACTGGTTGGCGTGGGTCACTGGGCAAAATTCTCATCAGAGCCCCTTTTTCACTGTGGTGAGGTTGCCCCCATCCTACTCTTCCCATCCCTGTTGGGCTGCCATTTTCTGTGAGCTGAAACTGGCAGCCCAACAGGGGGCCAGGGAGAAGATTCTTGCCCTGGGGCTCGAAGTCTGGCCCAGTTCCTCCAGTCTGCCTTCTAGGAAGCTCTCAGGGAACAAAAGCTTCCTCTGTTGGTGTGCCCTCCAGGCAGGATTGTAGAACTAGGACAGTTGAGAAACGTGCTTGGAAGGGTCAGAGGACTTGTCTAAGACCACACCTTACTGGAACTGGATTCCCAGGTGTTTAATGATTTCTGGGGGCTTTCCTTTGATTTGTTGGATATTTCCCCTGGAAAAATTCTGTGCTTGGGCCTGTGTTTCTCCATATATAAAATTATAATAAGAGTAGTAACTTAAGTAACTGAAAGGGGCAGTCAGAGGTCAGAGGCCTCCAGAGGAAAGGGTCTAGGACAGCGGTCCCCAACCTTTTGGCACCAGGGACCAGTGCTCTATGAGAATCGAACGCCCAATGATCTGAGGTAGAACCGAGGCAGTGATGCTAGCGCTGGGGAGTGGCTGCAAATACAAATGAAGCTTCGCTTACTGCCACTCACCTCCTGCTCTCGGCCCTTTCCTAACAGGCCACGAACAGGTACAGGTCCACAGCCTGGGGGTTGGGGACCCCTGGTCTAGGACGTTTGCATAGCTCTTTATAATTGACACAGCATTTTCAACATATTATCAGGCTTAGTCCTCCCAATAACCCTGTGGGGTGGGCATCATTGACCTTGTTTCATAGATAAAGAAAGTAAGTCCCAGAGAGGATGAACGCGAGGCTTGTCCAAACTGAGCATTTGGCCCGAAGTTTGTTAAGCATCAAATTTTAGAGACAGTTATGGCTTCGGGACATGACTGCTAGGCAGTGGTAGGCGCTTCTTTGCCTTATAGTTATTTCCCAGTGATTTGGCCCCAGAGGCCTCCCCAGAGTGACTTTGTACTTATTTAGTTGAGTCTGAGGAAGTTAGAATTCAGTTAATGTGTACTTATTATTTGTGATTCTGGATTTAAACATTGGAGTCTTTAAAGGGAATGCAAACTTGAAGTTTTGTAGAAAATAAAGTGTCAAAAATTATCTTAAGTAGACAAAAGAAAAAATTACAAGTTTGCATGCTTTATATATAGAGCTGATCTCCTTAAAGCAGTTGCTGAAACTACCTTGTTATCATATGACAATGTTTCTTTATTGTTATAAAACATACGGCCAATAAATAGCATGATCACATATTTTACAGTTGCAGACATTTCTTCCCTACCTTTCTTGAAGTTTAAAAAGGTGGAGCAGATGTCTCTAGTCTCTTTTCAATGTAGTGGAAGAGAGAGGAAGGTCTTCTAGATTTCAGGAGCACCAAGGGGTCCGTCTCCTGCTAACAGCACGTAGATCGTGCCAAGAGCTATGGAAACCCCACTTCCATCACAGGGAAAGAATTAAACAGCAAAAAAGTGGAAAAAGGACTTTCCCTTTTCTTTTTTGAGAAATTTTAAGGGCTTTCATAAGTACTTGGGACACATCAGAAAGATGAAAGGTCAAGCCAGGAACCCAAAATCGGGTTCTGTGTATTGACCCTCTCTCTATGCACCAGTGGTCAGGACACCTGATTCACTCTCTGCTTCTGTTATTCCATCTGTAAAACAGGGCTGGTGATACTGCTGTCTGGTGCCTAGAGGAAGGCTGAAAGGGTGTTCACAGGGCACCTGGATCTGCAGGGGAATCTGGGAGCCTGACCACTTACCTGAAGGAGAGAGGCAGCTGTCCTGGGGAAGGTGCTGGCTCCATACAAGTCTTTTCTTGATGTCGGGTGACTCCAGGTCCTAATACTTGGCTCTGCTTGTGGATGTCAGTCATATTCATTCTCCATGGCCCCTGCTGATTTTTGACACTGACTTGTCCAAGATTTCTTTCAGCAGTTGGCCTGACTCATAGCAGGTACTCAGTAAATATGGGTTGAGCAGTATAACCCACACAGGGGAGAGAGAAGGTGTACTGTTGACCTGTGGGGAGTGAGACCATGACAGGTTTCGAGCCTCATTATTTCTGCCTCTGGAGTATTCGAATGCACCCTCTGTAGCAATAGAGACAAAACTGCAATATCACAAATACCACTGGAATCATTGTTTTTCATTGTCATTGCCCTTGTCATTATTTGTCTGGAACAGGTACCACAGGATACTTCTAACCATTCTCCCCGCATCTGCTGGGGGCTTTAACACTAACTAGCCATCCACTCTGCTGGTTATCTCTGTCCTTCTGAAACAAATACGATCATGGTACTCTCCCACCTAAATGCCCTTCACTGGCTCCCTTTTGCCTCCAGTAAAATCCTCCACTAAACCTAATTCTAACCCTTAACTTAACTCTAATCGTAACCCTAACCTACTACCAACACTAATCTCAACCCTCACCCTCTCACCCTCATGCTAAACCTAACGTTAACCCTGTGTGCCTCTGCTCTGTCAAATCTCAGGGCCTCTGTGTGCAGCCCTGTGGGCTGTTCAAGTGGGAGCTCTAATCTACCAGAGGGAGTTAGATTCATTGGGTTTTAAAACCCCCTTATTTTAATTGGGTCTCAAACGACCTGGGAATTAACATATTTGGAACACATCAGTAGGGTACATTTGATAAAAGGGCATTGAATGTTTGGAACAGGAGTGCAATAATTCATGTTAAGTAACCAGAGAAAACTAAGATGTTAAAGGATCTTTGCATGTAGTCTGAAACAATCAATTTAATAAAAAGTCTATTTTTCAGCTGATTGTATAGTTCCTCAGGGAGAACATATGAGTGTATAGGTGCACCCACATATATACGGTTGACCCTTGAAAACATGGGTTTTAATTGTGCAGGTCCACTTACTTATATGCACATTTTTTTCAATAAATATGCCTTCAGGCCTCCTTATGCCTGGGTTTCAAATCCGTGGGTTGAACCAACCACTGGTGGAAAACAGTATTTTGGAGTCATGGTTGGGAATCAGTGAATGCAGAGGACTGACCGTATGCATGGTTCTAGCCATTTTACATAAGGGGTTTGAGCATTCGCAGATTTTGTTTTGTGGGGATCCTGGAACCAATTACCTGCAGATACTGAGGGTCAACTGTGGTTAAGTTTTTGAGGAGTCAAAGGTTATACCTGGATTTTTGACTGTGCAGGGGTCAGCATGCCAACCCTCACTCTATACGTATAATATATATATATATCTTTTTTAGTTTGGAAAAGGAATGAAGCAGCCACTTGTACTACTGGAGATTAAAACATATTATAAAGTTATGATAATAAAAGAGGATGATGTGAGTATAAAAATATACACTCAAACAAAATAGCACCTCGTAAAACTTTTCAGTGCATAGAATAACAATTATATAAGCCACTGGCAAAAGGTACAGATTATCTGGTAAAGGAGGTTGTGAATTGTATTCTTCAAAAAAAACCTATTTAGATCCTTGCTGCAGGTCATACACCAAAATATCTATATGTATTGGACTTAAATATATATTTTTAAAACCCTAAATATATCTCTGAGAGAGGATATATTTTTAAGCCTGAAAGCAAGAAACTATCAGTGATTGCTCAACTTGAATACTTAAAATTATTCCCTTTACTGAAAAATTACAAATGACTAGTAATGATCACTAAGATTTAAAAAAATGCACACCAAAAACAAATATTCATTGTTCTGTCATCATATTAGGAAAGATTTAGAAAATACAATATTCAGTGCTCATTAGGATAGACTTTGATACTCCTTCTAGACAGAAATGTAATTTAAAATAAATTTTAAATAAATTTAAAAATGGTTTGGATTTTATGTATATTGGGAATATTACTATTTAAAAACTAGTGTGATTTATTAAATTAAAATAATCTATAATTTTAGTTTCATAAACCTAGTTTTAATCTTAGTTTTGTTGTTTTTTTCTCACAACCCTTGGTTGACCTTACAGATTGAGAGGACCTTGTCAGCTTACAGTCCCTTATTTTTTTATTTTTTACACCTATAGCACCTGGTCTTCCTAGGTGGTCTCCCATCCAATTACTAACCAGGCCCGACCCTGCTTAGCTTCCGAGATCAGGCAGGATCAGGTTTGTTCAGGTTAGCATGGCCATAGACTTGTTGTTGTTTTAAATAAACTTTTGGCCTTGGGTTGTCCAAAGAGAAATAGCTATAATTACTCTTAATCATATACTTCTCCATATAAAATATGGCAAAGAGATAACCCATTGGGGAAAACATCTCTTATAAAGGGGATTTATGACCCTTAAAACCCTAGAAGACCATTATGAGGCATTCTGTGTAAAAGATAAATCATATTGGACTGCAGTTTCTGAAGTATTCAAATTGTAATTCACTGTGTGATGCTGAACAAGCTACTTTACCTCTCTGGGTCTTACTGTACTCATCTGTAAAATGAGAGAGTTGAGGATGCCCTTGCACAGCTGCATCAAGATTCCAATGCCCCCTGGCTCTCAGGACAGCTGGGTGGAGCCCAGTGTAGCTGGCCAGAGCCTGGGGCGGAGGCCACATCACTTCTAGCCAAGATCAGCCATTTGTTTCCCCCAGTAATTTGTGCAAATACTACCACAGTTCACACTGAATGCATGAAACCTGTATGCAGTGAGTTGTTTTAAAATCAAGTAAAAGCTAGGTTGAAAAGGAGATCATTTCAAATGTCATAATGAACCACTTATCCTTCCCACTCAATATGCAATAGCCATGTTAAAATATGAGAAAGAAAGAAAAGCAAAATATTATCAGTAATTATCTCTGGTGATTGGCTTATGGGAATTTTTTATTTTCTTATTGATAATATTCTATATCTTTCAAATTTACTGTGTTAAGAGTGGGTTAAGTTTAGCATAAAAATAATTATTAAAAAAAAATGCTGGCAGTGCCCTTGGCGGTCCCCTGGATCTGTCTCTTGCTTCAACAGTGTTTGGATGGAACAGACCCAGGGACACCCCCTCTTCCAGCCACTGACCACCCTCCAGCCTCTTTTCCAGTCACAACCTTCGAAACCTTCTCAGCCATCCTTGGCCTCTGAGACCAGTCAACAACGTTATTTTGAGCTTAACTCCTTATTGCAGAACAACCATGAGTTCTTAAATCCGTCAGAATTATTCCACCAAGGTGGTTAACGTGCAATCTGGGGGCCTTCTGCACTCACTCCTCTCTCTGCTTCTATTTTGACCACGATGATGTGGCTCCAGAAGGTGTGGGCCACTTCTTCTTTGAGTTGGCTGAAGAGCAACGCCAGGGCGCTGAGAGCATCTCTTAAAGATGCAAAGCCAGCATGGTGGCCGCACCCTCCTCCAGGACCTGCAGAAGCCTTCCCAAGAGGAGTGGGGTGAAACTCAGGATGCCATGGAAGCCGCCATGGAAGCCATCATGGTCATGGAGAAGAACCTGAACCAGGCCCTTTTGGATCTGCGTGCCCTGGGTTTTACATGCCCAGACCCCCATCTCTGTGACTTCCTGAAGAGCCACTTCCTAGACAAGGAGGTGAAACTCATCAAGAAGATGGGCGATCACCTGACTGACTTCTGCAGACTGGCCTCAGGCATGACTAGCAGCCTTTGGAGCCCAGTCTTTTGAGGGGTCCCTTTCTATCCCTGTGGTGTTGGCTTTGTGCCTGAGCTTCTCCCTGCAATGGTTAGGCAGCCTTCTAACCACCCTGAAGCCCTCTCCCATGCCTTTGACCAAATTGAAACAATAAAGCTTTTTGCAGCTGGAAAAAAAAATCTCACTTGTAGCCATCCTTATATTTTGTTTCAAAACTCCATGACAACAGTTGGCTGAGTGGCTGTCAGTGTTAAGATTGGAACAAAAATAAAACACCAAACCTGTGTCTATTTCTTATTATGTAAATATCCTGGAGTATTTTCATCCCTGGTTTGCTTGCTCAATGCTTATTTTCAAGGCTGGTTTAAGGTGTGAGAAGTAATTTGAGCAGAAGGCCAGTCTTTAAAGTGAGTCAGAAGCCTCCCTACTCAGGGTAGCTTATCCCTTTTCCTCCCCATATTCCTCTCAAAATTCTTTCTTCCATCTTTTTCTTTCTCTGTGATCATTAGCAATACGAATAACTATTTTTCTTTGTTCTTCTTGATCCCCAGTGTGTATATAGTTAGATGTATGTCCCTTGTGCCCTCTTAGCTAAGCAAAGGAGTTTCTTTTTTTAACTTGTCCCTTATATGCCAGCCCTTCTAGTTCCTTAGTCATTACTGTTTTTGGTCTCCTGACTCTCTCCTGCTTATTTACATCTTTCTGGTAATGAGTTGCCTAGAGCTTTCCAACCTGTTAGTTTAAACCAGATTTCTGGGGGTGGGGATTGGAAACGTGGGCTTTTTTCTTACCCTATGTTTATTTTGCTTTACTTTGAAGATAAAACACTATTGATATTAAAGGTGTTTAAACCCTGTTTTCTCTGGCTTCTTAAACAGGTACTTTGCATTAACTTTAAATATTTTAGTTATCTGAAAAGAGTGATTGTTTTGTCTAAATGATGGAGGTGGCGGGCACATAGGGAATTAGGAGTAAGTATTATAATTCTTCAGCACAATTTTAGAGTGATTAATAGCGAGGTTACTGTGGCATATAGTAATTACCTATAAAAGTTAGAATATACTATAATATTGTTTTTATTAAAACTACTAAATGTAGATTACTTTCTTTTGTATGACACTTTAAGATCTTACAGTGTGCCTTGACATTCTGAGCATGGATAATTCACTGATAGAAATTTCCAATTGGTAAAATACTGGTAAATATCACTGTATTATTTACTTAACTTTAACAGGAATGCTGATTTCTTACAGTGATGCCATTGCAGTTTGAGTCATTGTAACAAATTTGTTGAAAGCATCCTAATTATAAAGCATGATGCTCTGCATTGCAGATGATGACTTAAAATTATAGCATTACAAAATGTCAGAGCTGGTTTGGACCTGGAGGTCATCTAATCCAGTGTTCCTAGCCATGTTCACATCATGGCGCGCATTGAAAAGGTTTGCACATCTCACTGCAGGGAAACACATGGCTGATTTTAAACCCCGTGGAATTTGAACTCTTGCCTGTGCTCCAGAAACTTCTTGGGCTGCTTAGATTCTCAGGCTGAAGTTTATAAGGCCTCACAGTGTTCAGCTATCTCAGAAGTGTCACAAAGTTCTTGGAAAATTCTCAAAACAGTATACTTAAATGAATGAATGCATACAGTGCAGTATTCTTTAGGGCTAGCAGGGTTCTCCGTTGGGGGAAATAGCAAATCACAGTAATGAGGTATTATCATGTCAAAAAGATTGCCACAGAAATCACTGGCTTTAGGTGTTCAGGGAAGTTGAAAGAAGTTAATAACTTTTATTCTGAAAGATTTTTGCTTTGGGATATTTTGGCTATTTTGTACTGGCTTCAAATGCTATTTTAATGAGCCCACATTTTGTAGTGAAACTATAATCTGCAGCCATGAATTTTAAGGATGACATAGGAAAGAAAAAAAAGTTTATTTTCCCATTACTTAAGGGCTAATGCACTTAAAAATATCTGTCAGCTTTGTTTTTAAAATCTTTTTATTTACAAGTGACTCCTGACTTCAGGCCTAATTGGTTTCTGAACATTTAGTCTTGAGGCTTGGTTATAACACAAACTGTTATTTCCTATAGGCTGTGTTAAATGTAAAGCTTATGTTATATATTGAGTTTTCATTCCTGGAAGTTGATTTTATAATACTAAAAATAACAAAGTAGATATAAAAATATATGAAAAATACAAGTGTACTTTTAAAAATAAATATTTATTAAATATTTCAAACCAAAGATACTAAAAATAAATAAAAAAGCTTTGCTGTAAATGTTACTTTGGGGGGACTTTTTCTGCATAGCCTGAATTGACTGAAGCTTGTTAGCATCCAAAGTTAAATCTCCCTAAAGCAAACATAGGTTTTTTTCCTCCTCATTGCTTCAAGGACCTTTAAATTGTGTTGTATAATAGGGTTGTCTACCTCAAATTCTGTTGAGTGTGAAAAGTGTAGAAACTGCTCAGTTTCTTAATTGTTAAAAGTTGAAGGAGGGGCCGTTGCCATGGCAACTTCTTCAGCCATCCATGCTCTGATATTTCAGAAAGATCTTCTTAGCTGAGCTGTGAAAGAAATATTAAGAATTCAATCAAGTCTTCAGATTGTGAAGAGCAATTTCTAAAGAAAGGTATTTGCACTGAGTACAATTAGAGTAGACAGCTAGCTAGGTCTGTAACGTTCCCAGCTGAGGCGGCCTCGTTAGTCCACTGACTAAGGCATCGACTTTGGACACAGTCTTTGGTGAGTCTGATTGCCATCAATTGTAGTTATCCCTGTGAGAGTCTTATGAGAGGCAGTTGCAAGTTGAGCTATCTTTGGGATTTTGCTGCCTGATTATCATTAGGATGTTCTTTTTTAATCTGTATATGTCTTAAGACAGTAAGCAAAATATAAATTTTGGTTAAAAGACTGAATTTATGCTCTAATCATTTTCTGTTTTTCCTTTTAAGTAAAGGGACAATGCTGGGCCTGGCATTATCTTATAATAACCAGTACTAACCATAGAATTTATGTGTCTGTGCCTACCTAAGCTGTCAGAGTTCCTACAACAGTGACATTAAAGGAAGATCTTTTATCTCCCATATTTTCAAAGATGAAACACATATGAACATGAATGAGATGATATAAAAGTATTTTCTTCAAACACTTTGGGTACTTATTTTTTCTTACTGATCTTCTTGACTGGATTTTATGTTTTGTAAGGTCACATACATGCTAAAGCACTTAAGTATTTGTGGATTCATGGTATGTTGACTCACTTTCTGATTGAATTTGTATTTTTAAAAAAATTACTGAATTATATTATGGAAGAAAACAGCGATCTTGGATTATTTCTCATAGTCGAGTAAACATCCATTTATAAATCCACATGTATTAGATATAGTAGATATTTGCCTAGCAGTACACCACAGGGATCCAAGGAAACGTGAGGAGTAAGCTCTTCTCCTTTTAAGTTGCCTGGTCTGATTTCCTGACCGTTTATTAGTGATTAAAAACCAATATGAAATGAGTTTAATCGATTTTCATGGCAATGCATTCTACTCACATTTTTTTCATTCATTCAGTTTTCTTGGGTTAGGTAACATTTATGGTATTTTTAGTGTTGTGGGTCATTTCCCTGTCCAGGTTTTCCAATTTTCTAAGCCATCATTTCTGAATCGAGGTATAATTTAACCCTTTTTGGGACATCATCTGATAGAAATTAACTGAAGCAGTTCTGACCCATTAACTTGGTTGGGAAAATGGAGCCATACTGACAGGAAGAGTTTGACAGAAGAAATACTTTTAAAACAAGTCATTATATTTAGCTTTATTAAGATAATTAGATCAAGCAGCCAAGAAGTAGGAAGAAAAAATAGTGATCATTATGAAAATCACCTGTGATTATGTATGTTTGATGTCTGTTCAGAATCTCAAGATGGAGGGAGGAAGGAAAGGGGCAGCCCCTGCAAGTACAGCAGCAGTACCTGGAAAACTGTCAGAATGTACACCGCAGCTCTCATCAGGGCCTCCCTGTGCTCACCTGACCATCTTGGGAGGTCGCCCTTGCCAGAGCCCCTTCACACACGTGCATGTGCGCATACACACACACACACACACACACACACTCTTTTTAAAACTTCCGTGCTTCACAAAAGTCAGGATTTGAAAAGATATAACAGTGTTTATTCATTCTGTAATGGCTTTCTCTTTCTAGATCAAGAGGCCTTCAGAGGCCTTCATTGAAATAGGATTTAGTCCTGCATTGAAATGGAAGCATTAAAATATAAGCTGATAAAAAGCAAGGTGGTTTTGCCAGGGAAATCTCAGCTCACACAGGCCAAGTAAGTTATCAAGTCATGCGTTCTCCTTGAGTGGTAGGAAGTGGAAGAGCCCCAGGGGAGCTTTTTCTGACCTGATGTTTATTTATTTATTTTTAATTGCCAGTCCATCTACTCTTCTGTAAGAAATTTGAAATATTACAGTCTAAGGAAGAGACTTGAAATTCTCTCAATTTTGAGGAGACTGGGTTCTAGTCTTTGAGCTGTAACTACTTTATTAATTCAAAAGGTATATATTATAGAAAAAACAGTATGTTGTATATATACATATATACACACACACACATATGTATATGTGTGTATACACACACACACACACACACAATGGAATATTATTTAGCCTAAAAAAGGAAGGAAATTCTGACATATGTGACAACATAGATGAATCTTGGGGATATGCAAAGTGAAATAAGCTAGTCACAAAAAGACAAGTACTGTATAGTTCCACTTATATGAGGTACCTGGAGTAGTCAAATTCCTAGAGACAGGAGAAAGGGTGGTTGCCAGGGGCTGAGGGAAGGAGGAATGAAGAGTTATTTAATGGATACAAAGTTTCCGTTTTATAAGATGGAAAATAGTTCTGTAGAAAGAAGATGGACATGGTTGTAGAACATTGAGAATGTACTTAATAATACTGAGCGATATACCTAAAAATGGTTAAGATGGTAAATTTTATGTATGTGTATTTTAGTACAGTTTAAAATAGGTATTAATTGAGCACCTGTTTTTTGGGTGCCATTTATACTCCAGTGACCAACACAAAAGCCCCAGGACTGAGGGAGCTCACAGGTTAATGAAGGGTGAGAGTGGGATGCTGCTGGATGGGGAACCCAAGGTCACATCACAGTTAAGGATGCTTTGGTCCTAAACTCAAGTGAGCCTGAACAGGCCATGAGAAGGGACCTTAAATGGGTCTCTGTAATTCCCATTTCTGCTCACTTCCCCTCACATGGAGTGCTGGCTCCTTGCTGCGTCCCCAGGCCAGTGCCTTGGGGTCGCTTTATCAGCTTTCCTTTTAATTGGTTTGCTTTCTGCTCTGTTCCAAATCCAGCTCTGCTCTTCCTCCTTGGCCTGAATGTTTAAATCCCCTATTTGATGGGTGAATGTCTCCTGTCATTTTCCTTCTTGGACTATAAATTCAGAGAGAATGTGGTCTGTGCACTTTGACCTTTGCAGCACCCAGCACAGTAAACCATACCTAATGAATGTTTTGGATGAGAATGAGCCTCTGAAGTTGGAAGTTGACTTTGCTAATACCTATTTAATTGACGGTTCTTGGTGCCTCTTTTTGTAAAGGATAGCTTCTGTTTACAACAGAACAAACAAGCCCTTAAGCTATTTCCAGTGGCCCCCAAGGAATTCATAAGGTATTACCGAAGTACTACTGACCTGGACTTTACATCCCAGAGAGGAGAGAAACTCTGGGGCAGTGGGGCAGCTTCTCTTTCTTGTGCGTGGTTCAGAGAGAGGAGATCAGGAGAGGGGTAGGTCCACGTGCATACCTCCTAATTCAGCTTATTAAATATGCGATTTCCCTTCTCTTTCTTGGTAGAGTTTTCTTTCTACTCAGAATAATAGTCGTAAGTTGGGTTACCATACATCTAGTTTTTTTTTTAATACCTGTTTTTCTGGCTTAATTATTAACAGTTCCCCTTTCACTCTCAGACGTGCCCTGGTTTGGATAAATTTTATTGCTACCCTGGTTAGGAGGGGAACAGAGAGAATCAGTTATTAGGGGAAGGTGGGAAGAAAGAGAAAGACTCCTAGAGATTCAGGAGGTGAAGAATTTGAGAAATAACTGTGTAGTCTGGCATGTTAGGTATACTTTGGATAGGAAAAATTATTTGTCTTTTAAATTATAAGCATGCTAGCCTAATATGTTAGAGTTTGAAAGTCTTGAGAGCTGCACTGGATCAAAGGAAGATTTATTTCAATTAGTCACACTATAGAATCCTTTAGTGCAGGTTAATATGTTTACTCAGAGCTTCAAACATTTTTATGGCTAATGGCAAATGAGTTTGCTTTAAGATGCAAATGTGTGTACAAATCCTGAATTTGTTTCTTCAACTATGAGAAAGAATTCCAGTCTGCTAAAATTCTGTTTTATATATGTATGTGTTTAACTTAGATAATTGTAGAGTTAATCTTCAGTATTGATTGACCTTAGCAGGTAATGAAGGAAGTTAGGTAGGACTATATTGATACCTTCATATTTGTTAAGGGGACATCATGTAATCTGAACAAGATAAGTATTTTTTAAATCAGGTATTATTTAGGACTTTATTATGCTGCGAGTTTCAATTTAAACTGGTTTGAACTGATTTTTTGTTCAGGAGATGTATTGGTTTAAGTGAACAGAAAGTCTGGCTGTCAGTGCTCTCAGGGTTGGTGGATCCAGCAGCCCAGCAGTCTCATCACTAATCATGTTTACTTGCATGTCCCTGCTCGGGCATCCTGGTGTCTGCTCCATCCTGAGCCTGCTAATCCCCTTGCTGTGGACATGCATCATATTGTTTGAGTTTTTTGTTTTTTGTTTTTTTATCATGACAATCTGTGTGTTACTTGTAAATAAAATAAAATTTAAAAACATTTTCAAAAGTTATTGAGTAATATTATATTTTGAGAGAACTTTATAGTTTTACAAAGGACTGTCATAGCCATCTTGTTGGATCAGCAAACAGTCTTACTGGGTGGAGGAATTATCATTCGTATTTTGCATGTGAAGGAACCAAAGTGTGAGTGACTTAGGCAAGGTGTTATAGCTGGCAGGATGAACTTGAACTCAAACCCAGGTCTTCAGACTTTATATCCATTGCTCTAAGCAGGATCTTCTTGCCAAGTTTATTTCAGAAAGTTTTGTTTCCAATTTCCTTTCCATTTAGGCTTAATTTAAGGTTGTGCCACACTATTCCTTGTTAGGAAAGAAATAACCTGAGTGCTTTTGGGCTAATTGGACATTGTTTACCTATCAGCAAAGTGACTTTACTCTTGCAAAGTTATCCACATCCTATGGGCGTATCCACGAGAGGCCAGGGGACCTCCTTCAGATATCCTTTTGACAACTTTGCCTCAACTTCCATCTTATTCCATTCAGAGAAGAGGGCATTTCCCATCAGTGTTCTTTAGCACGTGCTCTTCCAGCGGTATTACTGACTGTCCTCTCAATTCTGCCGTTTACTTAACAGCTGAAGAACCAGGTGAAAGGCTGCTGCCTCAGTGCTGCTTCCTCTTTATTCTGGTGGTAATCACTCTTTCCTTCCTGAGCTCCAGAAGTGCCTTGAATTTCTCTTATGGCACTTCCCATGCTGCTTTGCATTGTAGCTATTTGTCTTTATTATATTCCTCCCTAGAAGCCTGTGCTGAGCTCCTCAAGGGCAGTGACCATTTCTCATTCATCTTGGTGTCCCCACAGCACTTAACGCAGTGTCATATCCCTAGGAAACTTTGCAGTTAATTTTTTAGACTAAATGGATAGGTTTAGAGATGGTTATGCCCACTCATAAGACTTGAGGATTGCAGATTTTTAAAACACATGGGTATTATAAGGAACCTTATTATTGGTATAATTATCACCTGGTTTGTGCATAATTTAAAAATAATTGTATATTTTTATACAGTAGGTTATCATGTACAGTTTTAAGTCTGCTTTTTATGGGACTACCATTTAGTTAAATTGCATGGGTGTTTCTGAGAATGCTGCTGTGAAGAAGGGGGTGGAGGTGTGCGGAATTGCGATCTTTCCAGAAGCTGAGTGACCTGGCTCCTTGCGTTGTCAGTATATCCTGTTAGGCTAAGCCACGGCACAGCTGTCTCCACCTGACTAGCTTTTCTCTCGTAGCTTGTATTCACTGTATTATCTGAGAGAACAGGTTTAAAATTTTAATTCTTCTCTGCCAGGCCTGGATTTCAGAAATATTTTAGAGGATTTTGGGAAAACAAATTTGATAAGACAAGATTTTGGTGGTTTTGGTGGCTTTGTTTTATGTGTACTTAATTTTTTGTGTGTTTACATACTTATTTTTAATTCCATGTTCTCCCATTTTTGTAGAACTTGGAGTGGCCTGGGAACTGGCATTTTTGAGAACCTTCCTACCTTTTTCTAACTAGGTAATTATGATATGTGGGGTCAGAGAAAAATTCACCTTGAGAGAAAACAGAATACATCCGTATTGGGGAATGAGGAACTTAGAGATAGACCTTTAAAATGTGTAAGATTTGGTTGGTGGAGAGGAGGATATTCTGTGTAGAGGTAAGAAACAGAACAAAGTCTAATGTGAGAATAAGCATGCACCATTAGGGCATTGTGGGCAAGGAGTATCCTAATCAGGCTTCAGTGGAAGATTACTTTAGAGCAGTGATTTACCAGTGGGGTGCATAAGAAGTGTCCAGGGAGCTTTTGAAACTTTCACATTCCTGCGTTCTACCCCCACACTGAAATTCTGTCAGTTTCGGTGTTGTGAGGTTTAGAGTGTGTCCTGGGTATTTAGATTTCTAACAAACTTCTGACTAACACCCTGGAGTGATAGAACCCCTACTTCATGGAGTAAAAGGATGAGCTGAGGGGGTAGCAGGGACTACATTTTGGCAGTCTTTTTCCATTTTTGGATGAGGTTTGGGGGATTTAAGGGGAGACCGGAGCTCTAGCTGGGAGGTAGTTTCAGAGCTGCTGCGTAATCCTGGTGAAGTGATATGTGCAGTTGAGGGCACAGGGAGACGAGAGGAATTAAGAGAAGACCTTTTTCTCGGAGGAAGATACAGACAGCTGTAAAAGGAGTTTATTCTTCTGTAAACTGCTAAGACATTGCAGAGAAATTTTCCATTTACATAATCTGTTGAAATTTTTTAGAGAGGTCACCTTTTTAAGCGGGTCCTCATAGACATCCAGAATAGCTTGAGAGCAGAGATTTATCTAGTCTTGAGGTTTGACTTGGAATCTGTGGACCCTGGACCGACTTACACATTTTGTGTATCAATTCCCTGAAACTGTAGAATTTTGTGTGGACCCATGATTTCTGGGGAGAGGGTCCATAGTCTTGATTACATTCTCAAAGGAGCCCATATTGGGATTTAAGGTAAAATAATTTAGTGCGTTTTGGATTGGCTGGCTGGATTTCTCTCTTCTCTCCTTTATAAATTCCAGAACAAATTCTTGTTAGTAAAAAGACTAGCCAAGAGAACAAAGAAAGGCCCCAGTCCAGAGGACGGAGTGATGGAGGAGCCCTGGGCTTTCCTACAGAAGACCCTCCATTTGTTTTTGTGGGAAGGGGTATGTGCTATCATAAGTAATAAACTGAAAGAAGAGGGAATGGGAACTTTTGTAGAATGTGTGATGAATTTCTCTGTTCCTCATGGAGCAATTTCAGAGTCTCGGCTGAATTACAGAGAGGGCTGCTGTAATGGCAAGGTGGTGAATTACTAGTTATTTCTATCAAGTTTGGAGCTGAGGAAAAAAGCTAGTGTGTGAAACAGGGCCATGTGTGAATGGATTTCTCAAGTGTTTCATTAATGATTTGTTAGAATGGTTATCCTAACCATCCTAGAGTCTCAGGCTTCTGATTCTCTTGTGGAATTAAAAAAATGCTTTTGGGAAGAGAGGCTAAATAAGCCTTTTGTTTGAATTACCAGATATTGATTAATGGACCCAGCAGAGCGTCCTGCTGTGAATTCCCTCTGCTGAAGATAACCATCACAGTGAGCAAAGCTTTCCTGAGCTGGCACTTTCCATGCAGCCCATAGGCTGCTATATCGGGTGTGACCATTTTTTAAAAGCTGCAGTACTAGAATGAAAACGGGCGTTTCAAAATGGTGTGTATATTGATTTGCAAAACCTTTTTGTGTCAGATTGAATGGTCTCATATCTGAGTTGAGGGGGAAATGCAGGCCATTTTCAATTTATTACTGTGTCTTGAAGGTTTGAGTTGACAACGTTCAGCAGTGAAGTCAGCCTCTGGTTGAAAGTTCTACTTGGATCTCATGTTTTGGTTATACATGTAAAATTCTGGTTCATTATCTTATACTATAAAAGACTTCTGCAGCCCCATTTACAGAGTGAATTACAGTCTGTAAATATGGACCTAGAAAGCCTAACTATGACTCAAGCTTACCCATAAATTTGGGGATCACCTCCCCCCCAAGGCTCTCTACCCAGCTATTTATGGAAAAGCCACCGGCAGTTGTTAGATGTTGGCCTGGCGGACAGGATCTGTGTTCAGTCACCTCTGCACAGTATTCAATCTTGAGGCTAGTCTGGGCTCTTCATAAGATTTACAGATGGTAATAGACCATGTCACAGAGTACCTGGGTAGAGGATTTTATTTTTGCCTGTTGATAAAGGATATCAGGGTGACTTTTATGCAAAAGTATGGGGTCTGGGTTTAAAGGATGCTTTTTTTTTTTTTTTTGTCTTAATTTCTGGGCTGACTTGGCATGAGTCCTGGTTTGACTTTTATGCAGACTTTTTATGCAGCTTTTGTGGATGTTTATTACTTCCAACAGTGACAACAATAATAAAGGTAGTTGAGGTATCTACTATTTGTGTTTCCCCAAACATGAAGCATCAAGGAGGAAGGAAGTTCTAAGAACCCCAGAAACTCTGCTATAGAAGTGTGGTGTGATTCACCTTGACAGAGGGCTTTTTCTCATCTTTAGGCAGTCTGCAGCCTGGAGTGAGCGAATTGCTACCTTTTAAACTATATTTTACCCAATTGCTTCAGTTCCTCCTTTTTTTCTTAAGTGGCAGGAATATTCTTGAAAGATGAGGAGCTACTGGAAGTAGCTATGATCAGAAATGGACCAAAGAAATTCCTGGTCAGCCTTCTGTTTAAAACCCCCATTTATAACATTGAGAATTTGCCTTGCAATGAACATGAAGCGAGATATTTGCAGCTTTTAGGGATGTACACTGTAATGTCTTAATGTTTTGGTGGTAAGTAGAACCACAGCAATAAAAAAGCTGATGCCAACTCTCTCTGCTTGGGAGACAGAACTTCCTAGAGCGTCCTACGAAAGAAACAGTGTGCACATGGAGGAGACATCGTACTTAATGGGTTTCGCAGCATATTATGTGTCATGTAAAATTCTCTCTTACACCATTATAGTAAATGGAACTCAAATGTGTCTGTGTACCTTTTATCTCTTGGATAGCAAGTTCCATCTGTCAGAAAGATTTCTTGGGTAGTCTAAGTACAGGACTCTAAAACCCAAGTGTTTAGCAGAATACTAGTACTGAAATTGAGTACTTAATTCCTCAGGTAAACTTAGGAAAGTCTTCTTGAAGAACAATTTAGGGTTTTGCCAAACTTTCCCTGTATTTTCCTCTTTGTATTTTCCTCCTAACCCAAGGCCTTGACAGGGAAAACGAACGAAACCTTTTTTTCCCCAACGTTTACTACTGTTGAATTACAGCCTTTGCTGGCAACTCTGGTGGCTTTGAGGCTCTCCTGCAGGGTGTGGGAAAGGTAGATGTGAATAACAAAAATCTTAGCTGTAGAAAATCATGAAAATGGGACTGAGGTCTTTAACTCGAAAAGTGTCCATCATCTGCTTGTGCACTCACTGAGCAGCTTTTTTAGGAGTGAGTGGCCTGTGGGCTCAAGCTAAGCTCACAGGGAAGAAGGGGAAGTTCATTCCCAGCGACCATAACACTAGGAAGCGCAGGCAGAGCTGGTACGTGGAACCATTGTCTTTCACCTAATAGGTGAATTGAAGCCAGTATTTTGGGGGGATGTTTAATTGTCCTTTCGTTTTTCTTTGTTTTCGAGTTATCTTGGTGCACCCCCATCAGAGAAAACGTGCAGAGTCCTCATATCAGTTTCTCTTCTGAGAGCTAGAATAATAATTCATACATGTTCGCATTCCCTGAAATTCCTTTGTGTAGGGACTTAATAAGTATTATTAAATATGATTTTTTAACTTAGTGAGCATTATTTAAAACAAAGAATATCTACTTCCTTATGTTGAACTAGAGCCTAGAAACTGTTGTAATATAGTGACACGTGTACTGTTCCTTTAACTGAAAGAATAGAGTTAGAGTAAACTTTTCAATTCATCAGTTTTGAAGTCCAGCTCACCTTTGAGACTGCTCTCTCTTTCAGGTTTGAAATTTTACCCTTGGGTTTTTGAGTCTCCATAGTAGTATATAGTACTTCCAAATACAAGCAACATAAATAGGCTGATGACCTCTCTATTCATTAAGATGGAGACCCAAAAAGTTTGTCAAAGATCTCATATTTACAAATGAGTAAGTATAACATAAAATATAAAAATTAAAAATTAAAATGGGAGATAGGATGGTTGTCCCTGGATTTTGGGTATAGTTATAATCAAGCACTTGATGGAGAGTGCTGGTAGTCATTCCCAGAGATAGACAAATTTCACTGAAAAGGAAAGTTTAGTGGCCCACAGTTGTGTTATCATTATTGACACAATGACTTGTGTCACAGGTGTTCCAGAAACAAGGAGTTTTGATGCTCTCCAACATGAGTGTATCACATGTCCACTGACTTGGGCTAGTTCTCAACCCACACACAGACCCCTAGAACCTGGGAAAATAACTTACTAAGACAGCTCTAAACAAGTCCCCTGACCTCCATTCTCCAGGCACTTTTTGTTAATAAATAAAAAATGTTCTAGTATACTACAGTGATTCTTATTTAAATAGGCCATCATGACAGCCCAGTGCCCTGCTGGCATTTCATTATTCCTCATCTGCATCTGGAACCCCCAGGAGCCTCCTGTGTAGGTCTCACTCCTGGGGTGACAGGAATCAAATTGCTTCCTGTCGATGGGTGCCCTGATCTTTTTCCTAGTCCTAATGTTTTCAGCTCTTAGTTCCTACCTGCAGTCTCTGTGGTCACCTGCCTGGTGGGTTACCCATGTACACAACTCCCAAGTTACTATTGAGAAGTCTTAGAACTTGTCTCCTGCTTAGCCAGTGATTAGCGCTCTCTCCCAAATCCCCGTTGGAGAGCTGGGCTGCTGTAATAGTGGTGACTCTCCCTGGGGGACTCCTGCTTGGTTCAAGTCAAGCCCCGTTACCTTGGGGAGGGTGTCTTTGGACCACGCCCAGCCTAAGTTAGGCAGGAGATGTAGGGACAGAGAGACACCTGTCACAGCCTTGCTATGGGTTGTTTCACTTACCTCCTGCAAGTCCCAAGAAATTCATCTCTCACCCACTGAATGGGATTAAGAGAAAGAATCTGCTTGTGGTTATAATTTTCCTAATCAAACCCATCTCTTCTTGGACAGTATAAAACAGACCACTTCTTCAGTAAATAATTACTAGTAACTAACACTTTATGTACTGCTTACTTACTGTGAGCCAAGCACTTATTCTAAGCAGTCTGCATATGTTAAGTCATGGAATCCTCACACCATCTTGAGACAGGTTACACTACTATTAGCCCCAGTTTACAGGTGAGGAAACCAGAGACAGAGCAGTTAGGTAATTTGTCCAAGGTCACTGGGTTAGTAGAACCAAGAATAAACCCACCCATGTAGCTCCAAGGCCCTCTCTTAACCTCTCATACTCATCAATAAGTACAAGCTCATTTCAGGGTGGTTAATTTGGAGTCTAATGGCTTTCTAGGTGATTCGAGTTTGATGATTTCTGAGAGCAGGCAGGTTGTTTTCTTTCTCTGTGGAGGAGAGATACCAAGCGAGAGACCTAATGAGCTCTCAGTGCCTCCGACCATCCTCAGAGCTCTGGGACTTGCTCTCCTTCCTCTCTGCTTCCAGCCCTCAGGAACTTGGTGCCAATTCCTTTTGTGCCCATTTCCTTTTTCTTAGAATAGATTTTCTCAGATACCTACATCTTCCTTCAAATCTTTTTGTCCTTTTCCTTTTTCTTGAACCAGATCAGCCCTATGTTCACTCTTGGGGGTAGGGTATGTGACGCAGGTATCAGGGACTTGATTGTAGGGGTGCTGGTTCTTGCTGCGTCCCTGGATAGCTTGAATTCCTCCTGGTTTGGGGAGAGTAGCAAATTACAGCATTCTTCAGCAGAAGCAACGGCACACTGGCATGTGTTTGGCTTGCTTCTGATTTGATGTCACTTTCCTCCAGCTGGGCTTGGCCCACACCTTGTTCCAGTTAATGGCTCAGCCTCCGTGTGAAAAATGAAGAATGGGATACAGATTCTAGTGTCATATGAAACTCTGACTTGTTTTTACTCTGAGCTCCATCTTGGTACTACATTCTATCCAGAGGCCCTGAGGAACTTCTTTCCCTCTTTTGTTTTGATATATTAAAGTTCTTGAATTATATTCCATGTTATTGATCTTGGCAAATGTCAGTTTCAAAATTGAGAGAGAAGTAAACAGTGTAAGTTTACAATATGCCGTGTTGTAACTGTGCATTTGTCTGAATTCTATCCAACGTCTAAAAGAAAGAAATTATATCAAGCCTTAGTCTTTTGACATAAAATCAGTTTACATTTTGCCTTTTTAAAAGGATTGATTGATTGATTTAATATAGTTGGTGATTGCCGTATCAGAGAGAGTTTATTCTGATTCAATATCATTATAAAGTCCTAAATTTTACTTAGACAAAAATTTCTAACCATCCCACTAACAGGCTGTCAAGACTGGAAGAGACAAAAGACCTTTAGGTTAACATTACTAACTCATAATTAAAAGTAGTTTCTTAGTGTTTTAAAGCCTGTCAGTTTTGTGGTTATGCAGTTTTTTGGAAGGGACATCTTATAGTCCCTTCAGTGTATTTAGTAAACTTTTCAGTGTGCTGTCACCTCCCCCACCATTAGGCTGAATGATGAAATTCCTGTGGAGTCTCGAAGCATCTTGCCTTTGTTAGGGACTAATGTTTCTCCAATTCATTAAGCTTATAAGAGTTTTCTGGTATTGAATGAAAAAGAATTGCAGGTATTTCAGGAATTCCTCAATAGCTAGTTTATAATTAGACTGATGAAAAGAAAACAGTTTTAGGCTTGGGGTTCTGTGCAATACAAGTTTTCAATTTTAAAAACGATGCCAAAATCGACCCTCTGATTTAACAAAAACACTCTTTTAAACTGAGGGAGAAATTGTTAAAAGGCATAAAATCAGTTTCATTTGATAAATATTTGAAAAAAAAATGTGTTTGTGAGGCATACTTTTAAAATAGACCTTACTCCTATAAACCGGTACTAATTTGGTACTAATTTCAGAAAATTTGAATTACAGGCATTCAGTTTTGATAATCTGTAAATTTATATTCTGTCCACACAGGTTGTATTTAAGAATGTGTTTTTATAAAATGTATAGGTTTATTGTTTTGATTTTTAAAAAATAATTCTTGGAAGATACCAATAGCCTAATATAACTGTAAGTGATCTAGAAATTACTTTTTAACATACAAATAGTCTAAATAGAGTTTTTTTTCGGGGTGTCTACTGAGTCGTTACTCTTGCTAAGTTTGATTGCTGTAAAGCTTCCTTTTAGGAAGAGATAAGGGTAACAGGAAGTTGTAGAGATAAGCTAAGCTTAACACCAACAGCAATCTTAGAGCAACTGGCCCTTTTTTCTTGCTGTTTTTTTTGGCAGCAAGAAATGCACACACACCAATCACAGTAGTTAATGCAGCCATTTATCCATGATATAGAACCACAAATACTTTTCTATATGCTTTATTGCTGTACTTTAGAATATTGTCTTCAGACCATGAGAGCCACTTGTACTTCAACTTATTTATATTTAATTTTACACAAAATTTCGTAGTCTGTCTATCTGGTTTGGCTCCAAGTGCTCTATATAATAAAGTGATTGATTGATGACACACAATTCTGGATTTCTACCAGGAATATTTTTTCTAAGGAGGATTACATGATGATTATTTAAAATATAAGATTCTGATGTACTGAACTATAATATATAAGTATCTGAGCAGCCTGCCATCCATCTGTAAAGGGTCATGGGACAGGTTAACTTCTGGATTTTAATATTCTTGAGTTTTCTGAATATCATTCCCTTTGGCGAAGCTCAAATCTGAGCGTATTACTCTTTTAAAATGATTATATCTTTGGGCACATGTTTCTTAATTTATATGTGATTTTAAAAGGAAAAAGATTTTATTCAGGTTATGGTTAATGTTCCAGCATTTAATTTAAAAAATTATAATCTTATTATAATGCTAATTTTCCAAACACTTTACAAAGCAGTTTCACCTACTTTGACCTAGTTCATTCCTCTCAAGGGTGCTCTGAGGTAGGTGTTGGTACCTTCTGTTGACACACGGAGTGAGACAGAGGGCAGTATGTCACCCACTTGGTTTTTGAACTGAGATGAGACGTGGCTGATTTGGGTTCCAGTCCATTTTGTAATATGCCATATACAGCTTTTTGTTTTTTTTTGAATTTCTCCTTTTTTTATGTTAACATAAAGACACATCCTTAGCAAGGCACTGTAGGCCTGGCCTCTGCCCCTCCTCTGTCTGCTCTCCCCGGCCGTGCCTGCCTGCCTGCCTTTCAGCCTGTGGGTTGCTTTTCAGCCTCTCCTGTGGGTCCAGCTTCCTCCCTCAAGGGGCTTCTCCATAAGCTGCTCTGTCTTCATGGAGCTCTCTTCCCTCCCTGCCCCATATTCTTCCTTTCCTTCTTTGCCTAGTTAGGCCTCATCATTCTTCAGGCCTCAGTGCAGTTCTTTGACCCACCTCCCCTCCACCTTAATTCTGCTCACTTCTCTTTGGAAACACTTACTTCTGTTGTTTATTTTTGTGGCACTTGATTGTGTCCTTCATTAGACCAAGCTCCAGAGGATGAGGACTTTGTCCAGTTTTGCATCCTGTGTTACAAAAGGGAGGTAAGTCCCCTTTGTGGGGTCTTTAAGGATCGTTACAACCTGGGTGCAGGAATCACACTCTGGGAGGCATAGGAAATTAGAGTTATTTTACACATGGGTCCTAGAAGAGGGAGGCACGGTGTGCCATGCAGGGGGCTGCATGGGTACCCAGCACCCAGGGAATGCATTTAGCGATCGGATGGGAGGCTGAGTGAGGACATAGGGGCCATGGGCAAGTTCTTTTAGAGTCTGGGTGGAGTACACAAGCAAAAGGCTTGAGGGGATCTCATTGAATGTAATTGTCATAGACCAAAGAGGGCAAAAAGGAGGACTTGGGACAGGGACCAGCCTTATACCGCTGCACTGGCCAGCTGGGCATGGTCTTGATGGCCTATTTGTAGGGATGTTGAGGCGTGAGGAAAATAGGAAATTTTAAAAATACACATTCTCAACCCCTAGCATGTTGTGTGGCACATAAGAGGTCTCACATATTTGGATGAATGAATGATACAGACTTTGTTTTGTCTCCTTTCTTAAACCCTTAGAATCATGGGGAGTTCATGGGATATGGTTAGCACCAGTAAGAGTAGCTGGTATAGCACTTGGCTACATTTGAACAGATCAGGAATCCTTTGTTTTGTTTAGTTCCAACTTCAATCAGGTAACCAATACCTACTGAATATGAGACAGGGCATGAAGTGCTGTAGCTCTGTTGTCTGTTTTCTCCATCTTAGCATTTTTTCATGTTTACAGAGCAATGAAAATGATTCAAGTAGCCGCTCGAAGCCACCCTGTAAAAGTATGCAGATAATAAATAGTAGTATTTATTTAGGGGGGCTGCACAAATGTATGTCATTGTAGAATATAATAACATGCTAGATTTGAAAATTTTCCCTTTGGCTTATAATTCTTCACAATCTTGGAAGTTTTCAGAAAATGAGGCCACTTCTCAGTTGCTTCTGACAAAACTTACTCTTCAAACATAACAGCATTTTCTATACCAATGTCCTTCCTTTGTTCTTCTCTCAAATTCCCTTTATTAACCCTGCAAGTTGAGACTCTCATATAAAGCCACTTACTTAACTTCTTTGCCTGCTGCACAGAAGGTTTGAGATAGTGCAAATTTTTTCGTGGTCTAAGAATAGTATATTTCCAGCTTGGGCTATATAATAAATTGTTGAACTCAGTGAAAGCTAGACCTATTAAATTCCCCTTGAGATTAATTGTTCAATTATAGTTTGTTTGGACTGAATTCTCCGAATGTCATACATACACAGATATTCAAGGGTGATTAAGTGACATACTTGGAAATCAAACTTGAATTAGAGTTTATGATTTGGATTATTTCTGTGATGTTATTTCAGGTTTTCTGCCATTATGTTCCCCTCTTTGGGGCTGATAATTTGAGAAGTTAACTGCATATAAACCAGCTTTAGTAAGAAATTTTATGTTTAAAAGAAAAAGAAACTAAACATTGAAATTATTCCTTTTCTTTGACTACACCACTGCCCCCACCCCATGCATACACACTTTTAACCAATTTTAAGATTCTATCAATTAAATATTTTGCCATGTGTCTGGTCAGTTGGTGTTTATTTATATGCGAATGGTGCCATTTTTTGCTGAACAATATTTTTATCTCTTTGATACTTACCTCAAACCCAAGAGCACTATAGCTGTGTTATGTAGTAGGAAGGTCATAGAATGCCAGGCTGAGTTTTTTAAAAGAAGGATACATAAGTATAGGAGGAATACAAGTACATTAAACTGATCCTGAGGATAGATGTCAGGGCGTGTCTAAACCATGTCTGCATTTAGTGCACTCTGTAAATAAAGCCCATAATTGGTACGCATGAGTAGTTAGAGCAGTTCTAATTGCATGAAACTCGTCTGAGAAAAGGATCCATTCTGTTCTTGGCGGTTGAGGAGATTATAAGTGTAGAGCTGTGTGCCATTTAGAAATGGTTTGCTAGGGTTCAGACATGCTTCCTCTCTGGTGGGTGGAGATGGGGTGAGAACAAAATAGCTGAATTTACCCTGGTTCTTGGGGAAGGAGAAAGGGATTTGTGACTCAAGCTCAAGCTTTGGGTAGCCAAGAACAATGCTCAAGCAAGAGAGTTGGCGCTTGGTGGTTTTGTGGCCAGTGACTGACAAGCCTTCATTGGTAGGTATGTTGCCTCTTTAGGAACTTCTGTTGATGGTTTGTCTTCAATTACATCCTTGACATGGAATGAGGAAAACTTTTCAAATAAACATAACAATGAAGAATTTCTGAATTTTACCTTCTGAAATTGGCTTAGGGTACTGTGACTAAGTTCCTGACACCTAGTTCGTTCTCCGAAATATTGATTGATTGATTGAATGAATGTGATTTCTAACAGGAATAAATCCACATAAATTAAAAAAAATTCTTTTTTAAAGCATTTCCATAAATCATATGAAATTTGTGTAAGAAACTAAGCATCATATATTTGTAAAAGCACCTCAGTGGAAAATTTGTAACTCGTACATTATCTTAAAAGTCACATATAAAGATAATTTCCACATTATTTCATCGGTTGCTAGTAGAGGAACTGGTTTATTTTAAGACCTATTTTTGCATGACTTACTGAAATTGGGAAGTAAGTCTACTCATGGTGATTTGATGACTAAGTTATCTACTTTGTGCTCAGTTCTGGGCGAGATGGTTGCCGTGTGGAATCTCCACGAGGGATAATAGTGGAAACAAGTTCGATAGGGACTGGGTGGGATGTGATGAGGTGAGAGAGGAGAGTGAAGGCTGAATAGCCAAGAAGGAGGTGAAATTTAAAGTGGAGCTTAAAAGATTTCGGGAGTTTGACAGCAGCTAGAGAGGAGAAAGGAAGGGGTTGCTGGGGAATTTTCACTAATTTGCAGATGGAGTATGGGACAGTAAGGAAAGTGACGACTTTGAGGTTATTGTAAAAGGAGAGATAATGTTGTATGTAGAGCCATGCAGAGGATTTAGGACTTAATAGAATAAGTAATAAGAAGCCACTGAAGATTTTCAAAGAGAGAAGTGGAAGAATGAAACTGCCATTCAAAGTTAAGCTTGATTTTTCTATGTTCACGAGTACTTCTCATGATGTTGGTATAATTTGCTCTTTCTGTAGCTGCATACCGCATATTGGCTCCAGTAGGTTTTGCCCCTACCTTTTTAACCTAATAAATGATCAGTAATGATTCAGTGACCAAACCTTTCTAAGGATTATGTTTTTGTCTGAATTTGTATACCTTTCTAAGGATTATATTTTTGTCTGAATTTTTATACCTTTCTAAGTTAGAGTGTAATCCATTCTACAAGAAGGGAATTAGATGAAACTCAAGTTCTGAAGACAAATTTTAACCAAATTGGAATTAATGCAGGAAGAGTAAGCCAAGTTTTCTCTCCCAGTTACTACTGAATTTCCTAATGTGAAATGAATTTTAAAGACGTGTGGAAACAAAACAAACACTTCATAAGACCAAATGTTCGTTTTTAAGTTGATATTATTGTGATATAAAAGATGACAAAGTATCAAAAATTCATCCCCCCCAATTTTCAGTTGATTTTTTATAGTTTATTGAGATATAATTCACACACCGTACAATTTATCCATTTAAAAAGTATACAAATCAAAAACAACAAGGGTCGGTGAAGACATGAAGAAAAGGGAACCCTCATACACTGTTGGTGGGATTGCAAATTGGTTCAGCCACTATAGAAAACAGTATGGAGGTTCCTCAAAAAATTAAAACTGCAGCTACCTTTTGACCCAGCAGTTGCACTTCTGAGTGTTTATCCAAAGAAAAACAAAACAATTCGTAAAGACCTGTGCACCCCTATCGTCATGGCAGCACTATTCACAATAGTCAAGATGTGGAAGCAACCTAAGTGTCCATCAATAGACAATTGGATAAAGAAGTTATGGTTCACATATACAATGGAATATTATTTAGCCATAAAAAGGTGAAATCCTACCATTTGCAATGACATGGATGGACATAGAGGTTATTATACTGAGTAAAAGACGTCAGAGAAAGATAAATACCATATGATTTCACTCATATGCGTAATCTAAGGAACAAAAGGAAGAAACTAAATGAAAATAGACTCACAGGAACAGAGGACTGCCAGAGGGGAGAGGAGTTGGGGGGCTGGAGGAAAAAGGTGAAGGGATGAAGAAGCACAAATTAGTAGTTAGACAAATAGTCATGGGAACGTAGATTACAGCATAGGGAATATAGTCAAGTATTGTAATGGCTGTGTGTAGAGCCAGATGGGTGATAGAGTAATTGGGGGGATCACTTCATAAACTGTATAAATGTCTAACCAATGTACTATATACCTGAAACTAATATTTAAAAAAAGTATACAACCCAGTGGTTTTTAGTATATTTAAAGTTGTGCAACCATCACCATAACCTAATTTTAGAACTTTTACATCACCTTCCTGAAAAAAACCCTATCCATTAGCAGTCACTCCCTCACCATACGGTTCTCACTTCATTTCTTCCTCTTTCTCTCCAGCTCTGTCCAGTTGATTTTTTAAAAATTGGTGTTTTACGGACTGTTACCATGAATTTTGACATCAGAAGACCTAGGTTCAAAATCCAGCTTATTGGTAGTATTATCTTGAAAAAATTTCTTAAATTTCCAAAGCCTATTTCTATATTTTTAAAGCATGAATATTAGTATCTACTTCACAGCTTGTTGTGAAAATTAAGGGATATTTATGTAAAAGTGCTTTGTTAAATGCTGTATGCATTCATTGCTCTACAGGGGGTGTGTAACAATTATTAAAGGGTCTCAAATATTAATCTTTTGAAATAGTTGGTGGAACATAATAGAATGCATAACAAATGTTTGGCCGTGAAAGAACGTATTTTATGTTTTTAAGGCTTTGGTTTTATTTATATGACTTGAGGACTTGACTTTTAAGATGGAAGTTTTTCTGGATTTCTCTGTAGAACCTAGTATGGTAGTACTTATGCTATGTTTGGATCACAGATCGCTTTGAGAATTTGATGAAAGCTTTGCACATATACTTGATTTTATTAAAGAAAATAGGAGCTTCACAGATCCCTTAAAACCATCCATATACTCCTGGCATATCAGGTTAAGAGCCCAGGCATGGTCTTTTAAAAGAGATAAAATAGCTCTTTAAAGCTGAAGTGAGCAGTCCACACATTGGCACAGAAACACAGCCATCAGCCTGAAGGTTGTTTATTTTCCCTCCAGTTTTTAATATCCACATAAAAGTATGCCCAGTATGTGCTTGGCCAAGCAAAGTGGATTTTCTTCTAGGTATAGAAATGAAGAGTGGAGAAGTGAAGAGTAGTATCCCTGAAAGATGGAGCTAGTGAGAGGAAGAACAAACAAGCAAGGCATCTTTCATATTGTAAGCAGTGCCCGTCTGGCCTGCACCTGCACGATTTACAGCCCTGTGCAAACAAGCATTGTAGCGGACGGGGGCGTTCACAGGAGCCTTACTATACAAGGTGAGTGGTATGGCCTTGGTCAAGTTTACTCTCCAATTAGCTGCTACTCACAGGCCACTTGATGCCATGGTTGTGTTTTCATAGTGGTTAAGTAGCCCAACAGTATGGCATCCTCAGTAGTTTGAACAAAGAAGTTTTTACTGGATCTGCAAAGCACATTTTTTCCCTTCCCAAATCTGCTTTCCAAGTTTCTTTTTAATTTGAAACATATTATTGTGGGAAGATATTTGGGTACCAGTGGTAAAAGAATCCAACTAAGAACAAAGCTCAGAGGTTGGCACCGAGAGAAACAATGAGGGGAAGCCAAATGAACAAGCAGTGGCCAGATGCCCCCTGTCAAATAAGAAGGAAGGTCACTTGCTATGCAACCATTAAATAATAGTGCTTTACTAGATATTTCTTGTCTTCTAGTTTCCTTGACAGTGTCTTTTACAGACCGGAAGTTTTTAATTTTAATAAAATCTGCCTAATCAAGTATTTCTTCTATGGATTGTGCTTTTGGTGGTGTTGTATCTAAAAAGTCATTGCCATACTTAAGTTCATTTAAATCTTCTTCTGCGTTATCTTTTAGAAGTTTTATAGTTTTGCATTTTATATTTAGGTCTGTGATCCATTTGGAGTTAATTTTTGTGAAGGGTATAAGGTCTGTGTTTAGACTCATTATTTTTCTATTTTTATTTTATTATTATTTTTTGCCTGTGGATGTCCAGCTGTCCAGCACCATGTGAAAAAACTACTTTTTCTCCATTGTACTGCCTCTGTTCCTTTGTCAAAAGATCAGTTGACTATGGGGGTATATTTCTCTGCCACAACAATTTAGTGACTGAAAGATAAGTGGACAAGAGGTGGCGTCTTTCACTGGAGTGACCTCCCTTGCTTGCCCTTGGCAGGATTTCTGAAGGCCATGGTCAGCCTGGAGTGAGGATGGTAGGGGGCTGGCATGGAGGGCACTCTCTGTGGGACTTGGTAGCTGTGGAAGTGTCTGAGGAAAGGACTCGTTCATTGTTATCAGAATGAAAGTGAGAGGCTCTGTATTACTGGAATAAGAAGGAGTCCAAGCCTCATCTCCTCCTCTGCGGGCTTCTCATTCCTAACGCACTCATTTCTGGTAAGATAATTAGAGCAAAATTCTGTATAACTACTAGAACCAGGGATTCCATTGAAACACAAATATAATTGGTAATCTTCACCCTCAATTCTTCATTCTTGTGAAACCTAAAGTAAAATTAGGGTTGTTTTCAGGCATAGCTTTTGTGATTAAATTACCCCATTTCTCTTTCCTTATCTACAGGCTAACCTAAATTCCAGACTTTTTATTTGGGGACTTGGAAGGTTTTCCTATGGAGGCCAAGGTAAATTTGATGATAGGTTAGTGCCTGGGAAAGGGGACATGTTCACAGTGGAATTCCATTTCTTTTCCTTTATATTACCCTCCCCCCATTCCCCCAATAGTATCACTTAACATTGTGGCTTCAGACCATCATTTTCCACACACATCACTCCTAATTTGTTTTTCTGGCTCTGTGCTTTTTTATTGTTCACGATTCCAACCACCTGATAGACATTTTCCCAGGAACACCCTCTTGGTACCTCAAGCATCAAAAGCAACATCTGCCCGTCTTCTCTGAAACTTATCTTTTCTATCACTATTTCCATAATGGTTAGTGAGATGTCTTTGTTGCCAGATCCTGTTGAAGTTTCCAGTTCTGAGATCTTATAAATCTCTCCCTTGTTCATATTTCCATTACCATGCTCTAGATTAGCTTCTCGACAGCCTTCCATCAACTCTTCCTAATGCTTCCTAACCCAGTCTTCTAATGATCTCACTTCCTGCTCCCAGAATTTTCAAAAGTTCACAATTTCCATTTTGAGTTTGGGCTTCCTAAGCTAGCACTCAGTGCCTTAAATTTCCTGGTCATTATAACCCAACTTCCATCATTATTTTACATTTTCCCTCATGCTTTTTGTTACTTATGCTGAATATTTACTCCCTACCCCCATTTCCTGCAAATATCTTATACTTTTTCACTTTTATGTCTTTGTTCTCAGACTTCTAAGTTAGTAGTCCTCAAATTTTAGAGTGCCTCAGACCTACCTGGAAGGCTGGTTATAGCACAGATCACTAGGTCCCCACCCCAGAGTTTCTGCTTTAGTAGGTCTGGATTGGGTTCTGAGGCTTTTTATACTTAACAGGTGTCTGGTGATGCTGATGCTAGTGGTACAGGTACTCCACCTCGCACCTTGAGAAAGGAACTGCTCTTCTAAAGAATTTCAAAGCCGAGGTAGAAGTATTACAGTCCATATTTAATATATTTGAGTTAAAAGATGAATTTAATTCATAAGCAAGCTGTCAGTTATTCAGATCTGTGCATTGGAGTTCATGTACAACAGTGCTAAAATTTTGTTTTGAACTTTAGAGAAACCTTTAAGCTCCTACCGTGCCAGCTGACAGGCCCTTTGCCTATAAAAGCACTGTTGAATTGAAGATTATCCTTCTGTTTCCTCTCTACACTTGCCATAAGTGTCCACACTCTGTCATTACAGACTAACAGGCCGTACAGCTACTTAACTGCCAATTACCAAACTACAGGCCTGTATTCCAAAAGCAGTTTAGCCAGGCTGTGCCAGCGTCTTCCTTGTGTCTTTTGTTACCAGGACTAGGCACAGTCTTGTAACTTGGTGGCTTGCTAATTATATCCTTTTTTAAAGACTCAGGTGTCCTTGGTTGTCCTGGTGAGAGGGTTTTATATTTTAGTCTTATTTTTCAATGTAGGGATCATGTCTTTGTCTCATTCCTAATGGAAGTTAAGCTACCTGGAGGTGCGAAAAAGAGGGGTGGGAAGGCTCTGTGGGCCTACAGCCTATCAGAAGTACCTTAGTACTTTTAGCTTTGCAAGGGCATGTCCAAGGGTGAATGTAATTTGAATAGGGCATTTGGAACTCTTAGAAAGTAATCGATAACCTATAGAAGATTTTTTGCTTCTCTTCTCACAACGATTGTATTCTACTGGCCTAGATTGCAAATCTTGAATGCAGAGCTATATAATGTTGGTTTCATGTGGCCTAGCCTAGCCTCACACAGGGAGGTAAAGGACCTCTAATTTAGTGGGGTTTCTTTTGTGAAGGATCCTGAAGCGAAAACCTCAAGAGTGCTCTCTGTTGGTGAATGTACCGAAGATGTTTCCCTTTTATACCTCTAACTTTTGATTAACGTGATATAAAACTTTCTAAGGAAATGCCTCAAGGGTCTAGGTTTTTTTCTGTGTTTCATCTTAAAGTTTTATCATCTCCTGTAGTAAGTGATGAAGTGGGCCCTGCCAGTGCTTTGAGAAAGTGCCTTGCTCATTGTTTTGGCAGTTGAATTTTGTGATCCTTTAGAAAACTGACTTAATTGTCTGTTGTATTTTAGTCATTCTTCTGTACTGTACACCCTTCACTCTGCTTCATAAACTTTGATAAGTTAGCAATGAGATATCCTTTTCTGCTCAGTTATGTTTATTTTTTCTTTGAAAAATGTTTATATATTGAGGAAAGTGATTTTTGGAAAATAGCAATGCATTAAGCATGTACATTAAAGGCATGAAATGTATCAAGTATCTTAGTTACAGGTTATTGTGAATGAATATATAAATGAATATACATTAATACATTAAGCTCTTATTTCTGAAATTTGTTTTAGAAATGAGATTTCTGTTTAGTATTAGTCTGTTTGAGTATATTTGCTGTTAATTATCAATTTAGAAATTCTCAGAATTTATTTTATTTATTTATTTTATTATGGTGACATTGGTTAATGAAATCCAGTAAGTTTCAGGTGTACAATTCAACAGTGAGTTGTATATACATTGCATTGTGTGTTCACTGCTCACAGTTAGATTTCTTTCTGTCACCACTCAGAAATTTTGATATAGAAGTGAAAGTTTTGTTAGAGATGTTTACGTCCAATCTCTCGTTTTACAAGTGAGTGCAGCGAGGTCCTGATAAATCACAATGATCACTGAAACCACTCTGAATCTGACTTAATCTTTGATTCAGAATATATCTCAGGGTCTTACGGGATAATCGTACTGAAAAGATTTTTCAGTGTTTCTGTGTGTTGCAGAAATGATTTAAGTTGAGTCTTAATTTAATAGGGTTTGAATAAATAGTGTTTAACATATGTAAATCCAAATAGTGTATTATATACATCTGTGGTCTTGGGTATTAGGGTAGGGGCAAGGTGGGAAGGAGGGACAGAGAAATGAACAGTGGGGATGCCAACAGCCGTTTCTTCTATAAGTATAGACGTAAGAGTGTACCTTTGTGGCTGTGTCTCAGTTTTCCCTGACACCAGTCTTGCCTACACCTCACATACATCGAGAAAGAGTGCATTTCTCTCCTGATTGGAAAGGCCATGTAGAGACTGCAGTGAAGAAATTGGAGACATTTGGATTGTAATGGCATTTCCACTGGGAGTAGGAGGTAAAGGACCCGTGGATGGATCACTGAGGAATCAGTGACGTGGAGGTTGTAGACTCAGTTTGGCACCAAGTTGAAATACCTGAGCTGTCCCCTTATAGAAGGTTAATACCATTAATGAAAAATACAGTGGGCATGCCACCCACAAGACCTGGGCTTCCGTCTTTCTTCTTCTCTGCCTCTTAGGCCACTTATAGGCTGTGTGGTCTTGGGTGGCACCCTAGACTCACATCCTTTTTGATGTTGAAAGTGCCCACCGCCTGGTCTACTTCACACGGGTGCAGTGAGCCTTCGCTTTAACTAGATGTGAAAGTGTGTCATAGACATAAAGAAGTGAAATGAAATGTCTAGTGTTTTACCGGGATTATCATGGTCATATTATATGTATTATTTTGGCTGACTTTATTGTGGGCTTCTTGGATGATTCTTTTAAGGAAATAAGGAATTTTAATTTAAAATCACATTTTATTTAAGATTGTTAGAGTAACTATGGTAAGTTAATGAACTTAAATACTTAAATTTTCTCATAGCCTTTGAATATTTCTTCATTTTTTAAGAGCATTTAATTCTTTCTAATGCTATGGAGTGATAAAACCATTAATGGCATTAAGTTCTAGAAGCAAAGGCTACAGCTAATTCATTAGAATGATAAGGAATATTATAGAAGGGCTTTCAAGCATTCTACTCATGCATGTCTGAGAAAAAAAGAAATATGAACCATAACAGATTCTAATTGGTCATATTTTACATGCCTAAAGAAGCTCTTATAATAATTATTGTATTTATTAGTTTTATGTGAAATACAAATACATATATATACCATGCCAAAAAATATTTTTGCTGCTTATTGTTGTTTTGCTGATATTGGTGGTCTTTTTTATTTTTATTTTTTTATTATTTTTTTAAATCATTCTGATCTAGCGTGGGCATTATTTTAATGCTTTAGTTCCATTGTAAACATTTATATTTAGAGAGGTGTATGTGTGTGTCTATATGTTTTTGTATGGTTGTTCAAATATATGTTTATTTTCTAAAGTTTACCTAAGTGAAAATTTATTAGTAAAACCTAATGGCTATAACAACTTCTTTAAGGTGTCATCAAAGTCTGACTTCAAGAAATCTGGTAGCAAAAAGATAAGGAAGAATTCTAATTTTTCAATTATGTTTAGAAGAGAAAATGCTGTCTTATTATAAAAGTCCTAAGTTTGACATTTTTAATCTGACAGTTCACAAGAATAATTTAGTTGTCATAGATATTTTTTTCCTAAACTTATTTTCACCATAAAAGCCTCATTACCCACCTGTATTCTAAGAAGTAGAGTGGAAGTAACATCTGTTGAGCACCTACCAGGCACTGTTAGACACAGGTGCAGGCGGTCATTGTGACCACCGTGGGAAGTAGTCGGATCATCAATTTTTAGAAGAAACTCCTATACATTGTTGCTGTCATTTGAACCCAGGTCTCCTGCACATGGAATATTTTTCTCACTGCTTCTTTATAGAGGCATAATTCCTGACTCTTTCCTAATATGCTAGTAAAGCTTATTTTATGTTTCAGAATCAATAAACTTAAAGGAGAATTGTCTCAGTTTTCTTTGCTTTGTCTTATAAAGTTACATGAGTTAGGAGCCAGGTAAAACCCTCTGCCTGCAGCTAAGCCTGTGAGTTTTTCTTCTCTTCCTTAAGTTTTCTTTTTTTTTAATTTAATTTTTATTTTATTACTTTTTTTTACGCCTTCAGCAGCTGGTCTCTCATCCAAGTACTAACCAGGCCTGACCCTGCTTAGCTTCCGAGATTGAACGAGATTGGGCACGTTTGGGGTGGCATGTCCGTAGACTTTCTTCCTCAAGTTTTTAATTACTCCTGGCACATCTTGCAGTGAAAGAGCACATCTTGTGGGGGTGGAAAATGAAATGTTAACTATAACAAATAAAATTTTTAGCCAATTCTAAGAGTTGTTTTAAACAAAAGGGGCAGCAGCTTGAATGAACTTTTCATAGTCTATCTTTAAAACCTAACCAAAACCTGTCAGAGATGCTAAACAGCTGTCCAGTTGCTAAAATGGGTTTATTAGTCCTTGGCAGTGGGGCCCTGACTCTGTCTGTATTAGGTAGCCGGGTAAGGCAGCTGGAGAGGAACAATGTGGGTTAGAGAGCTCCAGTGACTTGCCTAATGGAAAACCTGGGGGTAGAACTTTGGTTGGAGCTTTTGATTCATTGGTGGAAATAAATACCACAGAGATTGAGTTAGCGCCATCTTGTATCTGCAAGTATGTGGACTGTGAACTGGTCAGATTCTATAAAATGAGTGTGGGTCGGCTGAAGATAGGAGCTGGTTAGAACAGCCTGGTCTAGGACTGTCACTCAGGCTATCATTTTGGAAATGTGAGTTTTTAATCATAAGGGAAACTAGGAGAAAAATGGATTCATTCAATAAAATTTATTGAACATTTTCTGTGCTTGGTAGAGAAATAGGTTGACTAGGGGAGCTCTTCATCTGTTTCGGATAAGAGTCAAAGTGTAATGTAAGAAGCATAAAGAGAAATGAAAAGTCATTCTGTGATCAGGAAGGGTAAGAATGTCCTGAGGCTGGTGCTTGCATAAGAATGGTAGGATGTGCTTTCATGCTCACTCCCCCTCCTTCCTGATAGTCTCAGCCTAGATATCCTTTCCTTCACAAATCCCTTTACCTGACCTCCACACCAGAACTGGATTAAATTCTCTTGTTGTGGGGTCCACGAGTACGGTGCATCACCCTTAGCAGACCATCTGCCCCCTGGACTGTGTCTTGCTCTTACCTTTCTCCTACCTCACTGTCAAGTCTCATGACAGGAAGAGCCACATAGACACAGCACCATGTACTTAAGTAGATGCTTAAATATTTGTCAAGTGAAATCAAGCTGTGAAGGTTCGAATGCAGTTGTGGGGGGCCCTGTAATAATAATAGGTGAAATTTATTGATTACATACTATATGCCAGGCACTGTAAAAAAAGTGCCTGGTACATATTAATTCACTTAATTTTTCAGCAACCCATAAAGTAGGTACTTCTACTATTCCATTTTATAGATGGAGAAACCGAGGCACAGAAAGTTGAATGTATTCTCAAAGGTCGCTCAGCTTGTAAGTGCAGAGCCTAGCTGAGGGCCAGCTGTTTGGATCTGGAGTCCTGCCCTCACCCACTGTGCTTCCTGCCAGTAGCTCACCCGGCTGAGAAGTGTGGAGTGGCCCCTGGGAGCACTGCGGGTCTGTTAGTGCTGTAAGCAGGGGAGTGTCTGAGCACGTGGGCCCTGTGGCAGAGTAATCCTGGCACAGCTGTATAGATGGACTGTACAAAGAAGAAAGATGCTTGGAGCAGTGCAAAGTCGATTCTGAAATGGCAGTAGCAAGACATGTTAGCATCATTTATTGACCTAAAAATACACACAAAGCACTTACTGTTCAAAGAGCTTTGTGTATGGAAGCAACCTCAGTGTCCATCAATGGATAGATAAGGATGAAGAGAGAGAGAGAGAGAGAGAGAGAGAGAGTGTGTGTGTGTGTGTGTACACACAATGAAATATTATTCAGCAATAAAAAAGAAATAAATCTTGCCATTTGCAACAATGTGGAGGGACCTAGAGGGTATTATGCTAAGTGAAAAAGTTGAACAAAGGAAGACGATTACCATATGATTTGACTTGTATGTGGAATCTAAAAAACAAAACAAATGAATAAACAAAACAAAAAAGAAACTGACCAATAGATATAGAGAACAAGCTGATGGTTGCCAAAGGGGAGGAAGTTGGGAATGAGAATAAAATTTTTAAAAATTAAAAAAAGAATCTGATCACCAGTGACCTGTGCCCCAGTGTAGCTAACATGGTCTCTGTCCCATCATTTCTGCTCTAGCTGTGACTCCGGAAATGCAAAACAGCCTGGGCTCAGTGGTGAGAAAATTTAAAAAAAAAAAATGCATTACAAATCATAGCTGATTTAATGTTCATGGCAACCTGTGAGGTAGGCCCTGTTACTACCATCCCCATTTTATAAATGAGGAACCTGAGATTCAGAGAGGTCCCACAGCTCGTAAGCAGCGGAGCCAGGCTAGTCTGGGTCTAGACTCTTAACCAGCATCCCACACTGCTGCTGAGTCTTCCTGCAAAGGGAACAATCACGAGTAGTCTCCAGTGATGTTTCCACTCCAGATAGTATGGTGATATTTTGGAGACAGATTCTTCCATTTGTAAAAGCATCTGCTCAAAAAATATTTGTCTAGAAATAGTTATATGATTATATTATATTTAATATATGCTAATTTGGAGCAGAAAAAAATAGACACAGGCCCTGACATTACAGAACTTATATTCTGCTGAGGGGAGAGAGAAAAGCATATAGACACATAAAGAAAAAAATAATTTCAGCTAGAGAAAAGTAAATGAAAAAATAAAACCAGGTGGTGTAATAGACCTATGCTGGTCACTAGGCACACGTGTCCATCGACCACTTGAAATGCAGCCAGTCCAAATTGAGAAGTGCTATAAGTGTCAAGTACATATTAAGAAAAGAAAATTTTAAATATCATGAATAATTTTTACATTGGTTATGTCTTGAATTTTTTCTATATATTTGATTAAATAAAGTAATGCTAAGTGAAATAAGCTAGGCATAAAAGGACAAATATTGTATGATTCAACTTACATGAGGAGTAGTCAGCTTCATAGAGGCAGAAAGCAGGGTGGTGGTTACCGGGGGGCTGGGATCTAGGGACAGGGGGGCTAATGGATACAGAGTTTCAGTTTGGGATAATGAAAAATGTCTCGAGGTGGATGGTGGTGATGGTTACACAATATGAAGGCACTTAATACTCCTGAAGTATAACACCTAAAAATGGTTAAAATGGTAAAATTTATGTTTCACTATAGTTATTAAAAAGCCAAAATGAATTTAACTTAAATTTTTTTCAAGTACTAGGAAATTTAAAATTAACGTAGTTAATTTAAAAACATAGTTCACATTGTTCACATTATATCTCTGATGGATTGTGCTGGGATAGAGATGGGTAAGAAAGGCCTTTTTGAGGTCTTCAACAAGAAAAATGAGTACTTTGAAATGAGAAGGAATTGACCACATAGAAGTTCGAAGAATGAGTTTCAGGCAGATGAAGAGCTGGTTCAAAGGCTGGGGTGGGAACAAGTTCGTTTGGGTGGTGGGATTAGATGAGGATGGAAGAGGGTGCAGATCCTGCAGCCTTATGGGCCATCGTGACTGGATACTACACTGCTTGACTTGAGAACAGAAACAAAGCAATAGAAAATGCAACTTCTGCATAGACTGAACCATATGAAATTGCTGATACTTTTCACCTGCAAAATGGCAGTTTCATCTGATTGAACCTAATATTGTGTTTGTAGTTTGGTTTTGATCATTTCACCAGTGATGTGATTGGTCTGCTAGCTAAGGATGTACTTGGTTTTCTAATTTGTTCATTGGTGGACAACTTAGAGCAGCGGTCCCCAACCTTTGTGGCACTAGGGAACGGTGCTGCTATGGGAATCTAATGCCTGATGATCTGAGGTGGAGCTGAGGCAGTGATGCTACGCTGGGAGTGGCTGCAAATAGAGATGAAGCATTGTTCACCCGCCGCTTACCTCCTGCGGTTTGGCCTGGTTCCTAACAGGCCACAGACAGGAACCAGTCCATGGCCCTGGGATTGGGGACCCCTGCCTTAGAGGTTATTTCATAAACCTTCATCTGTGTCAGCTGGGTGGTTTCTGGAACCCAAAGGGAAAGATAATAGTTTCATTAGCACCTTTGACTCTTGGCTCTATCAAGTCACTGGGGGCATTTGTTATTATTGCACAGGTAGACTTTTCCTTCTGGAAAGGTGTTAGCTCCGGACAAGTAAATTAAAGGGTTGGTTGGCTTTCTCAGTTGGGTAGTGTTGTTAGGAAGGCAAGCTAGAGTTTGTTTATCCTTATATTAAAGGCCATTAGTGCCAGCTCAGGTAGTCTCGTGGCCAAATTCTGTTTCCCAGGTCCACTTTGGTGGCTCCATTGTTTGTTATTACCACCTTTTCCAGAGCAGAGGGCTGGGACAACGAGGTGATGCCACAGGAGGTGCTGCCGAACATAGTTCTCTTAATAATCTTTGAGTCCTGAGCCTCTGATGAAAATTTCCATGTTAAAGGGGATGATGGTTCATACCTAAAATCTTTCATTTTATGAAAAAATTTTCTGGACTTTGGACCATCTCTGGCCACCTAGTGGGGACCAGTGGGTCCAGCCAGCACAGTGATTACTGCCTGTGCTCCAGTCTTCTGTGGAGGCATTCTGTGTTCGAGCTCCCCAGTAAAACAGGTCTAGTGGCTCTGGACATCTTGGGTGATGTGAGTGGGAGAGGTGACTGCAGCTTCCCCGGGCTCTTTAGAGTTTAAAAGTTGACTGGATACTGGTGCTCCCCTGGGATGCCTAGACATAATTTCCTGGTAGCCTAGGTGCTGTGTTAAGCTAATTTTCTAGAAATAATAGAAGCACGTTCTATCCCTTGTCTTCCAGCTATTGCTATCTGAGCCACAGACAGGAAATATGTCCCACAATTCCTAGAAGATTTCTCAGCTCTGCACATACTGTGGTCCATTTCTGTGGGGTCGCTGTTGTCTCATCTGTATTTACTGTGAAATAGTCAACTAATATAAGTCATTAAGTGCATTAATTCAACACTTTCTAACCTAATGAGGAACTTCTTATTTTGATAGGCTTATATGGAGGTGGAGTTAGGTTTAGGCTTAGTTACAGATCCTTTCTACATTTATTTTTCAGTCCTGATCAGCTTCCTTAGTTTGTTTGTTTTGTTCATGCCTGGGTTCGCCAGATGATTGTGATCACCTGGCTTGGTTATGACAGAGACTAACAAAGCTGCGTGGCCTCCCTGGAGGTGGCTTGAGTTTGAGGAAGAGTCAGTTACTTTTTTAACATGATACCTGACCTGTCTAAAAGAACAACTGCATCTGTACAAAAATAATCATCGTTTGTGTTGGGTTTTTATTTTATAGTTTCACTAGGTGTTTCACACGCTACATTTCTTTAATCTTCATGTGAAACTGGGAGGTTGGCACTCCTGTTTTCTCATCTTACAGAAAAGGCAGCTCAGTCTCAGTTTCAGTCGGAAGACATTGACTCTGGGTTGGGTTCTCTTCACCACACTTCTCAGCTACCAGGTGGCCTGACATCCCCACAAGTGGGCAAAAGAAATGTGAGCATTCAACCATTCAGCGTCAGTGGAGGACTTTTGATCATCTCTCCAGTGTCATTTCTGGTCTTACTTTAGTAACTCCTGTTAGCATATCCTGCTTGCTCATTCTTTAAACTCAATCACATCTTGCTGTCTGAGCCCACATCTGCTTCTTCTGATATTCCTGAGTTGGTGAAGGATTCTACCCTTCATTCCAGGGGGCACCAAATCAGAAACCTGGGTGTTAGACTAAATATTCAGGTGATGATGGGCAAACCATGTGACCATTAAGGCTCAGGTTCCAGTTGTAAATGGTAATAAAACCTGCCTGGGTGGGTGTTAGGAGTATTTGGGGAATAAATGCTCTATAAGAACAGCAGCTACTGTTGTCATTTAAAAATGATCACGATATCCTCTGCCTCACCCCTCATTCAGTCAGTTTGCAGGTCCTGGAGATTTTACCCACCACAGTACCATTGACTCCATCCTCCTTTCCAACCGTTGAAATTAAGCTGCCATAATTTGACTCATCACCCTGATCCAGTCCAGCCCCTCTAGTTCATCATCTATCTATACTACACCCAGCCTGACCTTCCCCAGAATACAAATTTGAACTTCTTGAAATCCATCATTTGTTTACAGAATAAATATAAATTCCCTAGTTTTTCCCCAAAGGTCCTCCAGGATCGGACCTTTCACACCTCATCTCACACTATCATTCCTGTCCTGGACACACACCCACTCCTCCACTGTGCAGAACTCGGGCTCCTCTGCGTTCCCCATCCTGTCTTGGTTCCCTGAATGCTGGCATTTCCTGTGCCTCAGTTTCCCCTATTCTCTCACTGCCCTCCACACCTCTTCCTCTGCCTAGCTAGTGGCAACTTATCTTCAGCTTTGTGGTCTTAGCACTCTGTATGTAGTAGATTCTTGTTGAATGAATAAATAAGCTCTTGGTTTGAGTGGTTATATAGTGGCCAGCAGCTTTAGACTAGGGGGCTTCTCAAGTTTCTTGCTCCCCAAGAGGGGTTGGCAAGGCTGGAAATAGTTTGGATCTTCAGAGGAAGACCTTGGTTGGTAGCTGAGCTACCAGGAGACCTGGGAGTCTACCCACCAGGAACTTGAGGTGAAGAGAAATGAGATCACTGTTACTATAGTTTATCTGCTTCAAGAAAGCAGACCTGAAGTTTATCTGAATTCAAGTGTATACAGCAGCTTTCCTATCAGGAATGTATCTAGAACTGCCATTTGACTATTCAGAATTTAAGCCCTAATGGCCCCTAAATAGTCCCTGCAAAAGCAACAGCTTCCCCCCTGCCCCCAGGCAACAATCAGCTAAGAGTGGTTATCTGTGACCACTACAAGTTATAAAATCTCCATTAGCTGAAAAGCAACAAAGCCAGGCCTTCTGTGAACACAGACTGTAGGATCTTGCACTGTTGTGATCAGAATCACATCTGTCCATAATCATCTGACAGCTTTCTATGGAAGGTTTTGAGGCACTCGTCTAGTCTTGGGCTGCTCTTCTGTGAGAAAGACATTTAACACCTCCCATCTTTATGTTATGCTTTATTTCTTTGGAAAACACAAGAAGCATGAAAAAATTATTTCATTACATGTATATTCTAAACAACTAGAAATGTCAGCCTTTCTCACTTAAAAAGTGTGGGCATTTGCCTTCCTCCTGTAAGAGGCGGAGCCTGCTAATGATGTTTGAGTGTTGACATCTCTTTGACTTTGGTGCTCAGATATACAGGTGTGCCTGAAAAAGAACCACATGATCCCCCTGCTGAGTGTCCTATAAATGCAAACTGTGTTAAAGAGAATGCTGTGACCAGGGACAAGAGTTCGTTCTCTAAGATTAAGTTGCTCTCTTTATGTGTGTTTGTTTTAGTCAACATTTTACTGAAGTGTACAATCAGAAAAGTACACAAATCATAAATGTGCAGCTTGAAATTTCAATTTACCCATTTAGTGTTTAATATATATTATATTAATAATTTAGGATCTGGTCCTACCACCAATTCCTTATTAATTAAATTAAGGGGTTGGCAAGGATGGAGATAGGAAAAAAGTTCTGAATGTCCTTCTCTTGACATAGTTGTTTAATAACCTTCCCATGACTCATTTTGTTTTCCTGGTGGTAATATCTGAGCCACTCATAGCCTGTAATTTTTACCTCCAACTCTATTCCTTTAGTCTTTTGAATACATACATGAATTCCATTAAAGCTACACACATAAAAATGGTCTGCTCCTGTCTCTGTGTGTCAGGTAGGACAATCTCTTCCACCTAAATTCAATAATTAGTAGCATTTTACCGTATTCACTTGACTCACTTTTATACATAGACTTTTGGGGGTTGAACTATTGATAGCAAATTTTGGTCATCAGGATACTTCTCCCCTGAATACTTTGGGACTCATCCTCCTATGAGTAAGGACATATCTTACATAAGGAAGTTAATGATGATTCTATAATATTTTCTAATATCCAGTACATATTCATATTTCCCAATTGTCCCAAGAATGTCTTTATTAAAGTTTTATCTTTTAAACCACAACGCACTAGAATTTTTATCCCCTATAATTTATTAGTGTATCAGAGAATACCCGGATAATTGTGACAGCTAAATGGAGGAAGAGTGGCACAACTCTATACTTAATATGTGTAAACAAATGAGCTATTTTCCCAGGAGAAGACTTCATTTGCCTACCTGCTGTTGGCATTTTCCTTCCTTGCTTGATGCAACAGTATAGTCAAGAATGAATGAATGAATTCATAACACCATCAACACTATGAATGGGCCACTTTTAACTTCTAGAAATCTGCAAATGTCTTTTTTATGTGGTGACACTAATTGAGTCTGATGCCATTGGGCTGAGGCAGCCAGGTGCACATATTGTTAGCAACTAAGAACCATTCTCGTGTGCTGGTTCGCCAAAAGGCTGTTGTCTTTCTAGCAGGGAGTATATAGCTCAGGGCAGAATATTTAGGCGGGCCTCAGGAGTTCTCTAGACATTTGTACTTCATGATAATTAATAGATGTTGTTGTTGTTGTTGTTGTTGTTGTTGCTGTTTGGTATACTTTAAGATTTGTAGAATAACTGAACAGATAGTTCATGGAGTTCCATATACTTCTCCAGCCTCCACATATTCCCTTATTGCATACGTTTATTATTGTGTACATCTGTATGTACTGCAATGAATGAACCAATATCGGTACATTATTATTAGTTATACTTCATTAAAGTTTACATTTTGTGTTGTACAGTTCTATGGGCTTTGACAAATGCATAATGTTATGTATCTATCATTGCAGTTTCATTGCCCTAAAATCCCGTTCTTACCTAGGCATCCCTCCCTCCTTTCCTCTAAGCTCCTGGCAACCACTGATCTTTTCACTGTCTCCACAGTTTTGCCTTTTCCAGAATGTCATATAGTTCAAATCATGCATTATGTAGCCTTTTCAGACTGACTTTTTTTTACTTACTAGTACACATTTAGGATTCCTCCATGTCTCTCCGATAGCTCATTTCATTTTATTCCTGAATAACATTCTGTTGTTGGCTATACCACATTTTGTCTCTCCATTCACAAGTCTTGCTGTTTTATTGTTAAACAAATGATAGAACATTTCCGCACATAGTAGGTATTTGATAAATAGTTATTTAATGACCTCGTTAGGTTGAATCCTTCATTTTTCTGACAGGTATGTAGTGCCAACAGAGAGTTATGGTATAAAAGGCAATCACGTTGTTAGGTACTAATTTCTGCTAATGCGAGGTTATTCTTTAAGGAGAGAGTGTGTAGCCCAGCAGCAGCAGACTACCTGGATCTAGGCTTCTACTAGCAGTTTAAAAGTTCCCTCTAGAACTGCACTAATGCAGTAGGCACCAGCCATGGGTGGCTATTTGAATTTAAATTGATTAAAAGTAAATAAGAAATTCAGTGTTGCCCTAGCCACCTTTCAGCTGCTTGACAGCCATCCATATGTGGCTAATGGCTACCATTTTGGACAAGGCACATGTGGAACATTTATGTTGTTATAGTAAATTTTATTGCACAGCCTTGATCTGGACCATTCACATAGAAGGATGGGATTGAAATTATTTGACCAAGCTGATTCTGGTTTCAGTGCTTAACTGATTTGTGCTGCAGCAATTTTACAATGAAAGAGAAGAAGGGCAGAGATTTGTTTGCTGGAGAAAAGTTGCTTAAAATAACTTACCGGGGATAAAAAGGCTGCCCAGGCCATTGAAGCTGGGAAATCCTCCTTGTATAACAGCCCCAGGAGGGAGGGCTTGACAAAGCTTCAGGCTCTTGATCAGTCAGTGTTAAGGAGTTTTACACAACTCTCAGCTCTAGCTTTTTTAGTTTGGTGAAAAAGCAGGAGCCTTCTCTAATTTGAGGGGTTGGGGTGGGTGTGGAGAGGGAGTTAAACTTTTCAGCTAATAAATTTGCAAATTGTACACCCAATCCTTCAGTAAACTTGTGTGGTTGCAGGATGCCAGGAATGTGAAACCTTGAATGAACATCAGATACGTGCCACAGAAATCGTAGCTTAGTACCTTGAAATTGAAATTACTCTTATTTGGGGGCAAAGCAAATGGCAGTTAAGTTTTCTTGTTTTTTTTTGTTTGTTTGTTTGTTTTTTGTTTTTTTGTTTTTTCCTTTTTTTTTGCCAGCTGTCGGGTTTGATCAGATCTCATTCCTTTCTCGTGGTGTCTTGCTGACACAGAGTATTACAGGCTATTAGTCTACTTAGATTTCAGCTCTATATTCATTTTATATATGGCATTTTATAAAGTCTGTTTTTTTTTCTTCTAAACAGAAGTATAGATAATAGATGTTATGTTAAATTGTGCTTTTCCTTAATGTCTTATCTGGAAATTGGCTCTTGATGTTGGTGAGGGTTTTTAATACAATTTTTTAATGAAAATGCCACACATTGTAGTTTTAAGTGTTGAGTTTTTGCTTTTTGAAATGCTTGAGTTTCTAAGAGGCCTAATGGAAAGGCAAATTTGACAGAATAATATATCTATCGTAATTCTGTGAGAAAACTTTAAATATGCTGGTGTTTGGAAGTTCAGTGAGGACGTGACCACTTGGAATCATCATTGTCTATAAACACAGGCTTTTAGAACTGATAGTTTTCTTTAAGAATAGGCACTGAGTTTAGAATTGAATGTTATCTTGCAAATGAAGAATGGAAGTGCCAGATCTCAAATGAAGACAGATTTACCTTTAATCCTTCAGCTAGTGTCACCTGCTAAACAACTCTTACAAGAGTTGCTGAGGTTTAATCAGTATTTAATAATTATTGCATTTGTTCAACTGACATTTCTTTTAAAAGTGAACATGTCCCTCGAATGAAAGGCAGGATAACAGATGGATTTCTTATATCTGCAATGGTTTAATTTAATTTAAGTGATATATTTTAATTTAGATATCGTTTTATGTTAGCAAAGTCTAGAGAAATTGATTATGGTTTCTTAGCATGAGATTGTTTTCTTAAAAGCTGTGAAAGGGAAAAGAATCAATATTAGTGCTTTCCGAGTGGCAGCTTTTAACAGAACCACCACCCCCCCCAGCACGATTGATTACAGCTGCTTTTGTAAAGGATTTAAAAAGAACAATCTGTATAAAAACATTATTCTTTGGTATGAGCTTGAACAGTTCCAAATGGGTTTCCATGGGGCTGCACTGCAATGTGACCACTTGAAGGGATTGTGGCTGTCACTGGTGGGCCAGGGCAGCGAGGCAGAGGAAAGGCTATTAGGTGAGGAGCTGCTGGCTTACATGCCAAAGAGGTTACCCCAGCAGCTGCAGTCAGTCAGACACATTCTTGAGCCTCCAAATCATGAGGGGCAGTAAGCCAGTCCTTTTTCTGTGAGCAGTGGGTAAGATTAAGCAGCAGGAAGAGAGAGTCGGAAGTATGTCCCAGTGCCAGAGCCTTGACTAAAGGCAGGTGTGTTGGGTTGGAGCTGAGAGTGATAGAAGGTGATGATGGGTCCCCAGCCTTCCATACCCTGAGGCCAGCAAGGAGAGGATGTGTCTTCACGGGGCATCTTACATATGAGCACCATGGCCGAGTTATTCTCAGGTTATACACTGATCTTGTACCAATTAAATAATAAACTCGACTCTGTGGGCAGAGGCACTGTCTGGAGGCGGGGTGCCTGGAGCAGTTAACTCTATTAGAAACAGGCCCCATCTTGAAAAGCAAATGACAGGACCCGAGTGAGAGCCCAGTAATGTGGACTGGGCTCCCATGGTTTTTAATTCTCAGTAAGAGTCTATGTTGTCAGGGAAATGAAGATGTAACAGGTAGCCCAGGTGGCTTTCATCCTAAAAGGGGGCACTTTATATATAGACCCTGCCATTGCTTGCTTTTCAGAAGGCATTTGCAGGAATAGGATGGCCCACTAACTTGTGAAGAATTGAAGATCCTGGGGAATGTACAGATTTTTAGAAAAATAGTATTATCAGCATCAACTTTTATTTAGTACCCTTAGGTGCTAACTCACTGCAGAGGCCTTTAGTATGGCTTCAGAACTGGTGGAATTAGCTAGTAAGCTGCTTTTATTACTGGATTCATGTGTGGAAAGAAAAATTCCTTGAGATGATCAGATACGTTTGGATTCATAACTATTTGCTTTTCTTTATGTCTCATTTTTGGAAAACTAAATGCTATGTCTTATGAAATGGCGCTTTTGAATTTGTGTTCCAACTGAGACTTAATTATCACTAGTGAATTACCATGAATCACCCTCATTTGGGGGCAAAAAATAATATGCTCTTTTTAAATGTAGTCTCAAAAGTGCTTTTTAAATACTGTTTTTTAAATTAAGCATGTAATTTTACCATCTGGCAAAGTTGCCTCTTCCCCTCATCCTCATAAGAAGAAGAGCACACGGTGCCATCAGCAGAATGTCTGAATGTCTTCATCTGTAGATTCTGATGGAAGTGGATCAGAAAAACAGAAGGCAGCGCTGAGATGGATTAAGTTACCTTTTGGATTTATGAAGGCTTTGGCCACCTGTTGGTTTACACAGCCGAGAAAGTATTTATCGTTGGTGGAAAAAAATATTACTGTCCACAAGTCTCCTTTCTATGTCATTTGGCAGGACCATAAATGTTATCTTCAGATAAATTACTCATAGACAGCACTTGAGCACACCAACAGGAGCATTTTCTAAAATGCATTTGCTCAGAGATGGCACAGCTCCTGTGACGATATAGACACTCCAGGTGAAGCACGTCCTTTTGGCTGGGACTTGTATTCCTGCTTCAAGCTGCAGCCTGGGGGAGGTTCTATTTCTTGGGAAATATCATGTAGGGTCTCTGATGGATTTCATCGTGGACTCTAATACCTTTAAGTCGTTTCCTGGTTCTTCTATTAAGGAAACCATTTCTTTAAAAGCTGCTTGGCCCTCATTGTTTATTTTACTTGGTTAAAAAGTTTGGTCAAGAACAGTTCCCTTATATATCAAAAATAAATACAGGGCCTGGGCTGTGAGTCTTGGGCAGAATCAGGTATTTTTCCAGTAGATATCAGGAATGTGAATAATCCTTTGGGCACACAGCACGGCTGCCACTGAGACTTGGCATTAGGTATTAAAAGTTCAGAACAGCTTGACTCCAGTTTTGAAATCAGTGGTCTCATCACCTTTATATTTATTCCCTTCTGCCTAGCTTTGTTTCTTTAATTCAGATAAGTGCTGACACATTTTCAGTCTTCTAGTATAAGGAACCAGCTGCAAACATCATCTTTGAAAAAGCCCTCCTAAGTTAGGTGGTCACTAAGTCAACCGAAAGGTTTTCTGGAATCAGCAAAAGAAAAGCAGAATGAGAGGCTTCTTACAGATAGGCGGGCTAATAGAAGGACTCTGAAAACCAGGACCAGTGTGGGACATCTGCGGGGCTGGTGGCCTTGTCAGCCCTGTAGGTGTTCCTGGGCTTGCCCTCCAAATTCCCATATTGGCCTCTGTAAGGCAGGGACTAAGCTGAAAGGGAACCTGCTCACTGGGAAAACGGGCAGCCTCACCTGGACATGACACGTTGTCTTCCTTGCTTTAAATAACCTAGGAGAAAAGAGTAGCTAATGAGATGGGTAATTAGACTCAGGAAATTTTAGAACCAAGAATCTTGTAATTGAATATTCATTTTACTAGACCTTTGTCATTGTGACTTCAGATAAAATGGATCAGGAGTGGCCCAAGCACTGTTGTGTCATTCTGTGGCACTTTTCTGAAGTGTGAACTTTTTTTTTTCATGCTTGTCACTTATACATCCTTATATTTTTGTGATACTTTTTTTAGATTCTTTATATAATACACCTGTCTATATTTGAATGTATTGACTTAAATAATTAATAAATAAGTTCGTTTTCAGAAGTTCATTTGTACTGTTTGAAAGCTGATCCTTCATCATTTGTAACCATGACTCATTTGTCATGTGCTTTCTGTGCATTTAGTACCATGTATGTTTTTTAAAAATGTAACTAATATCAATTAGGAAAGAAACCATTCACAAACTGATCTCACCCTCACTCCATTTTCCATTTTCATTTCAATGCTTGGTCAAATGTATATGAAATTGTAATAGAGTTGTAATATTAGAAGATATTAAAATAACATATGCTTTTTAAATTTAATGTGTAGACTAAACATTTTTCCTTGTTGCTCAGTGATATATGATTTTCAATGGCTATGTTGAGAAAATTCATGTATCATACATAATTTACATAGCTACCCCTCTATCGTTGACATTAAGGTTGTTTCAGTGATCTTTTTTTTTTTTAATTAAGGTATAATTGACATATTCAGTGATTTTTTTTCTTTTTTAATTTTAATTTTTCAGTTAGAGTTGACATTCAGTATTATTTTATATTAGTTTCAGATGTATAGGATAGTTGTTTCACATTTATATAATTTATGAAGTGATTCCCTCAATTAGTCCGGTACCCACCTTTGATGCAGTAGTAAACACCCCAACTTTTCTTGTTTTTAGAATATTTCCTTAGGATAATTCTTGAGAGCAGAAATATCTGGTCAGATGGTATAAGAGATTTTAGATCTTAAAATACATTACCAGCATGCTTCCCAGAGGGCTTGTGCCAATTTTTGTTAGTTGGCATCTATTAAATAGTCAAAGATTCTCTTTACAGGCCACTCGTAAAGTGTCCCACATCCCTGTTAACATCCAGACTCTGCGCTGGTGTAACCGCTGCAGCACGGGCTCAGCTGCCTTGGAGCACAGGTTCTTCTCCTGCATCAGCCTGAGCCTGGGAGGGTGAGGTCTGCTCTTTGAACTTAAGGTCTTTCCCATTTATTTTCCTGTCCCATAGGCTTCCTGTGGCCCTTGTCATCCCCCATATAGGGTGGAGAATATAGGTGGCTGTGCCTTGAGGCCTAAAATTGTAGCAGTTGAAAAACCCTTAAAGTGAATTATTAAATCTAAACCAGAGCCTGTTGGTTTCCTGTGCTTGACTTGGAGTCTGTTTCATTATGGTAGTTTTTACAAAACACTTCTGAATAAGAAATAAATTCCAAATCTTTTTTTTCCCCCTTCTCCTGCCAAACTCCACCAGGAAACAGAATCTCATTATTTCAGTTAGAATATATTAATATTGACCCTCTCCAGCACTTGGGACTTTTCAGGTTAGGCTCACATGGCTTCTATTTTTACTCTAGTCTAAGCTGTGGTCATATGGATAGCAAAATAAATACTGGAATATTCTAGTTCGAGAGGGGGAGAGGCAGCGTTGCTTGTAATAACATGGCTACACACTTCTTCCCTCTGTTTGATATTCCAAAAAAGGAAGAAAGCACAACTTGGAGCACATCTGTAAGTAATGAACATTTTCCTTTTGTGTGTCATGCATATTCAACATAATCCCACTCAGAGTCCCAGGCATTGCTTTCATATACATCACTTTGGAGAATTCTATTTTTGTTGCCAACAAATTTTATTCAAGATAAAGGTTGCTTCACTTCTCTCTCTGTCTGGGTCAGGAATCTAAACCTTTTGCTACAAACAGAAGTAAAAATTGTTCTGCTTTTGTTTTATTTATTTTTTTCTCCCCCTGATTGACTGCCTTATTACTGAGGAGGAAGACTGGTATTTGTTTAAAATTAGCAATAAACCAATTTCAAGAGGAATATTTTTTAAAAATCTAAATTGTTTGAATTTTATAATTCAAATGTTTCAGAATTCAAAAGTTATAGGACATAAAGTGGAAATTCCCTCCAAGTGAGATATTTTTCTTTTAATTAGTTGTTTCTGTCATTTCTCTAGTTTACAAAGTATAAGATATGTCAAGAATTCAGGCACAGAGTTTAGATTTTTTTTCTCATTTTATTAAGTGTTCTTCATGAAACAGTGACTTATAAAAACAGGGATTTGGATCACAGGAGTTTGTAGATGGTATGCCAGTGCTAGGATTATTGGTAGATAAGCATATTCTCAGTGAGTATGTGTGATTATCACTGTTAATTGTTACCAAGTTCTAGATTAAAGAGAAATGGAACTTGGGGTGCAGGACACTAGCATTTTGCCTGTTTTGTGTGTTGTGATGCTTGGGAGTGAAGGAGGGGTGCATCATTCAATTAAATAAACATACAGGGTCTTCTGGATCATTGTTTCGGAGATGCTCTTTTAAATCTACCCAACAAACTACTTACTGTGCCCAGGTACCGTTCTGTAGACTCAATAGACATATACTGTAGGAAGAAAAATACTTCTGAAGCACCAGCTCTATACCAACATACATATAGTGAACTTCTGAAAATATTGATCCTAGTTAGTCACAAATACAAATTTAGGTGAGTCAAGTCATCCTTTGGCAAGATTTGTTGTTGTTTTTGTTAACATGCTGATCATTGTGCTGAGCACTTTCGTAAAGAAAGATTTTATTGAGCTTTGTTGGTTAGGAAATCTAACTGCATTGAACCACATTCTTTTTTTTTTTTGTATTTTTTTTTTATACAAAGAGGAGGATTTCTACAGTTAAGTGCACTAACTCAGTGTTGCTTTTTAAAACACTTTTCAGCCATTTAAATGTTCTCCAAAGACTGGTGCTATGCCTGGCCCAATGGAGGCGTTCTTAACGGGTTGGCTGTTTCTTATAAGATTATCCTTATCTTTCTGACAGTCGCCCTCACAGTTTTAAGGCTGAATTCTAGGTTGCTCTTTTTCAAGAGACCAATTAAGATAATATTGACTTAGTTTTCCAAGATGTGAGATAACCAGGTAACTTCTTTTAAAAGTCTGCATATTTCCTTTCACCACTTGTTTAACGCTTGAGTTCAGCCTTTCAGAAAAACACACACAAGCTATCTACTCTTTGTTGAGTCTTTACCATACACTGACTCCTACCTAGAGCACAGGGATCGGCTTGGTAAGGATGCAGAAACATCAGACCTGGTCCTGGTTCTGGGACCTCTTCCAGAAATATACATTCTAAGCGGTGAGAAAGATCCCACCTCCGTGCGAGGCATCCACCTGGAGAGTCCAGCCCGACTACTGAGTTGCGAGTGTCGGGTTCAGGCCTGGAGTGTAGGTACACGGCACAGGAATTCAGTCACCTGCTGTGCCTTGGTTTGTTTCAAAAGGTTCATGGAACCAGTCAAATTTCTCTTTACTTGCCTATGATTTGACTTTTCAAAATTCTTTTGATTTTTCTTTTAATTTTACATTTTTATGAGCAGCCCAGTCATCCTTTGGCCTCACACTTCACACCCAAATGTGACTCTACTTTCGTATGACCTGATTTTTTTTTTTTTTCAGAATTGGGTTTATTTTCCTAATACGCACCAATAAATAATTTAAATTCATTCACCACTCAGTGCAAGGTATGCTGAAGTATTTCTTAAAGTAAAAGACCTTCATTTTCTATGTAATTAATTAAGGACTAGTGTAGATGTTTGAAGCAATTCTGAGCTAAAGACCTTTCTTAAGGAGGGATTTAAGATTATTCTTCCATGGGTGACTTCATCTTTGACCTTGGCTTTTGGAATTATGGTGATGTAAGCCTGGGGCATGATTAGGTACCAGGTGTTGTCTGTAAACAAACCCTAAAAATAAGTATTTGTAAATACAGTAATATTTGCTTATAAACTTATACAACTTAGTCATCTCACATATTCAAGGACAACAGTATGTTTCTCCAGTAATAAACACACGGCTTTTTCCTTTAGTTACATCTTTGATTCGGATGGGACAGCTGATGGAGATGAAGGTATTACTAAAAATGAATGAATGGCATTTGCTGTACGTGGCTCCAGGCCTTCTCCATATGGGAAACTTACAGGACGTTCGGCAAAGAAGGAGCTGTTAAGCTAGAACTCTTAACACAGATTTTTCCCGTCTATGATACCAAGAATGCTAGTTCTAAAAAGCATTAAATAGATATTTTAAGGGGAGAATTTCCATGGCCAGAGTTTGGACGTGCTGGATCAAGCAGAGTTCAGTGTGACCTTTGCAGTTCTTCTCAGGGCCTTGATTATGATTATGTGCACATCACAAGCAAAAGGAGAAGGGAGAAGTAGTCACAGCACAGCAACACTTTGAGAGCACAGGTTACAGTCCAGACCTGAGTGGGAAGCCCTGCCCCACTTCTGAGCCGTTTATCTCTGGGGACCGCTCAGCTCCTTGGTCTGCAGTGGAGATTGTTATATGAGTAAATGCATCGATGCTTATAGAACACTTGGCATGACATGCCTGGCACATAAGAAATATTTAACCATTAGCTACAGCTAATCCTTGTCAGCTCCAGGCTGAACAGCTCTGATATTTTTATGTTATGGAGTATTACAGTGCCATAGAAAGAGCCCAGAATTAGGTGTCAAAAGTTTTAAGCTTCTTTTTGGCCACCAACTAGACTGTATGATTTTGAATTAATTTGCCACTGTTCTATCTCTTCACTTCTAAGAAAAAATAGGTGATCTTGCTCCTTGTAATGCTTGGTCAAACTCTAAGGTTCTGTGTTTCTTTGGGTTGTACCTAGGACAAAATTGGCAAGTTCATTTTAAGGACAAGTATATCATCTCTGAGCGACTGTGTGGGAGAAATTTTTATTTCATTTAATATGTGCATAAGCTAGTAATTAAATAGTTTATCAAGTTGCCTCTGGAAAGATAAGCTAAAGTTACAACCAGTTTGGCACTTTGTAATCACTGTAAAAATTATATTTGATGCTAAATCAGAACTGGATGTGCCTTTATCCTAAAACTAAGAGGCATCATCTAGGTGTTTCTGTGATGTGATACAGAATGTAGTATCAGACCACATGAATATTTTACTTTTATATCCAAAGGCTAATTTTCTGAAGGTTTAGTCTGGGTTGGTGGTGTTAATGAAAAGTTAGGTTTTTCTATTCTCTGACTTTGTTTATAACCTAAGTTTAAACCATAAAGTAAGTGTAGCGCCTACTGCTTTGAGCTTAATTACCTTATTGGTTGCACTATTTCAGGGCATTTAGAGGTCATTCATCTAGTAGATAAGGCCCTGGGATTTCTAAATAACATATTTCTGCAATGGCAGGTTGAAACATGATAGTTGTTCAGTGTGGGCTTTACCTACAGAGATAAATCCAATGATTAGATGTGTTTATTTGCTATTCCACAACTTTCTTTGCTGAGAAAATGGACAGGTTTGTGATCTTTCTTACTGAAACCAAGATCGGTGCACTTGATGATCTTCTATGCAGCCAATTAACATTTCTCTTCCTATTTATTACAAATATCATCTGCATTTGGGCTGAATCATTTTATCAAAATACTAATTTTTTAATCATCCTCAAGTATTAAGATCTAGATCACCATTGCTTTCCTCGACTTTACATCTTCAAAGGGGTATATTTCCTCTTAGGGGGTTTTTATGTAAAGAAAATTAGTGTCACCAAGTCTCTGGGGTTTTTGATCACGGAGCTTGGGGTTTGGGTAGAAGAAGGCAGCAGCTGACTCTGGAATTTCAAGTGAGGCCAATATGGTAACGAACTTTCAAGCTAAGGAGTTTTTATTTCATCCTATAAGTGATGCAGAGCCAATAAAAGGTTTTTAGCAGGGGAGTGATGTGGTCCTGGGAATGGTTCCTCTGGCAGAGGCAAAGACTTGGGCAGTGGCTAAGCAAGGAGGCCATAGTAACAGTCAAGGCCCAATGCTTCAGTTTGGGGGCTAGAGGAGGAGGAATGGAGTTAGGAGACAAATATGTATCTTGCCTTCCTTCTGGATATTGTGGAGATACAAAACTGAGTCAGATGTGCATCCTCCTCTGGGAAGAACTGCCTTGTCTGTGGAGGCAATTTAGTGCTTCAGTTTCCTCAGCCAAATGTGGCATAAAACAGGAACCTCTATCTTGATCTACAGTCAGTTTTCCTCCTCATTGTCCCTACTTGTTTTCTGCAACTTCCTTTTGCTCTCCTGTATGCACATTTGCATCAGCCAAGAGGAGCAAGGTCTTTGTTTTCTTCCAGCTTGTACCCTGAGCCCTGTTAGCCAACAGTATTGACACTGCCTCGCAGAATGGTCAGTCTCAAGTTAAACAACCTTGTTATGAAATCCTACAGTCAGGCTGCAGTTCTGCACTCTGGGCTGTGCCTCTGAGCATTTCTTCCTGTTTACTGTCACCCAGCTCTATCTCATTTGAGCAAGAGATGGTTCAGAGTGTGTCCTACTTCATGAGTCATACCACATTTGGCTAGGTGTAAAAGCAGTTGTCTCAAGTCAACCCTTTTCATAGCTTTTGAGAGATGCACATCTTGTCCCAAGGGAATGTTGCTGCATGATTCATTTCCCTCTCCAGGCATGTTAACTGCAAAAATCCTTTCAGCACAGTGTGGAGCCTTCACAAAAGGAATTTGTCACATTTGGAAAGATAATTTTTGTTTAAAGCAAAGACAGTGGAGGTATTCTTTGAGCATTGTCTGCTTCAGAGTGAAAAGGTCCTACTTATTATTAAATTGGATTCTCTGGAAGGGTTTTGGTAATTCCTTCTGTGTGCTTGGTGCCCCTGACAGAGCGAGAGATGACAGTTTAATGTGAAATTATTTGCACCACTCTGGGGGATGGAGGAACAAATACTTTTAGCTGCCTTTAAGCACGTTAAACATCCTGTCAGTCCCGGGACCACCCTGGAGCCCTGCAGACCCAGAGTGGCCAAAGGCAAGCCAGCTTCTCTAGACATGCCCTGACCTCCACCCCAAGACTTGTATTCAGGTGTGACAGCTCCTGGTAAGGAGCTGGCTGTCCTGGGGAAGTTCGCGCTTGTCAGGCTACCCACTGTGACTGAACTGTGAGGTGGCCAGAATCTCTGGGAGATGTTTCTGGCCCATCTGCCTGTTAGTTTGACAGATGCGTCAGTCCAGACAACTGGGTAACCTAATGAAAAGAAATTTAATTTACACACAGGCATTAAATATCTCACTGTTACCCATGCCACATCAAACTTCCTTGACAGAGCCAAGAGGAAAATGAAAGTCATTCAAGATATGTTAAGAAAAGGGAAGTGGGTTTCTAATATGTAAATGGAGTTTCTGTTATCTGCTTTTAAGATTCTAGGTTATTTAAGTGGATGCAATGCAAAAGTGTATGGGCAGATGATCTCCCAGGTGTAGAATTGGGAGATTTTAACTGTAGGAATCCCAGAGGTCACGTGACATGGATTAACTCTGAAAGCTGCGTCAAAAGGACAGTTTGTTTTAGGTAATCTCAGTCAACAAATATTTATTTAGCATCTGGGCACCTAGAGGGGCAGGGAGTTCACACTGGTCATTGAAGACCTGCCTTCAGTGAGTTGTTTGAGGCCAAGGGGCAAGAGAAATACACATGAAACAGTTAAAAATTACTGTGACAGCTTATGTCTTACATTGTTCATATGCTACAAAATCCAAAATAGTAGTTTGTCACTAGGGAACATATATGGACTGGAGAAGTCAGAGCCTGTTTTGGAATAGACAGGATTTTAGAGAAAAAGAGGGTAATCCAGGTAAAGTTCATAGGACAAAGGTTCACATAAGTAGGACTGAGAATTGCTTTTAGGTGGGACCACATACAGTCCAAGCAGCATTAACTGAGCACCTACTATAGCCAGATACTGTGACTGTGGTGAGTTAGGTTGGATAAATGATGAATTTAGGCACAGTCCTTGCCTTCAAAGGAGCTATGAGTCTAATAGGGGTCAGTTAAATTGATTGTAGATCTGTGGAATGCAGGGCTCTTGATATAGTTCACAAGCTTTGGGAACTGCAGCCTGGAATGGCGATAGCCTTCGAAACTGGTATAATGCAAGATGGCCTCAGATGACAGAGTTAACTCTGACCATTCTAGCAGAAAAATTCCAGCACACTCTTGGCTCCAGGTGGTCATTCAATGCCTACAAACCAGCCCACTGGAAAATCAGCCCCTCAGGTTTCAGTTCTCAGAATGTGCAGGTGTGGTAGCCCAGACAAAATGGGTTCCCATGCTTTCCTGTGAGTTGACACTGAAGCCTGGTGGAGAATGTGGACTCAGGTTTAAAATACTTCAGCCTTTCTAGCCAGAACTGAAACTTGAGAGAATAAAGTGGTACTGTTATGAGGGCTGGACCCGTCTGTCCTCATAGGCTGGCTTCAGTCACAGCAACTGCTGGAACAGAAAGTTTTATTTTTAAGAGGAAATCTAATGAAAGCCAATGTAGGGAGGGAAACGTTTTTTCTTTATAATTCTTGTTAGGAACAAACATTCAATTCAAATTTTAAAAATAGGACAATAATGAGTGTTGCCTGTTTCCAAACACAAATATTATTTGGAATCTCAGAGTCTGCTTTATTTGTTTCTGGGCTTTCATAAGATATTGGTGGTAAAATATCAATTCACTGAAACCATTTGAAAAAAATTATAGTCTACTTAACCTTCAATTCATATGTGTTACTCTTCTGGCAGGATTACGTTGAATTTTAATACTAAAACTCTTATTGAAGAGCTAAGAAGCTGTGGAACTGGTATACTTAGTGAATGATCCCTCCCTATGTACAGGAGCTTGTGATTTGCTCTCACCAGTAATATCAAAAGTGCTTGTGCGGGTTTATCTGCATTTGCCATTAAGACCCTGCTAAGCCAATGAGCCCTAGAAGCGGGCTCACAGTGGGCTTTTGCTTTTGTCAGTTGAGCCTAGCAGGCACTGCCCCTTGCAGGGCGCCGTGCCTAGCCTCTGCGTGGATCCAGGCTGTGGCAGAAGCTCTAGGCTGCCCGGTGGCTGGGAGCTCTTGGCTGCAGTGATGAGCACGACCAAAGCTCTGAACATGACCAGGCCTGCAAACATCTGGTGGGTCTTGATGGTGATGATTTAGCCTCAGTGCCATCATACCTTTATATACAGCCTCAATAAAGTCTTAAATGATTTCAATGTTTTGTAGCTTTCCCAGGCAGGGAGCTTCACAGTGACTTTGTGATAAAGAGAATGCCTGAGATGGCTTAAAACTACACTGGGACCACTGAATTTCAGACAGGTTTAGTGTAAAGTGACAGAGTAAGCGTATGATAGGTGCTAGGTCTCTGAGCCACCCTAATTCTACTGGATCAGGCTACATAGTCTTCTTTCGGGCATTCATCTGCGGTCAGCCCTTTCCACACATCTGAGAAGGGGTAGGGCTGGAGATGGGAGTTCAGAAAAATGGAGGAGAGGGAAGGGTGGTCACCGCAGTGTAAACCTGAACAGTGAGACAAATGAGCATGTTTCTTAATCTCTCCATCCTGAATCCCTTCTCTTTCCTTTCCCAGAGGGCAGAGCTGACGTCTGATAAAGACATGTACCTGGACAACAGCTCCATTGAAGATGCTTCAGGAGTATATCCTATTGATGATGATGATTATGCTTCTGCGTCAGGCTCGGGTAAGGCTGGCTGCTTTCACACTCGCCTCCATTCTACATGCTTGCTCCTTCTCTCCCTCTTTCCTTCTGTCCCTCTCCCCCACCCCCACCCCCCACTCCCACTTCCTCCTCCTAGAACTCACTGCAGGGACACGGGCAGGTGCACAGTGGTTAACAGTGTGCCCTTTGGAGTCAAAGTGCCCGGGTGTGAATTCTGCTCTCCATCACCTAAGCCGTGAGATCATGGAGTGTATTTAATTTGGCTGAACCTCCATTTCCTCAGTTATAGAATGGAAGGTTCTACCACATAGGCATGTTGTGAGGATTAAAGGGGTTGACACATCTATAGCTCTTGGAGTTTGCTGCTTGGCATGTAGTCAGTGTTCTGTCAAAATTAGCTTTTAACTTTATTATTAAGCCTTTCTCAGTGATGTCATGGAAATCACTCTAAAACAATCCCTCAAATACTAGTTTTATAAAACTGCTAACCCTATATTAAAGATTATCGATGAGACCAAGAGTTATACTTTCTTACTCCTGGTGTATTGCTCAAAAATAGGAGGGAGAATGTAACAGTTGAGTAAAGTGATTGTACAGGGATATTCTCAATTCTCTTGGTATATCAGTTATCTGTTGCCTCAATAACGATGTATAATAAACCACCCCAAAACATAGTGGCTAAAAACAATAATCATTTATTTAGCTCGTAATTCTGTGGATTGGCAGTTTAGGCCGGGCCCACTGGGCTCCCACACATGTCGGTGGTCAGCTGGAGGTCAGATATGCGGCTTTGCTGATCTCGGCTGGGCTCTGTCATAGCTCTGGGACAGCTGGGCAGACTTGGGTCTGGTCCACACGCTCTCTCATCCTCCAGTAGGCCAGCCATTGTTATCAGGGAGAAGGCAGAGAACCCAAGAGAGCAGAAGTGTACAGAGCCTCATAGAGCCTAGGCTTAGAATTAGCATAGCATCACTACCACATGTTATTGGTCAAAGCAAGTCATAAGGCTAGCCCACTTTTTAATGAAAGGAGCTATCATATCACATTATGGAAGATTTGTATACAGGGGGAATAAACGATTTTGCTGTTTTTGCATTCTGCCATACCTGGTAAATGTTTCACCCGTGCCAGGAATGGCCCCCAAGAAGCTGAGAAAGAGGAAGAGTTTGTGCATATATTTAATTAATGATTAAGTTGGGAATTTGATTAGCAGCATGCTAAGCAAGTCTTATCCAGGACATTTCTTGCTTTGAATTTTCATTGTAGATTCGATAAATGGTAAAGTTAATGCTCAGCACAGATGTCTGACAGGTTGTCCTGGGCTTCAGAGTGACCCAGAACAAATAAAAATCCACTGTATCTTTGGTAAAGATCTGCCTATATAAGAGTGGGTGCTTTAAGTTAGAAAATGGCAACTCTGAGAAAAACAAGAGAGGTGGTGGCTGACCTAGTAACAGTGAGCTTACAGTACAGTCCTAATGCAAAAATAGCCCTTGTTATTCTTGGGAGAGTGATATATATCGCACACGCAGATTGAGTGTGAAAAGACTGGTTCTCCATAGCCCACAACTCTATTAATATCTTTCACTCATGGCACCTCTTTTTTTTCTTTAGCACCTCAAAAGTGCTTTGTAACAGTGTTCTTCAGAATGTCCCAAGAAATAATAAATATGGATACTTTTTTGTCCCCATTTCACAGGTCTTAGAATCTAAGAGTTGTTAGAGACCTGTAGCTATTGTCCAAATCATTTTGCCAATTTCTGCCAAGACTGTCCTTATAAGAAAGAAGGTACATAGTCCTGTCCCTTTGCCAATCTCCTCTCCTCCCATCCAGATGAAAAGGGTTTGGAGTGGGTCATTTGAAGTCCTAAACCCACTCACCAGATGGATTAAGTTGGGGCTTAAACGAATGCTGCCATTGCGGCTCCCTTGGCTCCAGTCTTGGGCAGATCATTGTTGCAAAGAAGTGCGACATTCGGGACCTTGGAAAGCTTCTTGCACTGCACAGAGGATGTTAATTTTCAGCTTAAAGGTAGTAGAATTTGTAACTAAAGTTTGCAAAGCACTTAATGTGCGTCAGGTGCTGTTCCTATCCTTTTAACATCTGTATAAGGACAGCTCTATTACTGTCTCCATTTTTCACGTGAAAAAACCTGAGGCACAGAGAGATTACATAGCTTGCCTCAGATCACGCTGTTTGAAAGTAATGGAGCTGTGATAGAGAGTGAGGAGGTGGGCTGGAGAGCATGTTCCCTTTCACTGCTTTGCTGCACTGCCTCCGTGTGTCATAAAACCCCACTCTAGAATTAGGAGACCCTGATGGCCAGCCTCAGCTGGAAACTGGGCTACCTTAGGGCATTGGCCAATGTTACCTTCGTCTTCACTTCTATCAAGTTATCCAGTGGGAAAGCAAATGGACTGGAGAAAAATGACCAAAGTTCCAGTGGGTACTTCCCACGTGAGGAGATGAGGCCGTGCTATGTATGTGGACTCAAATAGGCATTAGCAAATATGAAAACTGCAGCCATTCACTTAAACATTTCAAAGGCATTTGCTGTGTGCCAGACATTATGCCATGTTCTTGGGACACAGAGATAAGAAAGACTTGGTCCCTGTCCTCAAGGAGCCAAGAGTCTGATGACAGAAGTATAGAAATGAGAAAAAATAATTGTAACAGCATGTCATGGATGACATAACATAGGAAAGTGCTATACATCAAACATTTAGGTGTTAAATGGTTAAATGGCCCTGGTTCAAGATGGTGGATTGAACACACATGGCTTTCAGTGCCCATCTACACTGACAGTAGAGGAACTGGGCCTTTGCAATAGAAGAGACAAAGGCTACCATGTTTTTAAAGCTGGGAAGCAGACTGGGTAGTGATAAGAGACTTGACAGATATGAGAAAGCTGCGTTAGCCAGCAGTGGCAGTAGGGGCAGGGAGCCAAGAAACAACCCACTGAACACAGCAGAGTCCCCTTGGAGCCCAGGAACTTGTGGCACTAGGCGGAAGGTGAAAGTGCTACTAAACTCCGGATGATTGGTTGAAAGTCTATTTTAAAAGCAAGTACATTCCCTGATTTCTTCCCACTGTAATGCAGCAGAAAGACTCATGCTCCCAATCTCAGAAGAAAACTGGAGGCTTATTATCTGGAGAGGATAAAACAGAGGGTCTTTGGGCTGGAAGGGTACCAGGCACAGATGGGGCTGCAGGTACCATATTGAAAACAGGGGGAGCAAGTTCTTGGACTGAGTTATTTAATGCTGAGCTATTCCCAGTTGCCTTCTCCCAGTCAGTTCTGGCCTTTACCCTCTCTAGGGAACTGGATCAACTCGAAGGAAACAACTCCGTAATACTGGCATTGGGAGCTTGCCAGCCAGACACACAGCTCCGTCTGAGCTGATGACACCCACATTCGCCAGACCTCTCCTGCATGCTCCAAGCTTCCGGTCAGCTTTTCGTTGTTTCCCATTTGGTGGTGAGAAGACCACCAAGCACACTCAAAAATGGGGAGAGGACAGAAACAGGGAGAAGAGAACTTACAGAAAAAAAAATGTATTATATTTGGAGAGATAGGACGATGTTTTTGTGGTGAAACTAAAAGAGAGTACTATTAAAAAGGAACACTCTGAGAGCTCAGGAGAGTCCTCAGAGAGTGGAACTATTGTGTCAGAAATGAAAAACTGAGAAGATGAGAAGATACAAAAGATGTTAATTCATTTATTCAATAAGTTTTTATAAGCACCTACCACATGGGGGAACAGATACCATTCCAGGTGCTAGGAACACATCAATATCAGTAAATAAAAATCTTAACAATGCTTTCTCTGGTCATAGAATAATTTTATTTATTCCTTTCTGTATTTACATGTTTTGAAATTTCATCCGTGAAAATGTATTCTTTTTTTTTGTTGACATATACTCTTTTTATAAGTAGAAGTAAATGCTATTTTCTAAAAAAGAAGAGATTCAGTGAACAGTGGGAACATAGAGAAAGAAACAGCTCCACGATGAAGATGCTGGTCTGGCCAAGATAGTGTCAGCAGGAGTTTCCCAGATGGAAGCAGGCTCTGGGCTCTGGGGTAGCCCAGATGTCTCAGGCAGAGAGGACGGTAGAGGTAAAAGTCAGAGATACGGGAAATGTGGTCCGCGGGGCTCCCGGGTTTCTGGTTTGGGCAAAAGGGCCAGTCGTTTAGCTAAAGGTAATAAATACGGCCGGAGAGCTGCCTGCGGCAGGCAGACCAGTCCTCTGTCTCTAACTTCAGGAGCGCTGGCTTCAGGGAATTTTCTCCTTTATAGAATCTCTCTCACAACAAATTCTCCACACCCCTAGTTTGGTGATCCGTATTTGTAACTATTGTGAACTGAGGGGCTCCTGAAAGCCCTTAATTGGAAATGTTTTTCTTTCTCGTTGAAATTTTTTTTGTTGTAAGAAAATGATTCATTATAGGAGCAAATCAGGCATATTATATGTAAAACGTTGAAGGAAAACCAAGTAGGCTGATAGAAAAGAGCAGTGTATTTCTGGAGCCATCATTATTAATGACATATTTACATAACGTGTATAGAATGCTTTCAAATATATATCACATTTGTACCTCTGGGAATTAGTTATTATTTTCCCCATTTTACAGATGAAGAAACTAAAACTCAAACATTACTTGCCTTAGATCATAGAGCTAATAAATGCCAGAACCAGTACTAAGTTTGTTAGTTTGTTTAATGCCAAATCCCGTATTTATTCCAATATTTACCCTGCCCTTCTCTGTTTAATGAGTGTATATGCTGAAATTAAAGGAGACAGTTGATTATTAAAATATTAAAAAAATGAACTGTAATCATAGCTATTGTACTGTTTCCAGCTTGTTACCTCTTACTTTTCAAACCACTTATGTCATTTACATGATTCTGTGAGGAGGAATTTGGAGGTATTTCATCCTTTGTTCCTGTCTGAGGAAACAGGTTAGTTGCGTTATAGAGTCTGAGTTTATTTGAGTTGTTACAAATTTGACAAATGATCAACTTAAAAAGAATGTTGTATTTGAATGTCAGAAATTCTCAAATGTTATTGTGGTTAAAGGTAAAAAAAAAGTGCCCAGATGGCAGTTGGTGGTTAGTCACTTGAACAAATACTGGATCAGAGCCTGCATATGCTAGGGACTCCGTTAGGCACTCAGGGAACAGACCAGATGCAATCCCTTGGCCTTATACAGCCTCCAGTCCAGTAGCAGAGACTTTATTCAGTAGTTATACAGATAAATACATAATTACAAACTTGTGATAAATGCAATTAGGGTAAGAAAGGTGGTTCTAAAAATGCATTTAACAGAAGATTCTGACCTCACGTGGAAGGCAGGCCTTCCCTGAGGAATGACTTTTGTGCTGAGGTCCAGAGTTGAGGAATTAACAAGGCTTGCCTTCTGGCACAAGATGAGGGGACCACGGCTGGACCATAGGGGACAACAGGGAAAACGTTGCTCCAGGAAGCTGGAAAGGTAGACAAGGATGGGCTTTAGGCATTTTCTATTCATCTCAAAAGCAGTGGAGAGCCATTGTCATAGTTTTAAGCAGGAAGATGATGGGGTCACAGCCAGTTTGTGGACAGTGGGCTGAAAGGCTTTTGGGAAGAGGGTGGTTATGTTGGTTCATGGAAGGACTACAGTGGCCTAGGTCGGGGCGGTGGCTCTGGAACTGTAGAAAGGTGTTAGAGTGGAGAGGTGTTAAGAAGGTACAATCGATAGAACTGGGTGATGAGTTTGATGGTGGTAAGGAAGAGGAAGTCAGGGTTGTAGTTTATAGGAAGTGGAAGGATCCATTTAGTACAGGATAACACCAGGCTTACCAGGGGGAGGGAGGGCAATGATGATTTCTGTTTGGGACATGTTAGAGATGTATAGTACCTTCGAGTCATTTGAGTGAAAATGTCAAATAGGCCAGTGGGTAAATAGGTCTGAATTTCCAAGGAGTGGTATAAGCTAATATATAAGCTTAGGTTTCATTTATATGTAGGTGGTAATCGAAGCCATGGACATGGGTAAGATAAAAAATGTAGAGTAAGAAGAACCCTAGGGCTGAATCTTAAGGAATTCTTGATATTTTGTGTACAGGTAGAAAATGATCCTGCAAAGAAGATTGAGAAATAGCCAGAGAGATGAGGGGAAAACCATGAAGTCAGAGTCATAGAAATCCAGACAATGTATCAAGAAGGAGATAATGGTTCACAAGTGTCCAGTGGTGCAGGGAGATTCCATAGATGAGGACCACTCTAAAAAATGCCATCGAATCTAGCAATATGAAGGACATTGTGTACGCACTTAACAAAATAGTACCAGTAGTGTGACGACAGAGAAAATCTGACTAGAGAGAGTAGAGCAAAGACTGGAGTAGATGGTGAAGAAATGAGCCAGTGAGAACCCACAGCGGCACTGGAAAAGGTGAGCAGCAGCTTCATCAGATATGGGGTCAGTTGTGGGAGAGTCTTCCTTTTTCACTTGTTTTATGTTTTAAAATAGAAACTGTAGCATGTAGAAGGGAAGAAATCTCATTGAGCAGGAGAGATTAAACATTGCAGGTGAAAGAAGGGCTACTTCAGAGTGTTCAAGATAATAAAAGTATTTTTAAAAAATTGCCAGGCTACCCACAGATCCACTTTGAAATTACTTCTTCATTGCAATGAAGGCTGCTGAATTATTTTTTTTTTAATTAGTTAATTAATTAATTTACTTATTTATTTTAGGCAAGGCAACCCTTGGTTGACTTCACAGATTGCAAGGACCTTGTCAGCTTACAGTCTCTTACTTTTTATTTTTTACGCCTACAGCACTGAATTCTTGATTAGCAGATATTTTGAAAGAACATGGCTCTGTCAGTGTCAGCCTTAGACAGTGTTGTCTGATAATATGGAAATCTGCATCTTGATTCATGTACTCAGCTCATCTTTGCTTCTTTTTTTAGGAGCTGATGAGGATGTAGAGAGTCCTGAGCTGACAACATCTCGACCACTTCCAAAGATGTCGTTCACTAGTGCTGCTCCAAAAGCAGAAACCACGACCCTGAAGATACAGAACAAGGTACCGGCTCAGACGAAGGTATGTTTTGTTTTTCACCTCATTATCAGGTTACTATAAATGTTCCTTTATTTAATTATCCAGAATGGTTCTTTTAAGAGACCTCATTTAAAAATATATAAGGACAAATGGTTTTTTCATTATATTATTTAAATGGCTCTTACTTAGTCTTAATGTTTTGACATTAACCCACCTACTTTTTTGTTTGTTAAATAAACTTTGTTTTTTAGAGCAGTTTTAGGTTCACAGCAAAATTGAGTGGAAAGTACAGAGAGTTCCCATATACCCCTGCCCCCATATGTGCACAGCCTCCCCCGATATCAACACCCTGAACCAGAGTGATACATTTATTATAATCAAAGAACCTACATTGACATGTCATTATCACCCAAAGTCCATAGTTTATGTTAGGGTTCACTCCTGGTGTTGTCATTCTGTGGGTTCTGATAAATGTATAATGACATGTACCCATCACTATGGAATCATACAGAACAGTTTTATTGCCTAAAAGTCTTCTCTACTCTGTCTGTTCATTCCTCGCTCTTGTCCCCTGAGCCCCTGGCAACCACTGATCTTTTTACTGTCTCCATAGTAGTACCTTTTCCAGAACATATAGTTGGAATCATACAGTGTATAGCCTTTCACACTGGCTTCATTCATCTATGGGCTACATGTCGTTTCATGGCTTTGTAGCCCATTCTATCTACCACTTTTATCACTCAGGCCTAGCTTATATATGAATATTCTTTACAAAGTGCTCTTTTTTTAAAAAAAATAAATTTATTTAAGTTAGATTTAAGTATACAGTATATTAGTTAGACATCTATAAGGGTACTCCTTCTTGAGGAACACACAGACAAGTTAAGCAGCAAAACCTTTTCCATTTATTTTGCTCAAGCCAAGAAAATGTGTTTTCATTTCTTAAAGAATTTGTTCTGAGTTAAAACCATTGTGAACTTAAGATGAAATAGGTTATGGAATGGGGAGATTCCAGATACTGGTCATAATATGTTTTTCTTAAAGTCCCTACTGCCCACCATCAGTGGTTTTGAACTCTGACCTCTTTCAGTGATAATGATGAATCTGAGTTACATCTCTCTATATTCATTTTGATAGCTGACTTAGTAAGAAATAATGCTTTTGGCCTTAGAGCAAAACTACTAGCTTATGAAACCCATGAGACATGGGATTTTGGCCTTAACATTATATGGCAATTAGCTGACCACCCACTACTAGGTAAGCTGTGTAAGTTGGAAAATGAATATTAAAGTCTGAAGAAGGCCTAAGTTATTCACACCCTGGATCTGGTCAAGTTTCCGAGCTTCTCTGAGCCCATGCCTCCTGGGTTATTGAGGAAATTAAATATGAGGGTGGGTAATGTGGCCCCTACGACCTGGTGAACACCCTGTGAGTCTTAACTGAGTTTGGTTAGAGCACTTGAGACCAAGACAACTCACCAAATGAGCGTGTGTAATAACTTTAGTGGTAGACTTTGTAGACAGTCCAGGGGAGCATGCTGCTTACGGAAACTAAGAAACAAAAGAGTCTCTTTTTTGGAGCTCACCCATCTGTGGTTAGAAATGAGATGCTGCCAAGTAGCAGATAGGATGTGGAAGGTTGTTGTCATGAAGGTAGTGACAGGCATTCTCTGGAGTAAGATGTGCCTCCCTGCAGTCAGGAACACAGGCAGGCTTCCTACCTTTTATTTTTGTGATCTCACCAGACTGCCTTTGTCCTCCAATGCCCTCCCCCACAACTCTCCCTCACTACCGTCCTTCCTCTGCCCTCTCAGTGTCTGTGAGGAGAATGGTGAATGACACAGCTGTATGGGTGTCTGCAGATATGCAGAAGCCAGGTCAACCCTCTCCAGACTGGAGTATTCTCTGTAGGAGTAAGAAGGGTCAGTTAACTGTTAGTAGCTGACTGACATCACAGGCCAGGTGATAGGGAAGAAAGGAGAAGCTCTGTGAGCACTGAGGCAGACATACGTGTCATGTGCCAGTCCACGCATGGTAGCTGCTCCATAAATGTATTTAGTTGAATGAATGAAAGAAAGAAGGACGAGGGGAAGACATGAAAAGTAACAGGTGCAGTTGATGGTAGGATGGCCATAATTATCCAGTATGGCTGCTGAAGATGCATTTGACTTTACCACATTTTTATTTGACTATTTGTCGCGACTGAATCTCTTGAAGTTAGTAACCATTTTGGCTCACTTGCTAGAGGTAACAGTTTTGGCTTTCAGTGATAAAAAGTAGTATCCTAAACCAAACCTAATCTGATGTAAAGTTTTGGTCAGTTCACAGCAATGGATTAAAAATTGAGTTAAGTTTTTTAAAATGGCTTTAAGGAAGTAATTGTGTCATATCAAGATAAAGAAAGTAGATGTTTGGCACATGAGCTCAGAAATTTAAGATCTCCAAACATTTTAATATATTTATATTCCTAGTATCATTTGTGTTCAATGTAATAATGAAATTTCATTCATTCATAGGAGATTTGAGTGTTATTCGTTATGTGTCAAATACTGTTCTAAGTACTGATAATAGATAATATTGATAATATTAATAATAGTGATTAAATTTCCTATTTTGTAGTTACATGGCACAGCTAAATTAAACATTGCCTCTAGGATACCATTAAAGTAGACTTTACTTTTGAATGAGTCTCAAAGTGGCATTAATGTCACTGTTATAGATAGTCTGTCTAGTTTGTTGTAAATTTATGTGACAAAAAATAAAAAGAACAGTTATTTGTTCATGCAGAGCATTGCTCTTAATTTTTTACTTCCATTACATTCCCATGGCATTTAAACAACCAGACGTGGATGTGACAGATCTTTAATTGGCTTCATTTATTCATCTCTGCTGCCTTTTTGTACTTTCATTTTGCACGTATATACTAGAGTTAAGATATTTCAGGTTCATTCTCTACTCTGGAAAGAATTCTTCTTAGTCAAGCCTCTGCTTCCATACAATAAAACTTTTCAGTTTGAAGAACGAATGTTCCATCTAGAGCACCAAGAGGCTGTGCACCAATTCCTCTGAGTGCACAGTGACCCCAGCTCTTAGAGACCTCTTGTCCCCACACTCAGAGCCATGGGATGCAAGCTGCTTCCTGGCTGCTGGATTGGAAGCTGAGTTAGGGAGAATTGAAGTGTAACCTCTCTCAAATGATTTTAGGGACTCAAAAAACCTGAGGGGAAATCATTTCATCATAAGAGCAGTAGTTAAGTTAAACTCGGTCTCTAATATCATAGTAGGTACTGTATGTCCATTTCCCTTGCCTGCAGAATGCGCTTACTTCCTTCCCTAGCCACAGACCTGAGAATCCACCTTTTTGAGTTTTCTCTTCCCTTTCCTAACTTGTAGTAGCAGCAGTGCTAACAAGCAATGAAAAGATTTCTGATTAGTACCCAGAAAATCCATTCTCTTATCTGTTGAGTTGTCTGTCCTTCAGTCAGGCAGCCAATTAGTGATGGGATTTCCATGAGAAGAATGGAGAAAACTCAAGCAGAATAAATACCACTACTAAGCTTCCCTTTTCTGCTTTACTTTAGTGCATTAAGGCCTAGGAAGACCTTTCATATTTTCTCTCACAATAATGCAAGAAGATAGTAGAATTTGGGGGACATTGTATACAGCTGTGAAATGATAATTTTTCCATGGCCTCTGCTTTTTGAAAGTCACAGCATGTTGAGGGTTCAGTCAGTACACGGTTTCCTGCAACTTGGGAAGGTAAGACACTGTATCACTCTTTATTATATACCATCTTCAATGAAAATCTAGTGCTCTGTTCACTGAGGCCAGGACCCACTGACCTTACATACTCTGGAGTTCAAACGGATCCACCTGTTCTAGCTTATAGTCCTTTCTAGAAATGCCTGGGATTTTAAGACACCCCAGGGAGGTGAGATCTTTTCTTATGTTTTTTAACTGTCAACGGGTAGCAGACTGCCATATTGGATGAACTCTGGCCTTCAGAAAGCAATCACTTAACTGGGCCACAGTTTAGAGTCCTAATAAAGATGATTGGCTGTTCTGGTAAAGAATAGTAGAGCTAATGGGATTATTGTCTACAGTAATAGCCCAATGCAGTTGACAGTTTGTCATTAGTGGTGTTGACCAACAAGAACTTAAGGCTCATAGAGAATAGACAATGCATTTGAACTAAATTTCTCTAATCTAGTGGGTCTCAAACCATAGAATTATCTGGAGAGCTTTAAAAAACAACAACAAAAATCAGTGGTAGCTTCTCCATCGCAGACCAATTGAAACAGAATGTCTAGTGGTAGGGCTTGCTTCCTTTTTTTTGTTTTTTGTTTTTTTTAATTTTCAAGTTTTATTGTAACTGCAGGTGACTCACACAAGATGGCCAGTGTTGGAACTCGATGTTACAAAGCCAACAGATGATTTATATGCTGGCATGGTAGACTATAATACAGGGGACTTTAGAGAGGCAAAAGATAAGGGAGGGCTTTGTCAAGAACAAATGGACAATGAAAGAAATGAAAACTTTGGGTTGGAGTTAGGTGAAATGCAGGAACCAGGGTACAGATTTTAAGATCAATCTTGGTAAATAAGTGCAAATGGCCCGCAGGGTTTCCTGCTGGGGGTTGGGCTGGGGGCAAGACTGGAAACCGCCACACTTACAAAGTTGCCGTAAGAAAAGTGCTTGGCTGTGATGTGATAAAGACCTCAACAAGGCCGTGGAAATGAGACTCCAAGGAAGGAACTCAGATTGAGAGATAGGGAAAGGCAGATTGACAGGATTGTGATACTGTTTGGAATGTGCAAGAACAATCACTTTGGGGGCCAAAAGAATTGTTGGTACCATTAATGGAACAGAAGAGAGAGCTGATCTGATTTGGTGCCATGGCCAAGGGCAGTGTCCTGTAGGCTGCTGGGTAGATGGTAATGATGCTGAGTTATGTTGTTAGATTTATATTAGAGAATTATAGACTGCCCAGGAGCCTGAGAGTGTCCTTCATTGGATAAAGAAACTGAGGTCCAGAAAAGTGTATGACTTTATCAGGGTCACACAGGAGCTACTTGCAAAACCCTGAAACTCCAATTTAGGGTTTTCTGAAGGTATAAGAGTGCTAACTAAAGGGGAAGATTACAGAGAAAGTGTAGGGGCCTGCTCCCCATACGGTGGGATCAGGAAGAACCACTGGAGAACACCTAAAGGGAACACTTAAAAGGAAGCTGTCATCACAGTGCCCAGTGTAGCAAAGAGATGAAGGAGTAAGGAGTATTGGGACAGTGTTTCTGGGTTCAAGCAGACAGAATTGGAAGCCTGAAGTCAGAGGAGTGGTGAGAAAGTAGAGATCTTATGAAATGCCAGCTAAAACAATCTAACCATGTTATTTAGGCTTATTATGAGCTCACTGTCCATCTTGTCTGTATATGTGTTGGGTATCATATAAAACCATAAACTACATGGGTTTATCATAGGACTCACCCCTTATCACATAAACTGATTATTCCAGTTATTTCCTAACTTTGTTGTTTGAAAAAAAAAAAAAAAAACTTTGAAATACACTTTCCTATTCTTTTTAGCACATTATACAAAAATCTTTACAATCTTTCCCTTTGTCCATACCAGTCACCTGAAGAAATTGATAAGGAGAAAGTTCACCTCTCTGACTCAGAAAGAAAAGTGGAACCAGCTGAAGAGGGTCCAAATGTATATACTGAGAAGCACCCAGACAATCTCTTTAAAAGAACAGAAGTCCTGGCAGGTGAGTAGCCTAGTGTAGAAGTCAGGTGAGAGGGTCCTTAAATAGAACTCTGTGTTTGTCTAAGTGAGATTTGGAGATGCAGGCAAAGCTTGCTGGATGTCACTTTTCTCATGAAAGCAGTCTGGGGGCCGGGGGATCTCATTCCAGAATGAGAGGCAGGAGTTAGGGAAGTGTTGTCTCTATTTTCTATCTGCTTGGCCAGCCCACCCCTTGGCCAGCCATTTGGGGGGTGTGGGGGGGGGTGTCAAGATCTGAATTTGTCCAGAACAACTGGATGTGGGGGTTAGGAGAATGTGAAGATCAACCAGTCTTATTCCAAGCCATTCTGACTTTAAAATAAATTTAAGAGAAGGAAAAGTTCTTCAGAGGGAAGGCAGATGACACAAATAACACCCAAAGCATATTAAGGATGTTCTCTAATTGTAACTTACCTGATGAAAGTATTAATATTTGATTTTAAAGGGGGAAGATTTGCAAGATTTAAGAACACTTAATCCTTGAAAGGATAATCCCAACTCCCAAGTCTAGAAAAAAAAAAAATTGCATGCTTTTTTCCTATTTAGTCTTATAAAATTTAAGTCAGTTATATCATGTTTTGTGTTTTCATTGAAAAAGCAATTAGCAAATTAGACTATAAAGTGTGAGTACTGAAAAGACTAAAAAAATTTTAAAGTATGGAATTAGTTGAGCTCACAGCCAGATTTTTCTTATTTAGACTTTTGGATGGTATTATTAATACTAATCAAAGAAAGTATTATACATTTGTGAGGAGTGTCAGATTTGCACAATTGCCTGGTTGCTTCATTGAATCCAGCTTTAAGTTTTGGGAGGAGGTGTTAAATTAAGCCTTTTATAAAAGTGTCGTAAACAGATTGGGTTTGACAAAGCTATTTCTGCAACTGTTGAATCCTTTCTAAAAGTAATCTCCCTTTTGGTGTGTTTCAGCTGTCATTGCTGGTGGAGTTATCGGCTTTCTCTTTGCAATTTTCCTCATCTTGCTGTTGGTGTATCGCATGAGAAAGAAGGATGAAGGAAGTTATGACCTTGGAGAGCGCAAACCATCCAGTGCTGCTTATCAGAAGGCACCTACTAAGGAGTTTTATGCGTGAAACTCCCACTTAGTGTCTCTATTTGTGAGATCACTGAACTTTTAAAAATAAAGCTTTTGCATAGAATAATGAAGATCTTTGTTTTTGTTTTTTTCATTAAAGAGCCATTCTGGCACTTTAATGATAAAATCCCATTGTATTTAAAACTTTTCATGTATTTCTTTAGAACATCATAAAATTAAAACTTAACATCTGCGTGTTCTGTGAATAGCAGTGACAAAATATTATGTTATGAAAATTCTCAACGCTCATGGAATCAGTTTAAATCTTTATGCGCAAATATGAAGTGATTGTTTTTATTCAATGGTTCGAAGATGAAAAGCTGTTTAATTTGTATCAGCATGTCTCGGATTAACCTTACCAAGTTGGTCTTACTTTGTTAATTTATCTGTTGTTCCTCTCTTCTCTGCTCTCCTCTCTTGTCCCTGGAAAACAAAACAAAACTCTATGCCTTTTGTAGCTGTTACGGTGCAATTTGTCTTTGGATAATTCAGATAATGGTAATTTAGTGTATATGTGATTTTCAAATATGTAAACTTTAACCTCCACTTTGTATAAATTTTTAAGTGTCAGACTATCCATTTTACACTTGCTTTGTTTTTCATTACCTGTAGCTTCAGGCAGATTTGCAACAGCAAATTAATGTGTAAAATTGGATTGTTACCAGAAAATTGTTTAGTCGTATGTATCTAATCAAATCTTCTTTTGGGAGGATTTGATGTGAGTTCTGACAAGCCTCAGCAAACCCAAAGATGCTAACAGTATTTTAAGAAGTTGCTGCAGATTCCTTTGGCCACTGTTTTTGTTAATTTCTTGCAATTTGAAGGTACGAGTAGGGGTTTAAGGAAAAATCAGTTTTTGTTCTTAAAAATGCATTTAAGTTGTAAACGTCTTTTTAAGCCTTTGAAGTGCCTATGATTCTATGTAACTCGTCACAGACTGGTGTTAATGAGTATATATAACAGTTAAAAAAAGTGGGTATTTTATAAGCACAGACAATTCTAATGGTAACTTTTGTAGTCTTACGAATAGACATAAATTGTAATTTGGGAACATAAAAACTACTGAATAAATCATGTGGCCTAATACTGAAAATGTCACTGTTATAAATTTTGTACATTTCGATCAAATGTACATCTCCCCTTTGCTAATGACCGTCTGCTCTCAAGGATGACATGGGTTTGATTTCTGAGTGTTTCACAGAGCCTGTAAATCAAAACCAAAGAGCTCATCATTGAGGCTGTTACAGGTTCACTCCAAATTGGCCAGAGGAAATCTGAATGTATGGTCCTGTGTGTTTTGGGCTGTAGATACTGGGAAAGTGCCAGGGCGGGAATTGTGAAGTCTGCAACCTTTATAGGAGAGCTTACGGCAATACTGAGACAGATGTCTGCTTTTGCAAACAACTTTTAGGGCTATAAGTTCCAAAGAACTAAAGGGGGGCTTTCCTGATTTCAATATCTATAAGGTTTAATTTTATAGGTCGATTTACCTTTGAAACTGCTCCAAATCTCTCCTGAAGCTTAACCGAAGAACTAATAGAGGGGATTTCATAGTTCACACTACAGGGAAGGAGAGGCGGGCAGGGAGGCTCAATGCATTAAAAGGAGGGCCTCACTGCTTAGTACCGAATTTGCTGGCAAGCAGTGATGCCTGAGGAGGAGATGGGAGTGTGAGGGTACCCTGCCTGGGTATTCCTTTCTAACTGAACATTTCCTTTCTCTCTTTCACCATTAATTTTGTTTTAAATTGTGAGCCACCAAAATAGGAAGAAGACAGCAAATAGAGCAACCTTTCCTACATATAGTTTACTTTTAATAAAGTATGAATATTTCATTTAGAGAACAGTTCCTGGAATAGCTATAGAATTCATTTAAAAAAAATTTTAAAGCAACACTTGGAACAGTGTTTACTTAAATTCTTAATGGCCTTAATTCTCAGATTCCTGCCCCATCATTTATAGAATCATTCTACTTCGGAGTGATTAAAAGGAAGTGATAGTACCTTCTAAAGCTGCATGATGCCCCTCAGTTACAGAGTTTAAGAATATAGTGGGCATACCTCTAACAGTACAAAGCATAGTGAAATTCAGTTTGGAGAATAACAACTGCTTGGAATACCCATGCCAGAAAAAGAAAATTTCTGGCAAATATTTCGTCACTGCTGTAAAGCAAAATATTTGTTAAAGTGCCAAAATAAAGTCTGTCATGCTGAAAGTAAAAAAGTCATTGTATAGACTGATATCCAGTTTTCTTTAACTGTATGTTTTCTGCCTAGTTTTATTATACTTTTAAGATGCAGTAAATAGTGCTTAAAAAGTGTTAGTTACAATTACCAAGTTTGGAAATTTTTGGTTAACTACAAATGTTAAAGCCAATGTGAAATTTTCCTGTTTCCTTAACTCCATGTAAATGATTTCCTTTGTGTGAATTTGGCTTTGTGTTTGAGAGACCTACAATATGCAAGCTGTCCCATTTTTTAGCATATGGTGGGAAATGGGATGAGCTCATGTTTTCTGAAACTGCAAGTGCATAGTATCTAAACTTCAGGATTAGGACCTGGTTAATAAAATCAAATTTAGGTTGGACAGGTTTGCAGAAATTGCCATCTATTAAAGTTAATAGTTTCAGATCAAATGTTTAGTGAATTGGTATTCTGGTAATGCACTTTTTTTACAAATTAGACAAAATGCACTTGCTTATTAAGGATATAGTATTGTTTAGGAGACTAAGCTAAATAAGAACATAATTGCCTTACTCTGGTTGCCTTAAAGAGCTAAAATGTTCTACAAATGGTGGTTCGTATTAAAACAGGTGCAAAAATAACTTAAAGTTTTTAGGAGCTTATTTCTTCACTATCTTAGACATTTTGAAACCTTAAAGAAAATGTTTGAGGTAGCAAAAATATAAAACTAAAAATGTTGCAGGATCAATTTTATAAATAGAATCTTTACAGGTTTAGTATAATTATATATTGGGGTGGTAGAAAGATCTACTAATACATTTGGTTTAAAGAGGCAGTGATATGAAGATACACAGTCTAGGAATTGAGTTTCTAAGCTGGCAGACAACAATGAGACCCTAAGAGGTTTCCAGTAAAAATTCATCAAGCCAGATGACAAATGGAGTAGTCTGCATTGAGTAATCACTAAGATTTTTCTTAAGTGCTAATATTTTATGACAATAGTAAAATTTGAGATTTGTCCATTTCAGGGGACTTAGATTTAGCTGACAGAAAACTTTAAAAAGGATAGATCAACTCTCTGCCATTTATTCGTTAAAACAGTATTAAAATGAATGTCCCACTCTCCTAACTCTGGGTGACTTCACACTTATGATTTATGGTTCTAAGAGTTCATTCCTTTTTATCTGATGCATCTGATCTTTAGCAGGGCTTTTTCTGACCAAGGAATTGTGGTCACTTTAGGAGCAACTTGGTTTCCTGAGCATATTTGGGAAGGGTGTAACCCAAGCATTAGTTCTAATGCACAAATAGAGGGGTGAAGCTTGAGGCTTTGGTTCTTCAGTTGTGCTGAGCACAGACTCATTCATTCCAGTTGCCTTGGCAAAATAGCATTCAAACAACAAATGCTTGTATGTGCAAGTCATCAGAGGTCTAATCAATAGATATTTGCTTACTGAATTCACTGGGCACTCTTCTAGAAGCTGGGAGTGTAGTGGTTAGGTAGACAGACACCCTGCTCTCGTGGGGTTTGGAGAGGGGAACATATTGGGAACAAAAGCAACAAAACAAGTGGAAGTTATCAGTCGGTAGTAATTTCCGTGATGGACACACACAGGCTGATGTAAGGGACTGAAGGGCTGTATCAGTGCAGATCAGCTAAATATGGTAACGACCTCAGAGTCCCAGCAACTTAAAAAACAGCAAAGATTTATTTCTTGCTCATGACACATAGTGGTGGGTTGGCAGAGAGTTCTGCTCTGAACATTGGCATTCTCAGTCCAGGTCTCAGTCCTATGGAGTAGCTATTATCTGGAAATCTGCCAGTCACGGCGGTAAGGAAAATCGTGAAGCACACAGTGGCTTTTAAGGCTTCCACTAGTAATAACATGTCACTTCCAACCACATTTCATTGGCCAAAGCAAGTCATGTGCACTAACTTCCAGGTGCAAAGAAGTACCATACTTTGTGCTCATGAGGAAAGAGGTGTGATATTTGTGAACAGCTATAATTACTGCAACCTGGTCAAGACAGACCTCAGAGGGTAAGGCCTGAAACGTGCAGAACCAGTTGTGCTAAAATCAGGACAAGCATTCCAGGCGGCGGAAACTCCTAAAGAAGTGTACAGCCATGCCACCCCGAACAAGCCCGATCCCATCCGATCTCAGAAGCTAAGCAGGGTCGGTCCTGGTTAGTGCTTGGATGGGAGACCACCTAGGAAGACCAGGTGCTGAAGGTGTAAAAAATAAAACGGGACTGTAAGCTGACAAGTTCCTTGCAACCTGTGAGGTTAACCAAGGTTTGCCTTGCAAAAATAAAAAATAAAAATAAAAAAATAGGGAGGGGGCTTGACATGTTGGGTGAACGAGAAGACCAGTGGCTGCTGAGCAAGGGGACAGTGGCACAAGAGGAATAAGAGGGCTGAGAAGTAAAACTGCCTCCTAACTGGTTGTCTTCCATTTTTGTTCTCATATTTTATTCCCCTCAAGGAAGCTAGGCTAATCTCTATGATATAAGTTGTATCATTACCCTCCATGGCTCCTATAGCACTTAGAATAAAGTTTTGACTCCTTACACTTGTCCTCAAGATCTTCAAGAACTGACCACTGGGCAGTGCATGATGAGAAGACATAGTGTGGATAGCATGCCAGTGAGGAGGTCATTGTTACCTAGGATAAAAGCGATGGCAGCCTGACCTAAAATGATTATAATAAAGACAGAAGACTAGAGAGAGATTGTTTGGGAAGGTAGATAAACAGGTCTTGCTAAAAGTTTGGAGGAGGAGTAAATAAAGGAAACAAAGTTGACAGCTTATTTTTGGCTGAGCTGCATGAGTCATATTGAGAAAGAGAATATCGGAGTTGGCCGATAAAACGAATTCCCTTGGGCCACGTTAAGACTAGGTGTCAGGTGAACAATTGAAAGAATCTGGAGCTCAGAGAAGTCTGAGCTGGAGATAATAATTTAGGAGTAGTGTCCATCATTTGCCTGTTAGTATGCTGACTTTTTCTCTTCCCTGCTCTGTTCCATATAGAAGCTGGAGTGGGAAGAGAGGTGACCCATGCAAACTAATGGCCAATGGTTTCTGGGAATGTTCGGCCAGTAGAATGTACTGGCAGAAGACTAAAAGGTCAAGAGGAAGGAAAAAGCCAGAATACTTTTCCCCACTGCCTGCTTTGGGAAGCATCTCTAGCATTAACGAATCTCATCTACAGTCTGAATTCCTGCTGGGTGCACTCTTCTCCAAGTTCTCAGCTCCCAGTGTTCCTAAGCTCTCATAAACCCCATGTCCCCCCTTTGTCTCTCCAGCCTTAGGGAGAGTAGCAGCTTCCTGCTATTGCTGTTCTCCGGGTGATCTCACCCTCCCCAATTTGTCCTTACAGCTTTTCCAGCATCTTTGTAACTAATTCCCTGGATTAAATTCTTTCTATTGCATTACTGGCATGGGTTCTATTTTCCTTCCTGGACCCCAGCTGATGACTTAAGAGTGACCAGCATGTAGATGGGATTAAAAAACCATGGGACCAGATGAGATCATCTGGAGAGGTAAATCCATAGATGAGGAGGATGGCCCTTGGTCTGCCTACCAGATTTACTCTTAGCACTGGTCACCAGACTGGATTTTCATTTTGGCAGATGCTTAGCGAAAAACAATCTTTAATTGCAAGGAGGAAAAAATCTCTATGGTGCATCAGAGCAAATTAATAAACATGTTAAAGTATCCACTTTTGCCAGGTCATTAATAACTGCTTTTTAAAAAAAAAAAAAAAAAAGTAATTGAACAGGAGTAAGCTATTTGAATATTCAGAAAATATCTCTATTATCTATGTTTATAATGAGAAAATATCAGCAAACAAAACAGGAATTCTCCCACTTGTAGCCTTGCTCTGGGGTCATTGAAAACAGTATTTTTGCCTCCTAATTACATCCTACTTAGGTAAGTACCAGAGTAAGCTTGTGTTTCCTCTGTCCAAACCAGTTGCAAGGAAAAGCAGTAAAGATATACAAAAATGTAGGTGGACTTGGCTCCATGTCAGACCCAGAACTTGGAGATCATGAAAAGCTTCCTTTTCTGATAACCCCACATCTTAGTCTTTTCCTTTTTTTTTTTTTTTAAGTTTTTAGTATGCATTACTTGTTTTTCACTTACCTCATTTTTTTTTTTCATGTGTAAAATGAAGATAACATCCACTGCATCAGCTTGTGGGAATTAACTGACACACTTTTAATGAGATGATGCACTTAACAGGATATCTGGCATCTGCTGGAACCTCAGTACAAGATCCCTTATTTTTCTTCTTTTGTCAAATGTTTCCAGGTACTTACTGTGTCCCAGGCAGGCACAGTTTAAGGCCTTGGGAATACAGGAGCCAACAAAACAAAGTCCCTGCTCTCAAGGAACTTAACATTCTAGTGGGAGAAGAGACGGACACTAAATATGTAATACATCAATGAAAAGGTAACTTTTTGTGCAGAGCTTTGAAGGTGATGCAGGATTAAACCATGATGGGGCAGGGGAATGAGGTCTTAGATGCTGGGGAGCATCTCAAGCAGAAGAAACAGCAAGTGCCCAAGGCCTTGAGTATGGCCAGATCGCAAGGAGCTAGAGACTATAGAGTGGTGCGCAATAAGTAAAGGATCCATGGGCTAGAAGGTACGTATATGTCCTTATAGCCATCGTAATGACCTTGGAGAGCTGTTGCAGGATTTTGACCCAAGGAGTGACATTATCTGACCTATGCTTAAAACTCATTCTCAAATGTTAGCAGGCATCAGAATCACTGGAGCACTTGTTAAAAACACAGATTTCTGGGCTCCACCTCCAGAGTTTCTGATTCTATAGGCGAGTAGAGCCTGAGAAGTGGCATTTCTAACAACTTACCCAGGTGCAGCTGCTGTTGCTCGTCCAGGGCCCCACAGAGAACTACCACTTTGAAGCGGTTGCTTTGATTATTTTGTTGAGAATAGATTGGTTGTGGGTGGTGGAAGTGGGCAAAAACACAAACGGGAAGACTGGTGAGGTTATTGCAATACCCATGGTAGATAAAAGTGATGAGAGTGATCAGATTCTGAAGAGCCAAGTTGGCCACAAAGTCTGAAAATACAGGTGAAAACAAAATAAATGGCTTATCGACATTACATTTATAATATCTGATAAGTTAATATGATCCATGTTTCCAGACCTTGTGACCACCTCATATTTTGAAGGAATAGCCAACAGGATTTGCTAATAAATTCTAGGTGATATTTTTCTCCCAGATGGGCACAAGATCTAAACTCTTCCCTACTTAGGATATCAGGGACCACTGTCATTTTCCAGTCCCCATCAACCTCACTCTTTTCTCTTCACTCCTATTACTTCAACATACACCTTGATCCAGCCTTGTGTTATATGTATCTGCTTTTGACTTCAGTTCTTAGTGTGTTGAGGACCCAGATCATGTTAGATGCATTTGTCACTGCCCACCTGCCCTTAGTACCTAGCCCAGTTCCCAGCTTTGGATGATTAATGCATGCAAACATCACCAGATCTCTCTTACCAGCCTCTTACTTAATTCCTCTATGAAATTTAGTAAGGCCCCATATGCCTGAGACCTTCAGCCAAACAAAACAAGACAATCTATATCATGTCAAAACTCTGAACAGAATTCAAGTAAGTAGGTGTTCACAGATATTTGTTAAAACCTTAGGCTTGAACTTTGCCTTCTTAAAATACAGAAAGTACTCTGATGGGTTAATAGTATATTTGCAGATACATTTTATCATTTTGTAGATAAATATTTAACATTTATACAGGGAACTTATTAGTGTTTTCTTCCTTTGTTCTTCCAATATTTCCGTTATTGTGCCACATAATCACCATGCCAGATCCATGCTGTCCCGAGATCAAAAACTACCCTTTTTATGACCCTCTTCCATTTATGTGAAGAAGGCTGGGCTGTAAACATGGTATGAAAAAAATTCTTATATGCCGTCTTGATTGCTAACATCTGTTCAAATTTCCATTCATAAATTTAAAATTCAGGCTTCTGTAGCCATCTGTTTCCTTGCGACAGTCTGAAAAGAAGAAAAGCCTAAGGCAGATGTGCAGGTGGGAGAAGAGCTTCTGCCTGGTTTGGCCAACTTTCCTGAGCTTTGGCTTTACTTTTTTCTCCCTAGTAGAATAGACATGTCTTTTCTTCCTTCAAGGTAGGATTTCAATCCTTGTGTCACAGTTTACTGTCATTCTGGGATAAGAGATTAGGAAATGGACAGAGTCTTTTTTATTTCCTCCCTTACCCCTCTTTTTGGTTCATTTAATCATGTTAACCCTGTCTTCTGAACAATGTGCAATGTGGGAAAAACTTTATTATTTATTTTATCATTGCCTTTCAGTGCCTTCTCTGTTCTCTCTCTCTCTCTCTCTCTCTCTCTCTCTCTCTCTCTCTCTCTCTCTCTCTCTCTCTCCCCTCCTCTCACACACACACATACACACATACACAATGAGTGCAGTGCCCATTTTATGAACAAGAAGACAGGAACTGAAATATTTCTACTGACTTGCCTCCAGTACTTGGCAATCTCAGCAGACACTGGAGAACAGGAACCCATTGCTTGCCTAGATCACAGGCAATTTTCTAGCTTGCTGAGCCACTGGGCCTCTTACTGGGAATTTCTCTGTGGATTACTTTGGCATGGTTAATGGATATGATTTGGCAGCTGCAGGACCCAGATGCCAAGCTAGGAAACGGCCCTTTTTTATTTTGCTCCTGGCAGTGTCATCTATGTCTAAGGGACTGGGCTGCTTCTAAAGCCACTTGGATTTATTCCAATGGTGCTGTTGCAGCAACTGTGAAATGCCTTTGAAAGCTGACATGACATTTTGGGAGCCTGCTGGGCTACAGTACTCTCAAATGCAACTGAGCTTGGGACTCACTTTTAGCTTTATATAATTTTTTTCTAGATTATCTTGAGAAATAAGTCTTCAGCAAACCCTATGCAGTCTGTTTTGCATTCTAATGACCCTCTCTGGAAACCTCAGCAGAATGAGTGAGGATCCACCCATCCCAAACTTTATTTAATAGTCCCGCGTATAAGTGGGTGGTTTGTGGGATCATCATGCTGGGTTATATGTACTCATTTTCATTCTACTTTGACATTGCTTTTATATATAACTATGACTGCTGTTATTATCTCACTGTGTGACCTGGAGTGAGTCACTTAACCATGCTGACAACTTCTTGAAGTGCCAAAAGAGTATATGATGTTAAAACCTTGCCTCTCTTATGTTTGTTGGCATGTGAATCATTGGAGTAATATTTGAGTTTGAGGAAAGGTTTGGCCAGCACTGCTGACACAGGTATACTCAACTTACAAGTTACCTATAATTCTGAATAGTTGTTGTCACCCCATCAGAGGAGCCCTAGCCACTGATTTTCCCCAGGCCCTCCCACATCCTCATGGAAATGTTGAGCCGAGCAGTTTCTGCCTCCCCCTCTTTGGTCTCAGAATTCATGCTCTGTCCCTGGGCTCCTCAGCCCTCAAGGTTGAGAAGTATTCACAAACAAGATCAGAAACCATAGCTTACAGTTTACTGTCAGGGTTTAAAGGATCTGGGGCAAATGCCTGGCTCTGGGGCCTTTCTTCCTACTTCTCCATTATGGCAGACATTATTAATTAATCCTAGGATGTTCTCCTATTAAGGCCAACCTCATAAGTCTTCTCCAGACAGCAGTCTGTACAGCCACAAGTACCTGAATTGGAATTGGGTAGGAAGATGGAACCTGTTCACCATCCGCTGCTCAGAGGGACGCTAGTCTTGAGACCGCAGCTGTTCTGAATCAGCAATGTCATGAGTTAAAAACCTGTTTAAATAGGTTGGCCTGGAACTAAACCTAATTTGCAATATTTTTTTGGTAAGAAATGCATTAGAACTTGAAACATGAGCTTACGAATAAACTTTGGAAAACGACTGGTACATAAATTGGAGTTCTCTTCTGTACTTGGTTATGTGGCAGTAAGAGTGGCAGCATGGGCTGAGGTTAAGAGTTTGAACGACCTAGTTCTAATTCCTTCCCTGCCTCTCACTGGCTGCATAAATTTACACACGTTTATTAACCTCTCTGTGGCTCACTTCCTTCATCTATAAAATGGGGAAGGTAATAGGATTAGCCATCCCATAGGTTTATTATGATGATTAATATTTTATTATTTGTAAAGCACTTAGAATAGTGCCTACATACAGAAGGTACAATATAAAATAAATACCATGTTCCAATCTGGACTGGGAGGCTATATCTTTCCTTCATTCTCTTTATGAAACAAAAAATTGAGTTAATCACAAATTTCGTATTTATATAAATGAGATGCTATTGGTATCTATTAATAATGTATTCAACACTTTACAAATATATTAACTCATTAATACTCCTAATAACCTTCTGAGACAGAGTATTAGTCCCACTTTATAGGTAAGATAACAGGCATTTCTATATGGTGTTAAAATGAAATGATAAAGCCATGTACACCCCTTAGGCACCTCTCAGAAATATGTAGCAGAGTTAGTGACCTTAAGCCAGAGACAAGGAGAGGCTTCAGGGACTTTGCCTAGATATCTTCTGTAACATTGACGTGTCCCAACAGATAAAAATGTGCGTTATTCAAGGTTGTGAATACTGATCCCATTGACTCTTTTCTCCTAATTTTTTAATTTAAATTTTACTTTAAAAATTATCTTTTGCTGCTAAGAAACAGGCATGTATATTGTTGTATATTAGAATATAAAAGACAAGAAAAATAAGAGAATAAAAAGTATTCCTGCTACTCATTGAGTACCAGTGCTAACGTTAGAACTTTTTGTATTTGTATTTCTCCTTTTTTCTCCACAGAATGAGATAACATGACACATACTACTGCTACTGTTCTATTACCTCTTTTTTTTCTGGTCAATAACCTCCACTTTTCCATTTCAACACATTTTATCTTATCTAATAATAAACCATATTTACATTACCCAATTGTCTCTAAAATGTGCTTTATCACTGTTTATTCAAATTTGAATCTCACCCAGGACCATGTTAGCATCTGCTTGTGATGTCTCATAAGCCTCTTTGCATCTACCCCTTTTTTCATGATACAGATTTGTAGAAGAGACTGGGCTTACTTGTCCTGCATCTTGACATTTTTTTTTTAATTTGGAAATGACTCTGAATTTACAGGAAAGTGCCATGCAAGTGATTAGTTATTCTTTTCTAAAGCACATGAGAGTAAGTTGCTGACACGATGCTCTATTACATCCAGACATTTTAGTGTATATTTCCTACGAAAAAGACATTCTCTCACATTACCACAGTCAGGAAATTAACACTGACACATTGCTACCACCTAATCCTCAGACCCCCTTCAAGTTTCCTCAGTTACCCCAACATTGTCCTTTAGATGAAGGATCCAGTCTGGATTAATGTGTTGAGTTTTCATGTCATGTCTTCTTACTCTCCTTTGATATGGAATATTTGTCAATCTTTTTTGACTTTTATGGCCTCGACATTTGTGGAGATTAAAGGATAGTCATTTTGTAGAATGTTCCTCCATTTAGATTTCTTTGATGTGTTTTCATGATTAGAATCAGTCTATGCATCTTTGGCAGAAATATTATAGAACCAATGTTGTATTCTTTTCATTGCATCCCATCAGGTAGCATAAGATTTAGATTTGTCCCATTACTGATGATATTAACATTGACCATTGACTAAGTTAGCATCTGCCACCCAGGCATCTTTCCCTTGGTAATTAGTAAATATTTTATGGGAATGTACTTTAAGACTATGTAAATATCTCATCATATTATTTCTTCTCATATCTTCGGTTTGTTGTTTGTTTGTTTATTTATTTACATCTATATAGAACCATAGATTTATATTTAATAGGTTATCATCTCTTACTATATTTATTTTTATGCTTATGTTATTTCATTTCATATTTGGCTAGTGAGAGTCCCTTCAAGCTGGCTTCTATGTCCTTTGATGTGACTTGTCTATAAATTCTTTGATCTTTCCGATAAAAAAGAGGTTTCAGGTTTTCTTGTACTTTCCCTAGCCACTGATCTGGAATCAGCTATTTATCTCCAAAGATACCTGGTGTCATTCAGTGGAAAATAGTGTTTAGAAATCAAAATCTAGGCACTCACAGTATGCTCCTTTCTATTGAAGTGTCACTGCTCCCAGATCTCTGCACAAAGGTAGGGAATGTGCATATGTGTATGTGCACACTTTTCATTTTTATCTTTCGTCTATCTATCTATTATCTATCTATCATCTATCTATCTATCTATCTATCTATCTATCTATCATCTATCTCTATCATCATCATCATCATGATCATCATCATCCTCATTTATCTAATCTATCTATCCATCTGTCCATCCATCCATCCTCTATCTAAAGAGTTGTGTGTTCACATTGTCATCTCCAATTCTAACCCAACACCACAGGGTTCATTCTAGTTTTCCCCTTTCTATATTTGCAATTTCCTTCTCCAAAAAGGAGACACCAAGCTCATTGTCCTGGATATATTTACTTTAATCAATCCATCTCTATGTAACCAATCTCCCATCCTCCCTTCTTACACCATTTAGGCTTCAACATCCCACATTTGGCCGACCTACCATGTGGATGTCCTATTGACCCAGCTTAAGCTCTGCCACCTCACTCCACCCAACCCTTCTATGTGGGCATTATCATCACCCTGTTGGGGTTTTAACATATCGTGCCAGCACCCCCTCCCAAGTGTGGATACCTTCATTACCCCTCTTATCTTCCGATACTATGTTGAGCCACCTGTCATGTGGATATCTTCCTCACTCTCTCAGACTTCAGTGTCTTACATTTGGTTTCACCCCTGTGGGGAAGGGACATACTTTTTACTCTGCTCTGGCTATGACATACTACACAGGGTCCCCTTCCACATGGAGAATCACCTCACTCTGCTCAGCTTCCAACTCCTCACACCAGGCTGCACATCTACATAAATGCCTTCCTCACCGGTCTAGGGCCAGGTTACCCTGTGCTAGGCTCAGCTCTTCTGTGGACTCCCACCTCCTCCCACTCAGGCTTCAGCACACTGTTCTGGCTTCCACCCCACCCCATCCTCCATACATAAGCATACACACTTGCTCAGCTCCATCTAATGGCTTTTGCACAAATTTTCAGGAAGGAGAAAGGAGGGAGAAAAGAGGAAGAGGGGCCATAATTGATTCTGGAGGAGAAGAATACTGGTGCTTCACCCCTAACCTCCTCTCTCACCAATGACTGAGACCCCAGATTCATCCTTTAGTTACTGGCTGAATAAGAAAGTGTTTAGTAGTAATTCCATAAATGTCATGGGTTTCTTTTTTGTGGGTATTTTTTAAGAGAAAGAGCCAGGAAGAATTTCCGATTGTCAAAGGATTTGGTGAGGAGAGATGTCAGTTTGCTAATAAGTGATAGGGGACTGTATTAGTTTGCAAGGGCTACCACAACAAAGTATCAGAGACTGGATGGCTTAAAAAACAGATATTTATTTTCTCACAATTCCAGAGGCTAAGAGTTCGGGATCAAGGTGTCTACAGGGCGGGTTTCTTCTGAGGCCTCTCTCCTTGACTGTAGATGGCTGTTATCTTCTTTTGTGTTCACATTATATTCCCTCTGTGTATTTGTGTCCTATTCTCTTCTTCCAGTAAGGACACCTGTCATATTGGATTAGGGCTTACCCTAATGACCTCACTTTAACTTAATTACCTCTTTAAAGATTCTATCTCCAAATACAGTCACATTCTAAGGTACTGGGAGCTAGAACTTCAACATGTGAATTTTGAGGAGACACAATTGAGCCCATAATAGGGACATACTCCTACAAAGCTGAAAGTCTTATGCAATGTGGGTTTTTAGTTCTTCCTTATTTGAAAGACTAACCATTTAATAAAAGCTTATTTTTTCTTATCTTTTCCCATCAAAAATTCCTATTGCCAAATCTGGGGAAAGTTGTCTGAATATTTTGGTGGACTACAGAGGGAGTTTTGACCTTTGGGTTTTCTGAGTAACATATATTAAAGCCTAGGGCAATGACACCAAAAGAAAGTGGACATGCATTAAAAGGACCTGGGAGATTTGCTTCAGGGGCCACTGAAGAGTCAAAATGGCTCAGTGGTTCTTTCTTATGGAGTGAAGTCTGGCTTAATGGTTGGAGACACTGGCCCATAGGATAAAAAGGGTAAAGCCCAAGGCTTTTGGAGAAATTATCCTCAGGATGATACCTGAAATAGAAGCCCAAGCTCAATGTACCATGAAGTGTCAATCCAAAGAGATCCAGGTGCCAAACCACAGGACAGAAGTAGAGATAAGAAATCAGAGCAAGAGAGTTTAGAGTGGAAAGTACAAAGTGGAACCTGGAGCAATTTTCTGAACCACTGGAACGTAACTGTAAGAGCTATTATAGATCCTCAGCAATCTTAGCCATGGTGATGAAGGAGCTATTAGGATAGCCAGACCAAGTCAGGCACTCTGTAAAGCAGGATTCTCTTGAAAGCAAATGGTAAAAACTAACTCAAATAAGCTTAAATAAAAAAGGGAGTTTATTGGTGCATGTAGCTGAAAGGAACAAATCTAGCTTAAGGACAACTGGATTGTGGGGTTTAAATAGTATCAGCACTTTCCATCTGGCGTCTGCTCAACTCCGCCTCCCTCTTTGGTTTGGCTACATTTTTTTCACCACATATGACCTTTCTAGGGCTAGGAAAGATGTTTCCAAATAGGTACCTTCCATTTTCCTTCATTTGTCCAGAAGAATCCACCTTTTCTTTTCCAGTGTCTGTATAACATTTTAAGATAGACTCTTAATCATTTTGATTTCATAAACCAATCACATGGTCAGGAAGAAAGCATACACTGAGTGGTCATTCTGGGTCTGGTGGGAGGTGAGCACAGCTATACAAGAATCATGTGAAAAAAGGAACAGAGGATTCCTAGGAGGGCACAGAGTGCTGTTACCAGAAAAGAGGAGAATGGATACATGGTAGACAAAACCATGTATCTATCACAGACACCTATACCAAAACCAGAGAGATGCCCAGGACATCTCCTATCCTGAAGTATTCTGTGTGCTAGATTATACCAAATATGCAGGAGAATGACCCAAAAGACTAGGTCTGAGGACTCTATAAGATATCCTTAGAGTTTCTTGCTATGGCACCTGCCTCCTTCCTGTCTCTAGCTGCTTGTCCATTTTTGCTTGTCATTTTAGTGTCCTCGGAGAGATCAGTAATCATTTAGCTTGACTGTAGCACGTGTAGTAGGCAAAATGCATCCAGGCTCGGCCAAGCAAAGGAATGAATCTTTAGGTCTCTGGTGAGACGTCTCCTTCCTTGGAGGCCTAGTGACTGTTCTGTCTTTAGAAAATGTTATAATCTACTCATGAATAAGGAAGAAAATATCAGCTCATTTCTAATTGCGTTCCTTTCTTCCCTCCCTCTCTCCCTTCTTCCTCCCTTCCTGCCTTCCTTTCTTCTTTCTTGGTATCTCTCTCTCTCTCTCTCTCTCTCTCTCTCTCTCTCTCTCCCTCTATCCATCATCTATCTATCATCTATCATCTATCTATCATCTGTCTGTCTGTCTCTCTGTCTATCATCATCTATCATCATCTATCACCATCAACTACCTTCTATCACCTATGACACATATAGTATTCGCTATGTGCCGGTCACCATTTTAAGTGCATTTTACAAATATCATCTCCTTTATTCCATATAATCTTCATATCCTAACTGTGCCCTTTGTGTTCCAGCTGAGGAGAGATGTTTTCTTCCGCAGATTTATGAAAGTGCATAAATTAATCCTGGAGATTTAGAAAGTCAAAGTAATCAATAATTAAAGCTAACAGAAAGAAACTTATCTTAGAACAAATCAAGATTACTAACCACCCTCCCCCTAAAAAGGAAGAAAATATTAAATAATTATTCATCAAGTACAGTAAGCCCTCTTAACGTCATTGATAGGTTCTTGTAACTGTGGCAAAATGATGTATGATGAAACCAATTTTACCATAGTCTAATTAATATAAACAAGAGTTAAGCTCCTATGGTATCTCATGAAAGTTTTAATGAAACGATGTTCGACCAAACAACATTATTTGAGGACCTGCTGTGTTTGCCCTGGGTCTTTTGAAAATTATAATTTAAGACACTCCTCTGGATTATCTTAATGTGAGATAAATAAATGGAATTCAATCAAAGTTATTAAGGGTCTTCTATATACTAGATACAATGCTAAAAGATATACTTACTTATTTGTCCTTAAGGAATGAGACACAGTTCTTGCTCTCATAAAATTTACTGTCTAGTGAATAATAGTCAAAGATGACAGAGACTGATAATCACTTCCCTGTTTATTCCATCCTTCTTTCTCTTAGTAATAGAATATCCAAAAGTTTTAGCTGTGCATATGGCTACCACACTACAAACTACTTTCCTCAGCACTTTTGTGAGTAGACTTGGCTATGAAACTGTTCTGGAAATCAGGTGTGAGCAGAAGAAATACATACAACTCTCAGGTTGTAATGTTTAAAGAGTCTCCCTTCTCCCACTTCTTCTGCCTCTCTCCGTATAGATTGGAATGTTCAAATATGTTGCTGGAGTCAAGTTTCAACTATAGGATAACACTCTAGCAGCCTCTTTCAATTGGGGTTCTTAAGAGAGTTAAATATTACAGAAAATGATTTAAGTAACACTTATCTCTCTCTATTATTCCAAGGATGGTACAAAGCTATACTATTCTAGATACACAGGAGAAAGGATTAAAGCTTATTTCTTTCTCAAGAAATCTCCATTGACTAGGGCTACTTAGGAATGTTGGAGCAAGAAGATGGAAGGAACCTGGATTTCTAGATGTCTACACAGACCACAACCTCCAAACCATTCTAGGCTGCTTGCTCATCACTAAACTATATGAAAGAGAAATTAATGTAAATATTATTGGAGCCATTATATTTTGTGGTGTCTTTTATACAGCAGCTTAGCCTTTGCCTATCTAATTTATACCAATAAGGAAAAAAAGCATTGCTGTGGGACTCAAGAGGCTTGGTTTCAAGAACTTTGTGATGTTGGCCCAGTTGGCCTCAATCTGAGAAGATAAATAAGAGCATTTTGGGTATTGTCTTTGGCACAACACTTCAGCCAAGGGAAGCCATGTGGACAGAGCAGCAGCTGCAGACTCAGGGAAACAACTCTAAAGCAATGCCAAGAAATACTTTTTTCCATTTGCCTCCTGCTCAGCTTGCTCCTAGACTCTTCTGGGATAAATACCCCTCTTATTCATGAACCCAAAATTCAAGCTGCCAAGGAATGAAGCTGATGTGTAAAAGAACTGTCAGACCAAACACATATTAACAAATGGCTGGTCTTTCTTCTGGAAGATACACCTTACCCCAAAGACAAATAGCGTAGTTGCCAGCAGAGGGGACATTAGTAGGCATCTTAAGGGAATGCTGTATTCTGGGCTCTACTGGATTTTTGTATCTCTCCAATATGGTGACTTTGCAGTACCAAAGCCCAACCATTGATCATCCTCCTCATAGTTCTTATTAATAGAGGCATAGCACACTAGCTGTGACTAGCAGAGTGGTCCTAACTAACCTTGATGCCTAAAGTGCAAGGTCCACGGACAGTATCACATGTATTTCTTGTAATCACTTATAAGGTGGGAGGTATTAATCTAGATTTTATAGGTGAGAAAACTGATGTCTGGAGAACTTGACATAACTTGTGGAAGGCCATAGATCTATTAAATGATAGTCTGTCAGTCTTCACAACTGATATTTTATCATGTCATGCGCTTCTAAGTACAGTATCCCCTTGAAGAACTTGGGAGTTGGGGCACCGACCTCCTGCACAGTCAAAAACCTGTGTCTAACTACAGTTGGTCCTCCATGTATGTGGATTCCCAACCAACAAGTTGACCTTTGAAACAACATGGATTTGAACCATGTGGGTCTATTAAACTTTGGTCAACTGAAAAAAAAAAACAGCGTGTAATTGAACTAACGCAGTTCAAACCTATGTTGTTCAAAGCTCAACTGTACTAAGTAAAAATGACCTCTATGGTACATTGAATTGTTGACCCCAATTTTCCACCTCTACCTGTATCTACACTCTTTACAAACGAGTTTATAGGGGTTCTCGTTAAAGGCATAGTGTACTTCCATGTCTCTTGGCTTTGGATTTAACTTGTTTTGGCCAATTGATGTGGGTGAGCATCACTTTGTACCTGTTCTGAGCCTAAGCTTTAAGAGACATCACAATTTCTCACTGCCCTTTGGGGCTACTGTCATTGCCATGGGAAGAAGATGCCCTGGATAATCCGCTGTGACCAAAGAGGATAAAAAGAATCCTCCCTAGAAAGGTCTTCCCCTTTATCCTGGTCCCCAGAATAAACATATGTGAAGTAGATCTGAGCCCAACCTATAGCAAGGATTTAAGCCGAGATCAACTTGCAGATTGAAGCAGAGCAGCCAGCCAAGCCTGGTCTAGAAGAATAAATTACTGTTTTAAGACACTGAGATGTTTGACTGAAACAATCTCTTAGAACAGTGGTCCTCAACTCCTGGGCCACAGACCAGTACTCATCGATGGCCTGTTAGGAACCAGGCTGTACATCAGGAGGTAAGTGACAGGCCAGTGAGCAAAGCTGCATCTGTATTTGCAGCCACTCCCCAGTGCTAGCCTCACTGCCTCAGCTCTACCTCAGATCACCAGGCCATAGGAAAACCAGTCCTTGGTGTCAAAAAGATTGAGGACCTCTGTCTTAGAACACTCTTTAGCCACTATGGAAATATCATAGCCTTGTCCTGAAACTGGAATGAGAGATATCATTATTCTGCTTATAATTCTTTAATGATTCCTTATAGCTTTTATTATGCATATGTAAGGGTCTTGTTTTCTAATCCATTCAACCACCCTCTGCCTTTGGGTTGGCGCATTTAATTCATTTACATTTAAAGTGATTGTTGATAGTTATACAGTTATTGTTATTTTATTATTCATATTTATGTTTTTCCCCTGCCTCTTTTTTTCTTCTTAAAGAAGTCCCTTTAACATTTCTTGTAATCCTAATTTGGTGCTTATGAACTCCTTTAGCTTTTTCTTGTCTGGGAAGCTCTTTATCTGTTATTCAATTCTGAATGACAGCTTTGCTGGGTAGAATAATCTTGGTTGTAGGTCTTTACTTTTCGTCACTTGGAATATTTTGTTCCAATCCTTCTGGCCTACAAAGTTTCTGTTGAGAAATCAGCTGACAGTCTTACAGTAGCTCCCTTATAGATAACTGTTTTTTTTCTTGTTAATTTTAAGATTCTCTCTTTATCTTTAAACTTTAGCATCTTAATTAAGATATGTCTTGGTGTGTTCATCTTGTTTGGGACTCTCAGTGCTTCCTGAATTTGTATGTCTATTTCCTTTGCCAGGTTAGGAAAGTTTCCCACCATTATTTATTCAATTTTATTCAATTCAAGTATTTCAATTCTTTGGTCTCTCTCTTCTCCTTCTCCTTCTTTTTTAATGCCTATAGCACCTGGTATTCCTAGGTGGTCTCCCACCCAAGTACTAATCAGGTCTGACCCTGCTTAGCTTCTGAGATCAGACGAGATTGGGCATGTTCAGGGTGGCATGGCCACAGACCTCTCTTCTCCTTCTTGAATACCTATGATGTGACGGTTAGTACACTTGATGCTGTCCCAGAGGCCCCTTAAACTACCTTCATTTGGGGGGAGTTCTTTTTTCTTTTTGCTGTTCAGATTATGTGTTTCCTGCTCCTTATCTTCTAAATCACTGATTCAATTCTCTGCTTCATCTAATCTACTATTGATTCCATCTATGTATTCTTCATTTCAGATATTGTATCCTTCATTCCTGACCATTTTAAAAATGTTTTATACCTCCATTTCTATGTTTCCTATCTCTTTGTTGAATTTCTCACTGATATCATTGAGCATCATTATAATCAGTGTTTTGAACTCTGCACCTGGTAGATTGCTTGTCTCCTTTTGTTTAGTTCTTTTTATGAAGTTTTGTTCTGTTCTTTCATTTGGGACATGTGTCTTTGTCTCCTCATATGGGGTACCTATCTATGTTTGTTTCTATGTATTAGGTAGAGCTGCTATTTATCCCAGTCTTGGTAGGGTGGCCTTATATAGTAGGTGTCCTGTTTGGCACAGTGGCACAATCTCCCTGGTCACTGAGCTAGGTAGTGTATGTGTGTCCCTTTTGTGGATTGTGTGTGCTCTCCTGTTATAGTTGAGTCTTGATCGCTGTTAGCATGTCAGTTGGAGGGACTGATCCTCAGATGGTTGGATGTGAGAACTGTCTGTGACTACAGTGCCGGGGCTGACCTTACAGAGCAGGATTTACTTTAGTGTGGCTCTACTACCTGCCAAGTCTGCCTTTTTGGATGTGTTGTTTTGGAGGTAGTTTTTTGATGTTCCAGTGTGGTCTGAAGCTGTGTCACCAGGAGTGTTGGTTCTGGGGCCTCTTAGGAGGGGGTCTCGTGCAGGCCAACATTAGCCACTGCCTGTGCCCTGCCTGGGGGCACTTGGTTTGAGCTACAAAGTGATCTGCAAATGGTTACCACTTGTGTTGGGCTTGGAGGTGCCAGTGGGAAGCTCAGCTATGAACTAAGGCCAGCTGCCACTAACACTGGGTTTGGGACTGCTTAGCAAGTTACAGGGCATGTAGAGGCCAGATGCTGCTTGTTTGGGGTTTGTGAATCTTTGAGAGGTTCTAGGAATGTCTACACCATGAGCCAAGATAAGTCATTTTATGGAAAAACCACTGAAAGTGGCTTGGGTGGGCCTATAAGTTGGGTGCGGTGTGGTCTCAGGGAATCACCAGGGCCAGATGAACAGTTAGCTAGGTCGATGGAAACTTAACTATGGTGACTGTCTGAGCATACAGGCTGGGTGGGGGAGGGCTCAACAAAAGAACAATGGCTTCTGCCAGCACGTCTGTCTGGGAGAAAGCTGTCCCTCTGGCCCTTGTCTTGAAGCTGAAAATTCAGTTCCTCCCCATATGTCCCTGGCACCTTCTGAGCAGCTGCCCCAGTGTTGGAGCTCAGAGCGAGTAAGTCTTTCAGCAAGTAAATCCATGTGCGGGCCCTTTAAAAGGAATGCTTGGAACTCCAGCCACCCTTGTCTCACTCAGCCATAATCACCACTGGTTTTCACAGCTAGAAGTTGTGAGGACTTCTCTTCCCAGGACTGGAACCCTGGGCTGGGGAGCCTGGTGTGGGGACAGGACCCCTTGCTCCTCCAGGACAACCTCCACAGCTGAGATATCCCTTCCGATTTTTAACCACCATCTATGGGTTTGGGACCAGCTCATTCCTAGTCTCTGCCCCTCCTACCAGTCTCTGCGTGGCTTCTTTTGTATATCCTTAAGTAGGACTTCTGTTTAGTTAGACTTCAGGTGGTTCTTAATAATGGTTGTTCTGTAGTTTAACTTTGATGTTGTCTTGGAGGAGGTGAGCACAGTGTTACCTACTCTACCATCTTGACCAGAGGCCATGAATGAGACTTGGTTTTGATCCTCCTTTCTAATGGGGATGGAAGAGAATATACTTATTAGATTAATGGCAGCATACTATGTGCCTGAAACCATGTTACTCTGCTTTAGCAAAAGTACATGAAACAGCACCTTCAGTTGGGGCTATTGTTTGGTTGAATTTACAAAGTACACTCTCATACTCTAACTATATTTGATTTTCGAGGGGATCAGGATGGTAAATTAAACAGGAATACAATGGATACAACCACCTCTGCATCCTATAGATCTTTAAGTATCACTCTGACCTTACTGCACAATTTTTACATTATGATAATTGTGCCCACATTTAATCACTGCTGCCTGGTCTCTATTGCCACCTTGATATTCTATCATTCATCTTAGGGAGCTCAATTCTCTAATAGCTACCCCACAGAGGGTAGCTACTTTTGAGGTTTTTGTGAGAGTGCCTCTCTAATCAGTGCATGTCTGATTGCTTTTGTAAACTGTTGGTTGTTGGGCTTTCTAGCTTTCAGTAATCTATCTTGTGTGTCTACCTCTCTGCACCTTTAATCCCTCCTTCTGCTGTCTGCCTTTGCAGTTCCATCATTTGTACTTATTTTAGTGACGGGCATGACTTTCCAAAGATTCCCAAAGAGCTACCTTAACAGCATATTACAATCATCTCTTAAGGTTCTTGCCAAGTCTTAAATTCTATACTTGGGCAATGTCTACCATGTTGACAAACTTTCCTTTATTCATCTCTATGTTCTACTCTCCTTTGTCCTGCACTTTTAGGAACAGTTCCATAATATTTTCTGAACTCCTGCTGGTATATTTTAGGGAGATCTTGCACCAATGTTGATTTACAATTTCCTATTCCCTTACAAGGCCAAGCACAGCTCCAAACAGAGTCCTGACATTTGCATAGCAGATCTTCCCAGATTGAAATGTTTACCTTTTTTGAAGATCAGTGTAATGATTAAGGAGGTTTATCAACTTTTTCTGCTCTCCTGTATTGGAGATGAAAGCTTCCTTTTTATGCTGCCAAAGGAGCACTCTGGCTTTCACCTTTAGCTTTTGATTATGCATTAATCATTCTCAACCTCTGTCTATTGCCTTAGAACAATTCTCAATTCCAGTGTTCTTATAATTGCTTCCACATTTTTCTAATGCTTCACACACTCTTTCTGTGGCAAAAATTAAGGAAGATATCGATGGATAAGGCAACCTACTACAAAAGAAATTCTGGAAGAGGGCTAAGAGCTGAGGGCTGATTGTCTGGCAGTAGCACTCGCAGGAAGTACAGAGGCATGAAGTGCTGTGGTATGGAAGAGGATTAAAGCAGTTTATTAGTATTGGAGTTAGAGCTGGAACCAAAAAGTTAATAGTATTAGAGTTAGAACCAATGTCTTCTGAAAGTTAGTCTTGTTATTATTCTAGTGTAACAAGCAATCTCTGTAAAGTCAAATAAGACAGCTAGATTCATTGCTCACTTGGGGGAAAAGCCACGTGCTCTCCTCTTCTAATTCCGGAAGAATCACCATTCCTGTCACAGGAACAGGGCAGAGAGGTACAGAGTAGAGACCCTGACAGGATACTCACAGCCCAGGCCTTATTCCGACACTTGGGGGATCTTTCAGCACCAGTTGTCGATGCTTCCTTGGTATTCTTTTAGCCTTTCAGGGAGCTAAAAATGATGCCAATGACTAGTGATTGCTTCCTTCATCACCTCTCTCCTAAGAGGCAGAGGATGTGAGGAAACTCTAACTTCTATTTCATGAACTGTCACTACTCACATTCCAGCAAATATTCAAATTTATTAAAGGAGGTAAATTTTTTTCAATGTAAAATTAATAAAAATTATTTCTAGAAAACTTGGAAATTCCATACATAGAAAAAAAAACTACATTCATTCCATCGCAGAAAGACAATCACTGTTACATTTTGGTACATTTCATTCCTATTTTTTTAGGACTTTGTTTTACACATTTATAATCACATAAAGCATTTTTTAGCTTTAGACTTTAATATTATAAAAGAAACATTTTCGCTGTTTTAATCCTCATGGATATAATATTAAGTGGAATATTATATAACAAGAATATATTGCCTATTTAATCACATCCTTTTCTTGGGGTAGATATATGATATATATGACAAGTAAATCATTGATAAGTTCTTGGAAGTTGCAGCTTTAAGGGAAACAACATATAACTAAACCAATTTTACCATAGATTTATTGATGTAAATAAGAGTTAAGTTCTTATGTCATATTTCTGGTCACAAAAACATCGTCAAAACACTTCCAATATTAAACACTGAAATAAATGTGAACTATACATACATTTAAGAAAGATTAATAAAAACAAGTAAGAGAATTCTTTTCCAACACACTTATTCCAGCATCTTGGGCTCTAGGGGGAACCCATGCAGACAGGATGCCATTCCATTCCAGGACACACTTACACACATACCCACACCAGAGTGGGATAATGTACACCTGTCAACTCACTTCACATGTACATCTTTGGGATGAGAGAAGAAACCAGAGTCCCTAGAGAAAATCCATGCAGACCATGAGAGAACGTGCAAACTCCACAGGCAGTGGCCCTGCTGGGAACTGATTTTTCTTCCTCATCAAGGTTATAATGAAACAACTTTGAAAAAAATGATGTTATTCGGGGACCTGCTATATTTATATAATTAAAACACTGTAAATATGGCCCTGTATTAATCTTTAAATTTAAAATTAATATGTTGATATTTTCCATGTCATGAAAAATTATTTGTAAGCCTAATTCTTAATTGCTGCATGATATTTCACTATGTGGATGTACTGAACTTTAAGGATAACTATGGTATTATTTGTCATCTGATGAATACAGTAGTTTGCTATACTAAATTAATCTGCTGTATATATCCTTATATTTCCTTAAATTAGATTTCAGGAAGTGCATTACCAGGTAAAAGTGTATGACAAAGAATGCTAGCTGTTCAGGGAACCTATTGCCCCTTCTTACTGGGCATACAACAAGACAACAATTCCCAGTCCCCCGTCCTTGTAGTTAAGTCTGCTGAGATAGCTGAGTCCTAGCCAGAGGAATATAAGCTACTTCCAAGCCTGTCCATAAGATATTACATGCACACTCCTCTGTACTGTTTCCACTTCTGTAGAATGATCCTGGATATCTCCATTGAATCTGGCAAATGGTCCATTAATTACCAGGTTCCTGAATGATTGTATAGAGCACCTTTCTCTTTCTTCTCTCACGCTCATACACACATACCTGAGATCTGAGATATTATAGGAACATCACATGAACAAGAAATACACTTCTATTTTGTTTGAGCCATTATAATACATTTTGGGGGCAATGTTCCAGCAGTTAATGTTTCCCAATTAATACAAAAATACACACTTTAAAATACCTTTTAATATTTTGTTATTTTTGTACTTACTTTTAAATTGCTGTCTAGAAAGTTACTGCTAATGTATATTTTCACCAGCAATGTATGCAAAAGCCCACACCATTGTAAGGATTAAAAATGTATTTGCCACCTTGCATGTAAAAGTTATCATCATTAATTTTTTGATTACTAGTGGTTAAATATTTTTCTGCTTTTAGTCATTTGAATTTCATGTCTTTTAAATGTGGAAATTGCATAATTAAAAACTACTTAAATATATCTATCCTTTTGTGATGTATTTCATTGTTTTAATCTACATGTTTATAGACAATTTGAAATTAATAGTCTATTATCTAAAGAGGCAGGTTTGAATTTTTTGGCTAATATATTAGAGGATCTCAAACTATCACTATATTTTAAAGTTATAATATCTCATGATCAATGAGAACAAGAAAAAAAAACTGGATTTGGTCCTGCAATTCTGAGAAAACTAAATTACTAATCAGATAATTGCAGAATAGCACATTCAAAACAAGTATTAAGCAATCCCATTGAAACTCTGGTGTTGGAAAACAAGGCCACCATCTGGGATATTCTGTATTTATTTGGTTTTGGGTTATGCGATTATGCCGCAATTCACTATAATTAGGAAGAGTATTTTAATGGAGTTTAACTCAGCCTTTACATTGGCTTTGATATACATGACACATGTCACCACCTTGGTTTTCTTTCATGAGCTGAATGCTTTATTTCAAATATGGTCTCCACCCTAGTGCTATGCTCTGGTGGGAGTGAGGAAATGGATGGTGAAGGATTCTTGAAGTTATAACCCATTCCCTATGCTTACTTTGACCTCTTTGTTCTTATCTGGTTCTGCAAGTCACTTTTACCTTACCCTCATGGTTATTTTGGCCATCGTAGTCTCAACTATTTTCAGGACTTATGACACAAATATTTATTGAGTGCCTACTATATGTCAGACACTATTCTAGGTGCTGGGAATGCAGTAGGTAAAAAAGAAAGAAAGGAAAAATCCCTGCCCTTAAGGAACTTGCAGACAGTATACAATAAACATAGTAAATAAGTACTATTATATAGTATGTTAAAAATGTTAAGTGCTATGGGAAAAAAAATTTTAAAAGTAGAGCAGTGTAAGAGTGGTTAAGAGTTCTGGGGTGGGAAGAAGCTGGTTGCAGTATTAAATGGGTGGTCAGGGTTGGGCTCATGGAGAAGAGATTTGAGTAAAAACTTGAAGGAAGTAAGAGAGAAGAGTTGATCAAGTAGATATGCAGGTAAGAGGAGCAGTTAGTGTAAAGGCCCTAATGTAGGCTGTAGGTAAAGCAGATTAAAACATAACTTCAAGATGTCTATTAGATATCCAAATGGAGAAGTTAAGTTAGCAGTTGGATATACAAGCTGAGAGTGAGGATGGAGGATACTTAAGCTCATTTAAAATACATTCTGAGTGCTCTATGAATGCCTTCTAAGCCCTAAAATTCTGATATTTTTATTTTACTCATTTTTAAATTTTATGTTTAGCACTAATTACAATATACACAAAGTAGATACTTCCCAAATGTCTATTAACAGAATGGATAAATACATTATGGTATATGCATATAATGGAATGCTATATAGAAATGAGAACGAATGAATCGGAGCTCTGCACAGAAATATAAATCAATCTCTCACATATATTTAAAAGGTTTAAAATTTTTAATTGTGGTAAAAACCATGTAACACAATTTATTAAATATATATGTTTAAGTGTACAGTTTAGTAGTGCTAAGTATATTAACTGATCTTTAGACCCTTTTCATCCTATAAAACTGAAAAACTATACTCATTATACAGTAATTCCCCATTTCCCCCTTCTTTTAGCCCCAGGCAACCATTATTCTTCTTTCTGTTTCTATGAATTTGACTACTTTGGTTACCTCATGTGAGTGGAATCATAACTATATTTATATTTTTTCATGATTGGCTTATTTTACATAGCCTAATGTCTTCAAAGTTTATCTAAGTTATAGTATATGACAGAAATTCCTTCCTTTTTAAAGCTGCATAATATCCACATTTATTCATTCATTCATCAATGGCCATTTGGGTTACTTTCCACCTCTTGACTCTTATGAACGTGGATATACAAATATCTTTTCAAGACTCTGCTTTAAATTCTTTTGTATTTATAACCCAAAGTGAGATATTTGGATCCTGTGGCAACTCTATTTTTACTTTTTGGAGAAACCACCATACTGTTTTCTATAGCAATTGCACCATTTTACATTCTCACCAATAGAGCCCAAAAGTTACAATTTCTCCATATCCATGCCAACAATTGTTATTCTCTGCTTTTCTTTTTAATAGTAGCCATCCTAATGGGTGTGAAGTGGTATCTCATGGTTTTGATTTGCATTTCCCTAATGATTAGTAATACTGAGCATCTTTTCATATGCTCATTGGCCAATTGTATATTATCTTTGGAGAAATGTCTCTTCATTTCCTTTGCCCATTTTTTTTTTACTAGTTATTTTTTTGTTGCTGAGTTTATGAGTTCTGTATATATTCTGGATATTAGCTCCATATCAGATATATGATTTGCAAATATTTTCTCCAGTTCTTAAGAAAATTTTCACTCTGCTGATTGTATCTTTTGATGTACAGAAGTTTTTAATTTTGATCAAGTCCAATTTATCTATTTTTGCTTTTGTTGCCTATGCTTTTGTTGTCACATCCAAGAAATCATTGCCAAACCCTGTGTCATGAAGACTTTTCCCTGTGTTTTCTTCCAGGAGTTTTATAGTTTTATAGTTGTATATGGTGTAAGGGTCCAATTTTATTCTTTTGCATGTGGATGTCCAGTTTTCCCAACATAATTCATTGAAGAGAATTTCTTTTCCTCATTGAATGATCTTGGTACCCTTGTCAAAGATTACTTGACCTTATGCATCAGAGTTTATTTATGAGATCTCTATTCTACTCCATTGGTTTATAAGTCTGTCTTTGTACAATCAAACTTATTTTTAGGTGAAAGAAGCCAGACACAAAATAATAAACTATATGATTCCATTTATATAAAATTTAAAAAATGATTAAAACTAATCTGTGATGTTAGAAGTTAGGCTAGGTCATAACCTTGCAGGTATGGGTCTGGAAGGGAGTATAAAGGGGGCTTTTGGTGCTACTGGTAATACTATTTCTTGATTTGTGTGCTTATTATACCGTTATGTTCACTTTGAGTTATACAGGTATTTAGGATTCATACTATCAGAATTTTTACACTATTTAATATAATCTTAGTTAAAAACATGCATAGAAACAGAGAAACTATGGTCAAAAATCCATTGAACTTATATGCTTTTAATTATTATGATGTGTTTCTACATCTATAATTCATAGAAACCTACCTCATAGAGTCATGTGAGAATTAAATTATATTAGTGCTGTGTTGATATCAAGAAATATTAGCTATTACTAACATTGAGTACCATTGAGTAACAATTGAGTACCAAGCTTGGGTGCCAGTCTTGCTAGGAATTTTTATAAAGTTTATTCACTCTAATCCTTAAGTAAGTTTTATTATTTTCCATTTTATAGATAAGAAAATTAATGCTTAGGGAGGTTAAATGACTAGCCTATGTTTACAGAGCTAATAAATGGCAGAGCCAGACTTTAACTACCAGGTCATGTAAGTCCATGGTCTTCAAATGTTTTTGCTAATATACTCCCTGGATCATTTTTTAAAAAATCATTTACTTCTATAATTTTCAATGTAAGTTTAATAGTTGCAAAGCATAAAAGTTCCAGCTTGTGGTAAATATTGGCATGTCAAAATAAAACTGTTATATCACTTTCCAAATATATCCAATGGAATATTACATTCTTTAATGATTGGATACTCACCATCATGCATTTAAAAAAATATTTGAAAAACTCTTAGTAGTCAGAAATTTTATACTGTTCCTTTCCTTCAATAAAGTTGTTTTTCCATTCCAGTGCCCCCATCTGGGATTTTATCCTTCTGGCTTTTAGGTTTCAAAATATTTTGTCAATTGCCCTATCATACTTCTCCACAATAAAATATACATATGTAAATATAATTTTAAAAAATGTCCTGTGTTGTGGCCAGGACGTGGAAGCAACCAAAGTGTCCTACGATAGATGATTGGCTAAAGAAGCTGTGGTACATATATACAATGGAATATTACTCAGCCATAAGAAGAGATGAAATATAGCCATATACAACAACAAGGATGGAACTCAAGAAAATCATGCTAAGCAAAATAAGCCAGACAGAAAAAGTTGAAAATCACATGATATCACTTATATGTGGGATATAAACCTAAAAGCAACAAAAGAACAGGACAAACTAACAGAGACTCATGGACATGGACTATAGACTAGTGGTTACCAGAGGGTAGGGAGTGAGGAAGGAGGGGGGAGGTAGATGGGGTAAAGGAGGTCAAGTATAAGGGGGTAGGGGAAGGGTGAAGTGGGTAAAGAAGATCAAATATATGGTAGCTGAAGGAATCTGGACTTTAGGTGGTAAACACACAATAGAACATATAGATGTTAAATTATAATGTACACCTGAAAATTATATAATTGTATTAACTAATGTTACCCCAATAAACTTAATTTAAAAAAATGTCCTGTTAAATTTTTTCTCTGAATTATAATTACTAGTACATAATTTATTAAAACATAAATATATTACACATTTAACAAATAATTATTGAAACATAAATGTAAGATTTTGGAAATGAATTTTTATGATAAATGAGGGTCACATTTATGAACCCTAATTAAAGGAATTATCAGCATATCCTTTGGCTTGGCTTCTGAGTTGTCTTTCCCCTCAGGGCATTGCATTTTAGAGAGGTAGAGGTTGGGTGAGAGGACTTCTTGTTTTTGAAAGTGGTAAGAAGGCAAATATAAAAGACATCTTTCAAGCAAATCAATTTTTGGATGGAAGCAATATGATCTTTGAGGTTCTGGATCTTGAAACTGGTACCTTAAAATTCTCCATGCCCATCTACCTCTTAGAAGGTCTCTGAGCACAAAGATGACCACACTGCAGTTTATGCCTCTTGTCCTGGTATAATTATTGACAGCAGCATCCTTGTTATTCTCAACATATCTCAGTTTGGATGATATTATTGTTCACTCCAACAAGTACTCCTTCTGATTCTCCAAAGGAATACATACTCAGACTTGAAGACCACTCTTGTAAACCCAGGGGTGCCTGGTTTATTTTCTATTTCTTTTTTGCCTGTTAAATTTTAAAAATATTTATTGTATACCTATTTATTATAGACTCATTTTTTTAATAGATAAGAAAACTGAAAACCCAGAGAGTTTAATTGACCAGCCACACCTAGAAAGTAGCTAAACCAGAACCCAAGCCCTGGTCTTCCTGTTTCTAAAGCCTATACTTACAATCAAGTCTGGGCCCTGGATCTAGAGGGTGGGGCCTTGCCTTGTTTTGGTTTCATTCCCTGAGGCATGAGCTCCTACCTCCTGGGGTTATACTTTTAGGCCTGCTCACTGCCAGACTGCCCTTTTGCTCAAATCTCCCTGTGAAACACCTCCTACAGGCCGCCTTTCACAGTTGTCTGCATTTTCTCTCCATCCCTATTCTGTTCACCAGCATATCCTCTCTGGGTGGCTGCATAGAGCCCAATCCATTCAGTAAAGGCAGCAAGACCAATATCTCTAAAATTTGCTATCCAGTCCTGTGCTTTTCAACAGGATAAGGTCAAGATTATCAAGATTCACAAGGCTCTTTTTATTGTATGTCCACATGAGTACTATTGAACTTTCTCCTCTTCTTTCTTCAACTCCACTCGCCTTGGCAATTGTTTGTCCCACATAGGGCTCCACCTCCCTAATCTGTCTTCTACTCAAACTTTAGATTTCAATTTAGATCTCTGGGCCGCTTGCCTGAGCTTTGCGTGCTACTTTCTGCCCCACTAACTTTGATGCCCTTCCAGTAGTGTGCTGGAGCCAGTTCTTATAGCCTCTCAAAGCCAATTGCTCACATCACATCCCAACTCCAGCATTGCGTGACTTCGTGTTGGCACCTCAAAACTGGCCACAGTGGGAGTATTTACATTACAGTAATTGGCAAATGGTACAAATCTGGGCTTAAGAAAAAGCTGCTTGGTAAACTTTTACCAGCACAATACTGTGCTCCTCCTATATTTTCATAACACTCTAAACACCTTTTAGTTCTTCATTTATTCAGTGAATGTTTCTCACTGCTTATTACATGTCAGATACTGTTCTAGTTGCTGAGGATATTAAGATAGTCCCTGACATCCTGGAGCTAATAATGTTGAAAGGAGAAGACTTGCTTTAGTCAAATACATAAATAAAACATAAAATGATAATTGTTAAGAACTAAAAATCCTTTTAATAGGATAGTTGACCTAGTCTAAGAAGGTTTTCTTGGGCTAAAATCTGAAGGATAATTTTGGGTTGAAGGAACAAGGTGAGGGAACAGCAATTTAGGCCAAGGGAATAACATGTGCTGTGGTCAGAGGGAGCATAACCCTCATAAAAAGGAAAAGAAGACAGAGTAGCTAAAAGGGAGTGAGGAAGGGGGATGGAGATGCAGCTGCAGAATTAAGGCTACATGGAGTTCTGTAGGCCCTGCTAAGGAGTTCCACTTTTATCCTAAGAACAGTGTAATGTCACTAAAGTGTTCTCAGGGGGAAGAGCACATGGTATAGGGGAAAATCAATACAGCATGATGGTTTAGAAATCAACTCTGGAGCCAGGTTGCCTGGCTTGGAATGCTGACTCTGCTTCTTACTAGCATTTTACTAGTAACTTCTCTGTGCCTCAGTTTCCTCATGCATAAACTGGTGATAAAATAATAACTACTCTGAAGAGCTATTTATGCAGTTGTAAAGCTCTTAGAACAGCACTTAGCACATCATAAATACTATGAAAGTGCTTATTCAATTAAAAACAGCTCTGGTAAGATAACTGAATGAAGCAGGTGGTCTGTGGTCTAAAAGGGGATGCAGACATAAACAAATAATGATAACATAACATGAAGTAAGCATAAAAGACAGTGGTAACACAAAGATGAAGGTGAGCTTGATTTCTAGTGGTTTTTATGAGCAGAGCTGAGGGCATAAAGGATGTTCCAAGTGGAGATAATAGCACCAAGAGCTGTTGAGATATACAAATGCCACCATACTCAGAAGCTTAAAGCCTAGTGTAGGAAATAGACATGAATGAAAGCCAATGAGGTTTTCATTCTTGTGGTAGAGGTAGAAGTAATAAGTGATTAATTTCTACTAGAAAGCAAATGGGGAGGCTTAATGGAGGAGGGCCCAGCATCTTAGTTGATTGCATGGGCTTTGGAAACAAGACCATTCAGTTAAAAACGCTAACTTCGTACCTCACTAGTTACATGATCTGATCTCTATAATCCTCAATGTCCTCTTCTATAAAGTGGGAATAATAATAATTAATAATAATAGGGTTGATAAGAATTCACGGTTAAAGCATGAAAAGTCTTAGCATAAAGCATTCAATAAATGTTAAGCCATTATTTTGATTATATTTTGCATTGAAACTTGAGCGAGAACTTTGATCAGCACTAAAGGAACAACAGGAGAAAAGCCAAGAAGTCGATAAGCATCAGACACATTTAAAGAACAAGCCAGCGATACTTAAAATATGGTTATCAGTGTCAATTTATGAACTATTTTTACTGGTCCATGACGAGATAAATATTGAAACTGAGAGTAAAAATTTAGAAGGGAAAAGAAAACCCCCCAAAATATTGACAGGGTAAGTTTATACTGGTGTATTCATAATAAAAATTGGGGCTTGTAGATTTTTATGTCCTTTTTTTTTTCACTTTTTTCTAGCGAGTTTTAAATTGTATCTTATAAAAATAACAGTTTATGGCATATAGGATATCATAAAAATGACTGTTCTCTATCCCACACAGTTTGAGAAAAACTTAATTCAGTGAAGCTGGATATAGCACCATAGAGATGATCCTGTGAGGAACTTCTAGGAATCTTGAATGTCTCAGAGTTTATACTTTATTCGGTGGACAATGAGGTCAATAAAAGTTTAGAGGTTGTAAGTTATGTGTGTGTCAATAAATGAACAGCACACATTTTGTGCTCCCCCCTCCACTCTATATGTAGTTTTTCTTTAAAAAAAAAAAAATAAAAGGTTGGTTTTTTTTTTTTCTGGTTGAGAGACCTGAGTTGCTCTGTGTTCCACAAATATAACTGTTTGTATTTGATAAGAGTATGGTTAAACAAAGGAATTCAAACTTATCAAAACATAAAACGTTGAAAATACGTCCACACTCTTTGTGCCCAGCAATGCGTATGAATTATTGAGATAAGATACGCCTGGTAATCATATGAGTCTCCTTTCTTCTCAGGCACCCTCAAATAATTAATGCATAAACTAAAGAGAAATGAAATGGCTCTTCCTGATCTCCCAGTATGGATCATCTCCTCCGCCTTTCATCGTCGCCGCCTAACAATCCTGCACCTGCAGGCTGGGAAAATAACGGCTGTAATCGCGTACCCATGGTTGGCATTTAACAGCCCACGAAGCTTGGTATTTCCAGACACCGTTAGCCCGGCACAGGGACGACCCAAAAGGTCCCCGTTTTCCTTTCAGCTTCACAACCCCTTGCTTCCCTCCCCGCGAGGCCACTCTTTACAGCCCACGACACCTTTGCCGAGGCCTTTGCCCGACGTGAGGCGACAGCTTCGGGAACACGCAGCGGCCCACAAGCCCAGGCCGCGCGGACCCGTGACGGTCTGAGTCCCTTTGGCTCTATATAAAGAAGCAAGGTCACCGGGCTCAGGGCCCAGGGCCCAGGGTGGACACTCAGTTTCTAGTGGGAGCCAGAAGGTGAGGAGCCGCGGGTCCCCTGAGTCTCAGCGAGGCCTGGGCCGCGCCGGAGGTGGCGTCCCAACCCCCGCCCGCGCGCGCGGCTTCCCTCAGCGCCGCCGCCGGCCCCGCCCGCGCGCCCCGCGGTCGCAGGCGGCGGGAAGGGCCCCGCGCGTTGGGGGTGTGGCCGGCGCCCCCTGAAGGCTGGGCCGCGAGCTTGGCGCCGCACGCTGCCGCCGCCGCCGCCTCCGCCGCCGCCCGAGCGGCCGTACCAGGTGCGTTCGCCGCCGGCCGCGCCGGGCTCGCGAGCGGCCGGGCCGAGGACCCGGCTTCTCCGGCGGGCGGGCTGAGGCGGGCGCCGCCTCCGGGGCTGCGCTTCCAGGTCGCTCATTCTTGGGAGCGGCTGACGGACGGGGCTGGGAGGTCACTGGAAGACCGGGGCCTGCGGCTTCTGGGACGAGGGAGGCGCCGGGCCCAAAACTGGGGAAGTCGCGGGCGGGCGCCGGGAGGTGGACGGCGGCTGCGGAGCCGCAGCGAGCGGGCAGCGACCGTTCCTCCCCAGGGCTGCCTCGCTGCCCCCTCCTCTCCCAAGCCCTGCCTCGGGCCTCCAAGGAGCTTCCCTCTTTCCCTTTCCGGAACAAATCCCTAGTTCCCCCGATCCTCCGGGTGCTTTATCGTGGCTCCTTTGAGGTTCTTTTCGCTTTTTAGCTCGTACTTTCACTTTTGGTGTGCATGTCTAGGCTGCACTCAGATTCACGTACTCAGTAGTACAGAGTGAATAACTGAAGAATGAGTACCTGTGAGGAAGAATGGGTGAATGAAGGAAGGAGGAGGCGAATAAGTATATATGAAGTAAAGCTGAATGGATATAAATACATCTGAAATGGAGGCCGTGGAGACAGGCTTACGACTTTTATCTCTGGTAGTTGTTTCCCAAAAGGTTGTAAATGGTGTACTTCTGTAAAAAGAGTTCTAGTCTCTGCTGTTTTTAAAGAGAATAATCACAGAAGCACCCCCTATTTCCACGTTAGGTAGATTTTCGCATATCTTACTTAAAATATGCCTAGGCCTTTTCTTGCTTGTAATTTGTTTTCTACTTTGTACTTTTGGAGAATCACCATAATATTATTTAACATTTCTGAAAGATAAGGGTGAATTTAAAAGTAGAACCACATGACTCTGCTTTAAGTAACTTGTTTGTAGAACAAGGCATTTCTCTTGAATTCAGGATTGTGAAGAATCTTGTGTTCCTGAGACAGGTACTGGATTACTTGTGGGTGACCAAAGCAGTCTGAATATAGTCCAGAGAGGAAAAGAGAGACATTTATCTGTGTATGATGTTTTGGAAGTTACATAGGTTGAGACTGCTTTAATGCCATTGGTCACTGCATCAGTTCTAGGTTTCCAGACCCACGTTCTGGAAAATCTGTAGGACTTTAGACTTGTCACTTGAACTCTTTATTTCTCAGTTTCTTACTCTCCAAGGTGAGGGATGTTAGGTGGGGCCCCTTTCAGAGTTAGACTTCTAGGATTCTCTTTTATCAGTAGAAGGTGAAATTGCAGGTGATTTAATGGAGTTCCTACTTCAGCTGTTCTGCTTGGGACTTTGTAGAATCTTCGCCCTCTTTTCCCCTCTGCAAATTGCAGCTCACTCCTCTTCCTCTCCGCATCTGCTAGAAAAGAACCTGGGAGCTCAAAATGAGAATAATAGACTCAGGGCTGGTGGAGAGAAAGAAGGGCAAGATTTTATTTTGCATTGCCACTGAGTCCTGGATCTAACTTTTATCCGATGCAACCCAGCATGACAATGCCATATATTTCTATTATATCTAGGGAATTGTATCACTGTTAATTTGCATGCATTTGAGATTAGTTAGATGACAATATTTTGGAGCTGGAAAGGCCTTAGGGAAATTTTTAAAGCACTTAAAAAGTCATTTTACATACATTTAAAAATACATTTTCCATGCTACATTTAACAAATACAAAGTCCCAAACATGTTAACTAAAATAAAATTAATGCTACCTGTATCAGTTATTTTAAATCTTTTGGGAGATGTGGAGCCAAATGTGGTGTTGATGAAAAAACGAAAAAAACAAAAACAAAAAACAAAAACAACTTTCTCAGAGTTTCCCAAAGAGCCAGTTTTGGGGTCACATGTTGTCCATGAATAGAATGTAACAAAGTTGATATCCATGGCTCACTGACTGTGCACCAAGCACTGTTATATTTAACTTTTTTTTTTTGGTTATATTGCCCCATTTAATCCTTACTATAAACCTAAGAGCTAGGTACTATCGTAATCTCTATTCAACCTTCCTAAACTGAAACTACTTGTGTTTGGAAAATGGAGTAGTCAGGTTCAAAACAGACAAGTGGAGGCAGGGTTTCTCCCAGAAACATAGACAATCCAGGCAAAGTCTGTGTGATGTTGGAGAATGTGAGCTCTGTGTTCTGGGATATATATATAAACTCTGAGGCATCGTGGGTTAGTGAATTTAGGATGGGAGTCCAGGGGTGGAGTTACTAAGATTGAATTACAGAGAATTGGTTGTTATATCATTCTGAAAATTATCGAATTCCATTGGCACTCAGGTAGACTCCGATACTTTGATCTAGATGCACATGCATCCTAATTTTAAACGTGTTCAGACTTACAATTTAGGGAGTATAAAATGGGTGACATCAAGAGCTGTCATTAGTGAGTAGCACTTAAGGGCTTTGAACTATAAGTACCAATGTTGTTTCTTGGGCTAGCTTTATGCCCTTGGTAAGGCACTGTAGACAAAGTACATCTACATTCCTGTAATCCAGGGACAAGAATGCAAGATGTGTTTCTATGACCCTTAAAATTAATCGATGAGAGCAAAAGAGGGGGCCCATAAAATAAGTGGAAAATTGTTTTGTTTCTTCTTTGTCAATTAAGTTTAGCCTCATGGAAGTCAGAAACCAATTGTGGCCACCTGAAAAACAGAGCTGATACCAGTTCGACTTAGCTCAGGCTGAAACTTTGTGCTATGCCCTGAAGGCTGGTATGATGGAATAGACCTTCTCATTGCTCACAGTATTATGAAAAAAAAAAGACAAAAAAACATTAAAGCAACAATTTTTATTGCTTAACCCGGAGCCAGAGCTTTAAAATGTTCTTTTTTCTCTCACTGCCCTCCCTAAACCACTTAATTTTTAAAAACAAAACAACACATTCATGTGTTTGTTGTGGTCAGATTATTAGTCCTTTCTCTTTATTCCTGGGCCCTGTTTCTTTAATACAGCGAAGAAGTTGGGCTGGTGTGCTTCTAGGTCTCTGGACTTTTTTTTTAGTTATTAATGTATTCAGCATATATTAATTTCAGTAACCATTTATTGAGTATGCACTGTGTGCTGAATAAAGATGAATGAGGTGCTGAGTTTAAATAGGAAAGGAAAGTGAACCATTCACAAATAATTGTACCACAGGGTGATAAATGGAAGTAGTGGCTGCTTGTTCTCCCTGGAAATAGGTATAGTTAGAGCTGAGGAAGATGTCACAGAGTAGGTAAATTTTCAAGTGGATCTTGAAGACTGAAAATGGAGAGTAGGGAGAATGGTGTTCTAAGTAAGGAAAAATACTTAGGCAAGGAAAAGAAGGCAAGTATGAGCATGGCACTCCCAGGAAGAGAACAGGGCTTCACTGTGGCTGCAGTAGAGATGTCTTGTGCTGTTGAGACCAGAGAATGAAAGTCCTTTAATGCCATGTTATGTAGACTTTATGACAGCCAATGTAATCTTTTTTATGAGTTTTTTTTATTAAGCAGTGTTTTTACTTTTTATTTTATTTTTATTTTTTCCTGTTATAGAACTTTTGTTTATTTATTAAGTTTATTGGGGTAACATTGCTTAATACAATTATATAATTTTCAGGTGTACATTATTATTTGACATTGTTTATTCTGTTGCGTGTTTACCACCCAAAGTCCATTTTCCTTCAGCTACCATATATTTGATCCCCTTTACCCACTTCACCCTACCCCTACACCCGCTATATTTGACCCCTTTTACCACATCTACCTCTCCCCTCCTTCCTCACCCCAATAGTAACTACTAGTCTATAGTCCATGTTCCTGAGTCTCTGTTTGTCCTGCCCATTCGTTACTTTTAGGTTTATATCCCACATATAAGTGATATCATGTAATTTTCAACTTTTTCTGTCTGGCTTATTTTGCTTAGCATGATTATATTGAGGTCCATTCATGTTGTCGCAAATGGCAGTATTTCATCTCTTCTTATGGCTGAGTAATAGTTCGCTGTATATATGTACCACAGCTTCTGTAGCCAATCATCTATCATAGGACACTTCAGTTGCTTCCAAGTCCTGCCCACTGTGAATAATGCTGCTATGAACATCGGTGTTCAAATATCTTTTCAGATATGGATTTTCAAGTCTTTGGGGTAAATAGCCAGTAGAGGAATTGCTGGATCATATAGTAGATCAATTCTTAATTTTTTGAGGAACCTCCGTACTGTTCTCCATAGTGGCTGTACCAATTTGCAGCCCCACCAGCAGTGTATAAGGGTTTCTTTTTCTCCACATTGTCTCCAGAATTTATTACTTGTCCTGTTGATTATAGCTATTCTAACAGGTGTGAGATGATATCTCATTGTGGTTTTGATTTGTATTTCCCTAATAGCTAACGATGTTGAGCATCTTTTCGAATATTTGTTGGCCATTTGTATGTCTTCCAGGGAGAAGTGTCTGTTCAGATCCTCTGCCCATTTTTTGATTAGATCGTTTGTTGTTGTTGTTGTTAAAGAGTTGTATGAGTTCTCTGTATATTTTGGATATTAGGCCCTTATCAGAGGTGTTGCTTGCAAATATATTTTCCCATTTGGCTGGTTGTCTCCTTACCTTGTTGACTATTTCTTTTGCTGAGCAGAAGGTTTTTAGTTTGATGTAGTCCCATTTATTTATTTTAGCTTTTATTTCAAGCGGGATTTTTAAACAGGATGCTATGATTGGATTTTCTTTAGAAAATAACTCCACAAATAATGTTTCGGAGGAACTAGAGAGGGAAAAGCCAGGAGGACAGAAGAAAATGAGAGTACTGTTGATATAGTCCAAATGAAATAAGATGAGAGTCTAAACTAACATAAGCTCGACAGATACTCAGAAAAGAGAGAAGGTAGGATTTAATGACTATCTGAATATGGGAAATTAAGTTGAAAATAATTTTGGGATTTTGGAATTGTTTGACTAGGTGAATGGAGATGCCACTAATGAGAATAATACATATAAGAAGAGGAAGAGGTTTTGGGAGAACAACAGTGAGTAGAGATAACTGTGGAACATCTAGGGGAGATTCTTAGGATATAGCCTTGACTATAGCTGTACTGTGACATCATACAGTAGATACCTGTCAAAGTTATGACAGGTTCTCAGTCTAAAAAGACAAATTTCCATAAATCACTTAAAAAGAAGGAAAGAAAAATATCACATTAACCATGACTAATGACCATTATCATATTTCAGGTATGTTTCTTAGAACTCTACTTGTTATGTAAGTTCCAGTGAAGGAAAAAAGATTGGATACTCAAACAATTAAGGGTTATTGTAAGCCACCAAGAGAAACCAAAATAGAGCAACACAGATGGAAATGCTTGAAAGGAACAAAGAAGAGCAAATGGCAGGAGTGTAGCAGAGAGGACTGATGGCTAAAGATACAGGTATAGGTAGATTTGGAATACAGAGAAGTAACAACTTGAGTTGGCTCTTCTAAATAACTACTTCCTCTACTTCTTTACATAAGAATCTCACAGGCTTTGATTTCTCTCATTCAGCTTGTCAGGAACAGACAGACAGGAGATAATTTAGAGATACTGGGTAGAAGGTTTGATATTATTTTGTAGAGAAAGTGTTAGGAGACTTTGAACTAAGGGAAGAATAGCAGAGGTAGTAAGGTAAAATGAAAAGAATAATGATCAGGGGGAATTTTCAGAACACTTAATGGATTCTATGACAAATGATTGCTAACAAGAAGGTAGATTGCACTAGACTTGTTTGGAAAAAAGAATTTATTAGCATAGCACCTTATGTTTTAAAAGAATTTTTATGTTTGATTGTTACATAACTCTCAGAAGGAGGTGCATCCAGACACTATTATCTTTCTTTTATAAACTGAAAATCTGGATATTTAGGAGCCTGAGTTTGCCTCAGATCCTGTGGCTGGCAAGACTTTCAGTCCACTGCTCTGTTCATTATATCAGAGCCTTGCTTTGCCTTGGAACCTTGACCCTTTGTAGTGTGTCCTGTCCACTCCCCCAGCATGTCACATTATGTAAAAGTAAAGCAGATGATGTTTGAAGGCCAACAAAACCAAGATCTCTGGGGAGAGAGGCAGTGGTGGAAAGGATCCTTAGCACCAGCTTTGCTACATGCACTAGGAATGGTCATGAAGGGTTGCATATAGAGAATACCTGTGGAAATCAAATGATTCTTTTGATACAATGGAAGAGTTTGCACTATAAAATAATCTTATGATTAAATCTTCTATTAAGCACTTGCCCCCTTTATAAAGTGAACTTAATCACTCAGTATATTGTCTGGATAAATTTAGTTTCTTTAAGCGAGATATATCTATAGTAAGCTACATCTACATCGATTATATGTGAGGACTTTTCTAACTTGAGTATCAAATATGAAGATCAGGATCTGGAGCTGGATCCCTTAATCACTGGAGACCATTTAAAACATATTGAACATAATGATTTGTAGTTAAATGCATCTAGCTACCTTTACTGCTTATGAAGCACCTACAACATTGGGTTGGGTGAAGCTCAGTTGGGAAATGGAAAGACAAACCCATTTTGTCTTGTGGTGGGACTCAAAAGAGTTAGTGATGAATATAAACTCATCAACATAGTGGGCCAAGTGGAGAAACCAGAAATTGTTTTGGGCCTTAAGTTCCACATCATTATTAAAGTGAAACCAAGTATAATTCAAAGTAAAGAGTATTATATTAGACCCAGAGTTATTTAGTGCAGATAAAAAATACATTCTATAAGGAAGACAGGATAGTTGTGACCTTTTATGGGCCAAACATTTAAAAATACTTATCCTCAAAATATATAAAGGAAATATTAGAAGTGTGAGAAAATGACCAAAACTTTTTGTAGGTGACCAGATCTGTTGTTTACATGATGACAAAAGCCAAATGATAATATACAAAAGACAAATGGTAAGATTTGAATAATATAACTAATGAGGTTGGAGGATATAATTCATAAGAGTGAACAGGAATATAGAAAGTTTCAAAAATATATGTTTTAGTTAATTAAATATAATTAAATTTGAATATATACATTTATGATGGGTATATATATATACAAATATATGTATATATATATAATCTTTTATTTGTAGAAAATTGATTTCTCCTTGAAACATTTATGAAAGAGTGTAAAAAAAAGTCAAATGAAGACTTCAGTGAGTTCCAGAGTCTTGGTCTTGTGCCTCAGTCCTCTGGTTTTGCTCACATTTTCAGTCAGCTTTGTCAAAATGATAAAAATAAAACATCCTTTCTTTTCCATGATGTTGTCAAGCCGCTCATGTAATTCATCTCCCACATTTAGATGCCAGTATTTTTTGTGCCCAGAGCATCATTTTGAGACTCTTTTACTATTATCAAAATACATTGGATCTATGTAATCCGTGATTAATCTGAAGGTGCATTTGTTACATTTGATTAAGTGTTCTAAATCATTAATGCCATATGTATTTTATTGCAAATTTACTGTCTGAAACATCTGGCTGTTCTTTTATAGGGTTTTTCTTTTCATTAGCTTTTCTGAGCTAAAGCTTAAAACCAGTGGCCATAGGAAGACTAGAGAATGAATGGAGGATTACAAACCCCTATTAAGTTCTTTGAGAAGCAGAGGGCAAGTCAAGGAGTTCAGCACTGTGCTGACTGCATTTCACTACCTACTCAGTTGAAATTTTAGGGTTTACTACTTAAACTAATCACTCACTATCACCCTGTGTTTTCTGTAGTTTAATGGTTAAGAATATGGGCTTTGAAGCCAGTTTCCTAGGTTCAAATCTCAGCTCTGCCACCAACACCTGAGTAACCTTGGACCAAATACATATTCTTTCTATGCCTCGGTTTCTTCATCTGTAAACTGAGGATAATAATTATAACTGGCTGTGATAAGCAGAAAACATTGCCCAAAGATGTTTATGCCCTAGTACTCAGAACCTGTGAATATGATAGGTTATGTGGCAAAGGAGAATTAAAGTTGCACATGGAATTAAGATCACTAATTATCTGACTTTAAAGTAGGGAGATTACCCTGGATTATCTGGGTGAGCCCAATTAACAGTGAAAGAGGGGGACAGAAGAGGAGCCAAAAGGGAGATGTGACTATGGAAGAATGGCAAGAGAGATGCAATGTTGCTAACTTTGAAAATGGAGGAAGGAGGCCATAAGACAAGGAATATGAGTTGTCACCGGAAGCTGAAAAAGGCAAAAATTCTTCTATAAGATTCTCCAGAAAGGAATACAGCCCTGCTAATACTTTGATTTTAGTATTTTGAATCTAGTTTTGGACCTCTAACCTACAGAACTGTAAGACAATAAATTTGTTTCCTTTAAGCCACCAAATTTGTGGTGATTTGTTATAGCAACAATAGAAACCTAATGCATTGTCCTGTAGGTTTGTTGTTAGGGTTAAGAAATGTAGACATTTAGGATAGGTACGCTACATGGTCAGAGCTCAGTCAATAGTAGCCACTATTATTATTCATTGGTTCTTTAGTTTCCCTCCCATTTTTGCCCCTTTGTCATAGTTATCTTGTGATGACCCAAAGTTATGCCCTTCCCCCAACACTGTTTTTCACTCTCATGGTAGTTCATACTCAGTTTCTAGCAATTTGTAAAAATTGCTACATAACTATTCCTACCAGTTTATGGCTCCAGAGGCCTCTACAGATTTGTACTGTGACTCTGGATTTGCCTGTCTCTCCAGATTTTAGGGCAGTGGTTTGCTCTGTACCCCTCAGTTCTCTGCTGGGTCCAAGGAAAGTTGCTTTTTCAGCTTGTTCAGTTTTATTTGTTGTAATAAATGGAGTGATGACTTCCAAACTCTATATTTTTGGGCCGAAATGGGAAGTGAGGACAATGCTGTCTATCATTACTCCATCACTTTAAGGAGCTCCTCTGTACTCCAGAGCTCTTCATTACAACCCTTGGCTTCTTTCTGATTTCTATTCTGTGATTTTCAGTTCATCAATTTGATTCCCAAATATGCTCCTTCTATGTTTTCTTTTTTGGTTAATTGCAGTCAGTTTGTGAGATAGTAGGTAATGTGAAGTGTCTGAAATATGTGGTTCAGAAAGGCTCAGAAGGTTATCCTCAACTCTTCCCTTTTCCTCAGTCTCCAAAAATAAGTCACCAAATGCTGTTGTGTCTACATGTAATAGTTCCTGAATGCTTCTGTTTTTTTTTTTTTTTTCTTCTCATCTTTTCTGTCATTACTCTAGTCATGCCTCGTATTGTCCCTTGCCTTGGCTAGGCAGAGTCTTTTAAAGTACTTCATCCTCCACACTGCCTGAAGAGTTGGATCATAGGCTGGATCATATTATAGGCTGGATCATTCCCTTCTCAAAAGACCTTGGTTTTAAGAAAGTGTGGCATAAAGTCTAAATTCCTAATATGGCATTTAAGGTTCTTAAAGAGCTGGCATTAAAGTATATCTCTAGGTACATTCCTGGTGCATTCACTTACTGTATGCGTTTGCTGGGGGCTGCCATAACAAAGTACCACAGACTGGCGGGTTTAAACAGCAGAAATGTATTTCCTCACAATTCTGGAAGCCGGAAGTCCAAGATCAAGGTGTCAGCAGGTTTGCTTTCTTCTGAGTCTTATCTCCTTGGCTAACAGATGGCCATCTTCCCCCCTTTTTTTATGTTCATGCACATCTCTGGTGTCTCTGTGTCCAGATTTCCTCTTTTTATAGGGACACTAGGTTGTATTAGGACCTACCCTAACACCCTCATTTCAGCTTAATCATCTCTTTGAAGACCCTATCTTCAAGTACAGTCACATTCTAAGATACTAGGGATTAGGACCTCAACATACAAATTTTTGGAGTGCAGGACACAATTCAGCCCATAACACTGACTATATTCTTCCATATATTCTGTATGTGTGCATCAGATAACATCAAGAGTACACGTCATGACCTGGGAAGGTCTTAAATATACTGATTCCTGAGTCTCAACTGGTTCTTCGGAATTAGTAAGTCTGAAATGGGACTGCGAATACATTTGTTGCATGCATATATATGTGTTTAAATTTCTCCCTGGTGCTTTGTAGTATCCCAGCTTTCCTAGACCTTAACCCTTTCTAGGAAACATATTATAAATGTTAATACCTTTGCTCATGGTTGTTCTTTAACTAGAAATATCCTCTTGACCTACAACTATGAATACTCATCTGTCCTGCAAGGCTGAGCTGAAATACCATCTTCTCTATTATTCTGTATTCTCTACTGTGATAATCTTGCAATACTTTGTCATTATTTTACTGTAAGTACTTGAGAATGTATTTCCTTCTGTTTTGTATGATAGTTATTTGCCTTCCTCTTTCACTTGCTTCTTGAGGCCAAGGATGACATATTCTTTACTTCTGTGTATCTGAAACAGTTGCAGTTGCTCTGAGCATAGTAGGTAATTTTTCCCCCTCATTAATACTCTTCCCCCACTTCCACCCCTCACCTTTGGATATTGCTACCTCCCCCCATTTTTTTAAAGAACTGGATCTCTGAAGGCGGGGCGTCTCCCCGCACATGCTTGTGGTGCACACCTGGGGCCTGGCACACCCTGGGTCTGGCACCCCCGGCTCACTTGGGGGACCTGGCATGCCTGGGGCCTGGCACCTCCGGTGTACTTGAGGGGCCCGGTGCACCTGGGGCCTGGAGCACCCGGGCCCGGTGCAGCTGGGGCCTGGCACACCTGGGTTATGGTCCAAGGCTCCACCTGGAGTGTGAACCCAGGACCTTCTGCATGTAAAGCAGATGTGCTAACCACTACACTATAGAGCCACCTGCATAGTAGGTAATTAATGTTTGTAGTATGAATAAATAAATGAACTCATTAATAACTGATTATAATTTTCTTATGACTTTTTACACATTGGAGCCAATTGGATAAAAAAAGCTTATCAAATATGAAACAAATGGAAGAATTTTCATTCTTTTATTAAATATCCTTAACATGATACACAGCAATGTATCCAATGTGTATTTCCAACTTATGACTTTAAACAGTTATAAACATCTGTCAAAGAAGGTATTCGATAATGGGAAGAGGATACAGAGAAAACATCATACCAATTTGTGATAATGGCATCTTTTTTTTTGCATTGCATTTTTCAAAGCAGAGTGGGGTCTGATTTTTTAAAGGTGAATGTATTCCCCAATGTCCATTTGTGGTATATCCTTGTTTATCCTCTCAATCAAAATGCTTCCTTATAGTTGGCATGTTAAGGTTTGCTTGTCTAGTAGCTGAGGTAATAAGCTGTAGTTTCCTGGGTCAATGAATAACAAACAGTTCTCAAAAATAATTGTATCAGCTAAGACTGAGTTTCTGGGCAGGGATCTAGAGTGTGGCATTCCCTCTTTGTGAGTTTTTCAGAAACTGCTAAAACTTCAACCCTATACTTTCTAGAGAGTGTAATTACCTTTCAAATAATTTCTCCAAAGCCTTTTCGGAACCAGGACAGACAGTAACGGAGATTGGCAAGGAAAGGACCAACATCTATCCATGGGGGAAGAAGGACTCTGAAAACACAGATGAGCCTTTGGATGTGGAAATTTACAAGGCTCAGAAAGCCCTGAAACATCTTCAGAAGTTGAGCCCAGCATAATAATGGGAGGCTGTGTGCTGGCTTGGCATTGGAGCCTGTCTGGCACAAACTACACTGCAAACAACTCTTCAAACATTTGCATCTGCATACATGACATTAGATTCTCAAAATGTCCAATTAAATACTTGTCAATGGAAGAAATGTTTGTTTCCTCAGCTGACCTGGTGTCAGCCTGGCCTTTCTGATGGGGAAGCAGTTTTAGCTGATACTGTTGTATGCTCTTCCTTTGTGGACCTGATCTTGTGCTTGCTCAGAAAAATATTCTTGGACGACACAGAAACTGTGCCAAGTTGTGTACCATGGGATTAGGTTAGGTAACTAAAGAAAAATATCCAAGCTGTGAGTGCTTTTCAAACCCAAGAAAACCTATTCAGGGCTTCAGTTTCTTTTATACAGTTCTACACTCTTAGTACTTAAAAATTATAAAAGTGATAGCAGCTGAGAAAAAAGGATATGGTGATACATTTTTGAAAATATAGTTCTCATAAGGACTGAATTCATTTTTTCAACATTTGAGCAAATATGTATTGAACCAGTGTTCATAGTGGTGGTGTGTGTATCATATATATGTGTCTATTCATTTTGACAGACAAAGAAATGATCAATTATAAGTCACTGTGATTGTTACAGTCATGAAAGTTTTAGATATATGTTATAGAAACACAGAGGAAGAGAGGAAGGAAATGAAGGAGAAGAATCCAGTTTAGATTATTCTTGGGGAAAGTTCGAGTATATGAAGAAGTAGAGAGGTGTGTAATCTTGAGTAAATTTTGCAATTATGAAAGCCTGAGTTTCCTAATCCATTAAATAAGGAATGTGATAATAGAAACATCAAAGGTTATTGTCAGGATTAAGTAAAATGATCTATGTGAACTGCTTACAGTAACACTTGCCACATTGTTAATGCTCAGCAAATGTTAGCAGGAGGTTTAAGCATTTCTCCATGATGAAGAGGAGCCAAGGAGAGGGAGAAAAACTGGATAATTGGTATAGTACAGATAGAAAATTTGGCTTTGGAAAATGGGGTGGGCAGTTCTTTCACTGGGACATGAGCTGAGAAGGACTGTGTCGATAAAGGGATAGAAAAGTTTGAGGTGAGGATGAAGAAAGCCAAGGCATGTCTTGGTCATATTGTCTCCTCACTTATGTAGAGGTGGAGAGCTTTTGCTGAGCATGAGGGGAGTAGGTGTGGAATTTGGGGCTTAAGGAGAATGGAAAAACTTTGTAGCATCTGTTCTGGGAAGTTTGATAGGGGTCAGCTGTAAATAAATATAAGGGTTGCCAAGCAATGCAGAGGACCCAGCTGAAATCAGACAGCCTTAGTTTTTGGTGTAGTCATTTGGGTGATATAAATGTTGATGGTGGTATTATGCACCCTGGATAAAGGACAGAACATTCAAAATTAGTTTTGAGGAATAGGCAACTAAGTGAGGAGGAAAAGCATAGGTATTCTAACATGTTAATGAAAGTGTTATTGGATCATTAATTACCAAGTCAGGTTGTGAGCAAAGATTAATTTGAAATGGTGAGTTGAGTGGATAGAAGTACAGACAGACTGGAGGTGAGGAGGTATATTAGTTTGGGCTCCTATAACAAAATGACATAGATTGGCATTTTTTTAAAACAACACAAATTTATTTCTCATAATTGTGGAGGCTAGAAGTCTGAGATAGTGCCAGCATGGTCAGATTCTGGTGAGGATCCTCTTCTGGGTTTGCAGACTGCTGTCTTTTCATAGCTTCACATGGTTGATAAAGAGGGAGCAAGAGCTCTCTGGTGTCCCCTTTATAAGGGCACTAATTCCATTTATGAGGGCTCCACCCTCATGACCTAATTACCTCCCAAGGGCCCTACCTGCTAATACCATCACATTAGAGTTAGCATTTCAACATATGAATTTAGACACATTCAGCCAATTTGCAGGAAACTCTTCACTTAGATAGCCAACATCAGTCTAGCTGCTATTTTATGCCACACATGTGCTATGTGATGGTGATACAAGGATGAGGGAAAAACACTTTACACAAAAGCATGTCTTGAGCTGCTACTATATACTAAGCAGATCATGTGATATTAATCTTTCCTTTGAAATCTTAAAGTCTAGTGACATAATCTGGATAATTTCAATTCAGATTGTGGTAACCATTGAAGGAGGTAAGCAGAGGGTGGTAGGAAATGGAACATTCAACACAAACTGTGAAAAGAGGAGCCAAGTCAGGAAAAGTATTTTGGAAAAGATCATGCCTGGGCTGCTTAAGATGGTTGTCGAAGGTGGGCAGTGAATGGCAGAAAGAGAGAGGAAAACAGCAGACTGTGGGGATTGATTTGGCCAGGGCAAGTAAGAAAAGGTTTCAGAGAGAAAGTATGTAAGATTCTGACTACCATTTCTTAAGATGTGTTGGTTTTCCTCCACACATCCAAACAATTCTGACACCAGTTGGATGTCTTGCAATAACTCAATTCTGACACTATTGTTAAAAAATAAAATTCAACCAAGTAAATTTAAAGATCAAATTGGCTTTATTTAGCCATTCATAAATTGGGCAGCATACCATCCAGCAAAATCAAAGGAGCTTTGAAGAGCTTTAAAAGGAAGGGCTTTTACAGGCAGAAAGGAGATGAGACAAGGAAGTTATTTAGCAAAGAGTGGATTGTTTCAGGCAAAGTCACCTTCTTTTGGGGATCAAAAGGGGTCTCTCAGGCAGGTAACCTTACTTGTGCTGACCAGGCATTCCAGACTGACTGGTTAAGATTACATTCCTGGGAAAGGCTGAAACTGCAATTAGGTTAGGTATTAAGTTTCAGTTTGGTGGTGTGGGCTTAGCACAGGTGACTCCATTTGGGGCCTGTTTCTCTCTCTACCCCTCTCCCTCTCTCCCTCACTCCTTCTTTTCCTCTCTCCCTTCCTCCCTCCCTCCCTCCCTCCTTCTCTCCTCCCTTTTACCCTCTCTCCCTCCACCCCCACACACTATCTACACTATTGCCCCACTCAGATAAAAACTTTACTTACTAGATTACTGGTTTATTGTAAAAGAATATAACTCAGGAACAGCCAGCTGGAAGAGATGCATAGGGGAAAAGGGCTTAGAGCTTCTAAAACTTCTCAGAGCACACTACTCTCCCCACATTTCCATGTATTCATCAATTTGGAAGCTCTCTAAATCCTGTCCTTTTGAGTTTTTATGTGGGCTTCATTACATATGCATGATTGAACTCAGTCTCCAGTCCTACTTCTCTCTAATCACATGGTTGATTTCCCTGGCAACCAGCCCCCATCTTCATGCATGGTCCCAAAATCACCTCATAATGCAGCAAAAGACACCTTTGTTGCTGTCATCACTAAGGAAATTTCAAGAGTTGTAAGGAGCTCTCTGCCAGAAATGGGGACAAAGACCAAATACATATTTCTTGTTATAAACCACAATATCACTGTATGATACTGTTGCTAAGTGAGAAATAAAGAAGACCTGAATTGAAGTTATAAAAAATTTTATTGGTAAGGACAGATGTAAGAGTATACAATGATGAGATTTAGTGACTGATGGAATATATGGGAAAGTGAATAGATGATTTTGTACTTCTAAGCCTTAATGATAGGGACTATTATGGTTTTATTAACAGAAAGTGGGAAATCCTCTTATTGAATTGGAGAAGATTTGGAGGAAGAGATGAGTTTAGAGATGCTGAATCAGAACATATGGTTGTGAGTGAAAGCAATCCAATTGAAATGAGATTAAACCAAAAGAGGAAATATGTAACTTTCATAACTGGGAAGTTCAGAGATACCACTGGCTTCAGTTAAGGTTGGGCCCAGGGCTCAAATGATATGATATGAGCCCATATCATTCCCTATTATTTCTAACTCTTAATTCAGCCCGTCTTGCTTGGTTTCATTCAACAGAGAGACTCTCAGCATAGGGTAGGCAAAATAAATGCTTAAAGCCCCAGATTCACGTGCTATCTATCCCAGTGAAAAAACTTTTATTCATAACATCCATATGTTTTAGAATATATTTTATTATTATTTGAGTGTGGTGAGACCAATAGATAGGAAATGATTGACATTGAAAAGATAGTTACAATTCCCAAGAGGAGGGGGTGTGTCTTTCCATACAGGGCCACACAAGGAATCACCAGGATCAGTTAGGCAGTAGGAGTGAGGAAAAAGTAAGGCAAAGACTTTATTGTGGTTTTAGTGAGAAAGAATGGGTGAGGCAAGATAAGCAGTCCTATGATTGGCTAGTTTGGATAATTTCAGGAGATCAGGTGTAGGGACTCTCAACTTGTCTGGTACCTGATCCTGGGTTGACTAGGGCACGGAAATAATGACTTGGCATGTGAGAATTAGATAAAGGAAGTGGAGGGTATGTATGGGCTTTGGATTGGTTGGTTTATAGATGAAAGGAGTTGTCACAGGCTAGCCTAGGATATATTTAATGAACATAGGAAGACTACGAAAGGTAGAAAGAAGAAGGCAGACCAGCTAGGGATCTTTGGACCTGAGTTCTTTTTTTATTTTATTTTTTTGCCTCATATATATTTCAGATTTGGTGCTAAGGAAGCTGGCAGTTAGAAATGTCAGTGAGTACAGAAAAAAACAAACAAACAAACAAACAAACAAACAAAAAAACCAGAACAGCTCCCCAGAAGCCTGCTCTCTCTAGCCAAAGGACCCGGGAAGGGATAGTCCAACAAGACAGAAATCTTTTAGAAATTAACTGTTCTACTCTAGTCGAACATTATAGAAAAAAACTGTGGCCCCACTGTGACCCATGCCAACAAAAGACTGAGTGGGTAGCTTAGATTTTTACAGGTCTGCAACAAGGTATCTCAACACCCCTTCCAGGGTGTTGTCAGAGAAGAACAAGTAGAAAGCGAGAACATTTATACCCACCAGCTATTCGTCTTCCACACATGAACCCCACCTATGGAATCACTAAAGACCATGTGGGAAGTTTGGACTTGTGGCCCAAATGAATAATAATGTGCCTTTTGGCCGGGTGTCATAGGAGATCTAGTGGAGATTCACTACCTTTTTGGCCGGGTGTCATAGGATATCTAGTGGAGATTCACTACTTTCACAGTTGCCAGCAATAATAAGACCACCCTGCTACATTGACAGTGGAGATCCCCACATGGGGGATCTGGAATTTCCAACCTCATTTGGAATTTATAAGGAGACTCTCCTTGAGTGTCACTGGAAGCCAGGTAGGGAAACTAGACTGCTGTTTCTACTGACAGTGATGAGGCAACCTCTTCCCTTCTCCTTTTACAATGGTGTCAGGAAAAGCCAGTTAAAATAGAATGTTTAAGTAAGATCCAGAGTTTCATAACAGTACAATGTTTTTCATTGAAAGTCATGTCATAACAAAGGAACCAGGGAGACCTCAAACTGAATGAAAAAAGATAATATATGCAACACCAAAATGACAGATTTTTGAAATATTCGATAAAATAAAACTTTAAAGCAGCCAGATAAGAATGCTTTAAGGAGTAATTACAAATATGCTTGAAACAAATGAAAACATAGCCTCAGAAAAGAATTAGAAAATCTCAGCAAAGAATTAGAAAATATAAAGAAGAATCAAATAGAAATTTTATAACTGAAAAATACTATAAACAAAATAAAAATATCAGTGAATAGGTTCAATAGTAGAATGGAGGGGAAAGAAAAATCAGTGAACTACATAAAAGAGCAATAGAAATTGCCCAACCTGACCAATAGAACAAATAGACTGGAAAACAACTAAGAGCCTCAGATAGTCTTGGTACTATAAGAAAATATTAAACATTCATGTCATCAGAGTCACAGAAGGAGAGGACTAAGAGATCAAGGTTGGAAAAAACACTCAAAGAAATAATGGCTGAAAACTGCTACCTAAATTTTATAAGAGATGTACACCTAAATATTCAAGAACCTGAGCAAAATACCAACAGGATAAACCCAAAGAGATTTCTTCCAACACTCATCATAATTAGACTTCTGAAAAATAAGACAAAGAAAAAAAGTCTTGAAAGCAGGCAGAGAAAAATGACATGGTACCTATAGAGGAAAATATATTAAGAATGAAAGTGGGTTTCTCATCAGAAACCATGGAGGCAAATGAGCTGCTGAAATAGCTCATTTGGGAGAGCGTTAGGCTGAAGAAACCATGGAAGCCAGAAGATGGTAGCACAGTATCTTTCAGGTGCTGAGAGAAAACTGTCAACCAGAATCCTTTACCCAACAAACATATCCTTCAGGAAGAAAGGGGAAATTGACATTCTCAGAGAAAACCTTAAGCAGACTTACTCTAAAAGAATGGCTGGAAGTTCTCTGAATATAAAGGAAATGATAAAAGAAGGAACCTTGAAACATTAGGAAGTAAAAAAGTATGGTAAGCAAATATATATTGGTAAATAAATTGACTTTCCTTTTCCTCTTGAGTTTTCCTAATTGTGTTTGATGCTTGAAGAGAAAATTATAATACTTTAAATGTAATTCTAAATATATATAGATATTTAAGACAGTTATAAATACGGAAAGGTTAAGGGATGTAGGTTTTCTGTATGTCACTCAAATTGGTCAAACGATGATACTGGTAGACTGATGTTTTATATATACATACACATTTATAATATAATACCTACAGCAACCACTAAAAATGCTATGCAAAGAGATATACTCAAAAATGTTATAGTTAAGTCAAAATAGAATTATATAAAATGTTTAAGCCACGGGCAAGCAGGGAAAAAACCTACTATAGCAATATAGGCAGGTCGAAAATAAAAGGTTGCAAAAACAAAGAGTTGATTCCCATTATTCATGGGAGCTATGTTCTGTAGTCAATGTGAACACTGAATTAGCAAATACTGAACTGCTACTTCTAGGAGAAATGTAGGGTTAGGTTTCTGTGAGCCTCTCTTTATTTTTTTCATCAACTAATCAATTGATCAATATTCTTGTTTTATGTGTGTTCCTGTTTAAAGGCAGCTTATTAAGTATATATTATTCATTCATTAACTTTGTACTGATAGCCCAAAGTTCTGTAACTCATGTCTAATCAAAACTTGTCTAACATACATTTTCTGCATAAGGAACACCACAGCCTTCTTGCACTTAGGAACACTAGAAAGCATTTCAGCACTATGCTTGAGCTTGTTTTAAGCAATGACATCACTCCCCCAAAAGGTACAAAAATGAGAAAAATGTGGCATTAAATAGACTCTGAATAGGACGTTGGCTTACAGCTTGAGAACTGAAATAAGAGGGCAGAGTAATTCCTTGTTTGACTTTCACTGGGAATGTGTATGTTGGACAAGTCAATTTTTTTTTTTTTTTGCTGTTCTGTCCATATCTACAAATGACTACAAAATACTGATTTTGAGATTATAAATAAATTTTAGCTAGTAGGTGAATTAGCAAATGCAAAATCTATAAGTAATGAGAATTGACAGGATCATGTAAAAATCAAAGGAATGCAAGAGCAGGTATATTAATATCAGATTAAGTCTATCTCAGGGTAAAGAAAATTACCAGAGACAGAGACATTGTATAATGATAAAAGGGTTAATCTCCCAAGAAGGCATAGCAATTTTAACTGTTTAGCATCCAAAACAGCTTTAAAACCTGATATGAAGATAAACCATATCTTAGACCATAAAACAAATCTCAACATATTTAAAAGAATTGGACTCGTTTGGTCGCAATGATAACAAACTACAAACAAATGGCAGAAAGAACAGGAAAATCTACAAACACACTTAAAAACTAAACAACATGCTTCTAAATAGTGCATGTTCAAAGAGGAAGTCTCAAAAGAAATTAAAAAATACATTGAAGGGAATAAAAATGAAAATATGTGTTAAAATTTGTGGGACACAGCTTAAATAGTGTTAGGAGTAAGCACTAAATATATACATTAGAAAAGAGGAAAAATCTAATATCAATCTGAGCTCCCACCTCAAGAAACTGTGGAAAGAAAATTAAAATAAACCCAAAGCAAGCAGAGGGAAGGAAATAACAGAAATCCATGAAACTGAAACCAGAAAACAATAGAGAAAATCAATGAAATAAGAGGTGATTATTTGAACAATAAATTGACAATTCTCCAGCAAGACTGACAAAAAAGAGAAGCTACAAATACCAATATCATGAATGAAATAAGAAATCACCAACTGAAACCACCGAAAAGTTAATAAGTGATTATTACAAACAACTCTACATATATAAATTTTACATAGATGAAACAGAGCAATTCCTTAAAAAACACAAACTACCACAACTCACCAAATATGAAATAAATAATTTGAATAGCCATATAATTATTAAGAAAATTGTATTTATAATTTAAAATCATCCAAGAAAGAAATCTTCAGCCCAGATAGTTTCACTAGAGAATTCTACCAAATGTTTAACCAATTTCCTGTTTAGAAAAAATACGACTTTCTGCCAACATCGATTTATTTTTACATAAACATGTTCTTTGAGGCTGAAGCAAATCTGACTGGTTTTCAATGTGAAAAATTATAAAAACTGTTCTTGGAATTATTTCTAAACAGAACTTTTCTCTAATCCTAATGCAACAGAAATGTATAGAAAAATTGGATTCATCAAATGAATCTCTGGCTGACATCTGTTCAGGAACAATGTTAACATATGTAGGAATGCTAAGTTTTCTAGGATTTGACATTTCCAGTGATTGAGAACTATATTTTGTAAATGAAAACACCATTACGAAAAATAGAATGTATAGAGTGATGTAATTTGTTTATAAAGACTCGATATACTAGAGCAATGCAAAAATAATAATAAAAGTGAGATATTTTGTGGCAAACTTTGAGAGTAAGGTTAGGACTGTAATCAATGAGTTATCTTGGGGTAAACACTGCAGTCACAAGTGCCACTGGTGAGTATTCTCGGGGCAATACTCAGTTAATGAAGCTAGTATTACTGTGATACCGAATGGCAAAAATAATACAAAAAAAGAGAACTACAGACTAATGTTCATAATGAATACAGACATAAAAACCCTTAACAAAATATTAGCAAACGGAATTCAACCTTGTAGAAAATGAACTATATGCCTAATATAGAAAAGAACTACATGATTGATTCAGATGGGTTTATTCCAGGGATGCAAGGCTGGTTCAATATATGAAAATCAATCAGTATAATTCACCATATTACACTAAAGGCGAAAAGTCACATAATCATATCGGTTGATGTGGTCAAAGCATTTGACAAAATTCAACATCTTTTCATGATTAAAACTCTCAGAAAGATAGGTATTGAGGGGCACTTCCTCAATTCGATAAAGAGCATCTACAAGAAATCAACAGCTAACATTTCAGTTAATGGTGAAAATGTTTTCCCCCTGAGATCAGAATAAAGTGGGAATAATCAGTTTACTTATTTCAGGCCTCATTACAGACATTATCATGACTGTGTGGTATTGGTTAATAGACACATAGATTAATAGAGTAGAACAGAGAACAAAGAAATAGATACATGTAAATATGTCAGTTGACTTTCCACAGAGTTGTCAAAGCAATGCATTGGAGCAAAAAATGGAGCATTTGGACACCATAAGCAGTATATAAACATTGACCTAAACCTCACACCTGATATGAAAATTAACTCAAAATAGATCATGGTTTTAAATGTAAAATGTCGAACTACAGAACTTTTCAGATTAAAACAGGAGAAAATTTTCAGGATCTAGGAATGGGCAGAATTCTTTTTAAAAATTTTTTATCAATTACCATTGACATACAATATTATATTAGTTTCAGGTGTACAACACAGTGATTAGACATTTATATAACTTAAAAAGTGATTACCCCAATAAATCCAGTACCCCTCTGAGGCCATACATAGTTTTTATAATACTACTAACAATATTTCCCATGCCATATTCTACATCCCCATGACTATTTTGTAACTCCCAATTTGTACCTCTTAATCCCCTCCCTTCCTTCACCCATCCCCCTAATCATCCCACCTTCCTTTTCAGCAACCATCAAAATGCTCTCTGTGTCTGTGAGCTTGTTTCTGTTCTGTTTGTTTATTTATCCTATTCACTAGGTTCCACATATAAATGAAATCATATGGCATTTTGTCTTTGTCTGATTTACTCCACTCTGCATAATACCTTCTAGGTGCATCAATGTTGTTGCAGATGACTAAATTTCATTCTTTTTATGGCTGAGTAATATTTCACCGTATATATGTACCACCTCTTCTTTATCCAGTCAGCCACTGATAGACACCCAAGTTGCCTCCATATCTTGGCTATTGTACATAATGCTGCAATGAACATACATATGCAAATATCCAATCCAAGTAGTGTTTTGGGTCCCCCCCACCCGGATAAATATGCAGAAGTAGGATTAGTGGGTCCTTCTTTGTCTCGTTATAGCCTTTGATTTAAACCCTTTGATTTAAAGTCTATTTTGTCTGATATAAGTATTGCTACTCCTGCTTTTTTCATTTTTGTTTTCATGAAATATCTTTTCCCATCCCGTTACTTTTGTCTGTGTGTGTCTTTTGATCTGAAGTGAGTCTCTTGTAGGCAGCATATGTAAAGGTTTTGCTTTCTTATCCATTTAGGTACCCTCTGACTTTTGATTAGAGCCTTTAAGTCATTTACATTTAAACCTGTTGTTGCTAGATATGTAGTTATTGCCATTTTATTCATATTTTTCTTCTCTTCTTTTTAAAGAAGTCCCTTTAACATTTCTTGTAATTTTGGTTTGGTGATGATGAACTCCTTTAGCTTTTTCTTGTCTGAGAAGCTCTTTATCTGTCCTTCAGTTCTAAATGATAGCTTTACTGGGTAGAGTAATCTTGTTTGTAGGTCCTTGCTTTTCATCACTTTGACTATTTTGTGCCAATCCGTTCTAGCCTGCAAAGTTTCTGTTAAGAAATCAACTGACAGAGTTATGGGAGTTACCTTGTAGTTAACTAAATTAGGCAGAGTACTTATACTCAACACAAAGAACATGATTCTTAAAAAGGAAAAGTGATAAATTGGACTAAATCAAAATTAAAAACTTTTGCTTTGTGGGAGACTCTGCTAAAAGTATAAAAAGACATGCTACAGATTGAGAGAAGATATTTACATATCACATATCTGACAAAGGACTGTTATCTACAATATATAAACTTTCAAAACTCAACAGTTAAAAAGCAAATAATCCAATTACAACTTGAGTAAAAGATAAGAAGAAACATTTTACTGAATAAGATATGCAGATGGCAAATAAGCACCTAGAAATACGTGCATCATTTTTCATTATGGAAATGCAAATTTAAACCATGAGATATCACTATATAGCTATCACAGTGGCTTAAATTAAAAAAAAAAAAAAACCAACTGCTGGCAAGGATGCCAGGAAACTGGATGACTCATACATTGTTGGTGAGAATGTAAAATGTCACAGCCACTTTGGAAAAGAGCCTGGAAATTTCTTAAAAAGTTAAACATGCAACTACCATGCAATCCAGCAATTGCATTCCTGAGCATTTATCCCAGAGAAGTGAAGACTTATGTTCATACAGAATCCTATACAGCTTTATTTGTTCTAGCCAAAACTGGAAACAACCCAGATGGCTTTAATGCGTGAATAGTAAAACAAAGAGTGGTATATTCATACTTTGGAATACTACTCAGCAATAAAAAAGAACAGACTTAATATAGGAAATGACCTGGATGAGAAAAGCAAATTCTAAACATTATATACTCCAAGATTTTACTTAGATAACATTTTTAAAATGACAAAATTGTAGAAATGGAGATGAGATTAGTGGTTTCTAGGACTTAAGGAGCTGATGGTGGTGATAGGGGGTGGGAGGAGGAATGGTTGTAGCTTGTAAAAGAGCAACACGAGGGATGCTTGTGTTGATGAAAATGTATCTTAATTGTATCAATGGCCTGGTTCTGATATTGTACTATAGTTTTCTAAGATGCTACATTGTAGAAATTGGGTAAAGGGTACATGGGGATCTCTCCAAATTCCTTCTTATAACTGCATGTGAATCTACAATTATCTCGAAAAGTATAAAAAAATTATCTCAAAAAGTATGCTTTAGTGTAACTTCCTTCCCTGTGGCTGATAATCTTGAATATTTGCTGACCAGTGATTCACTGGTCGACAAATATTTATTCTGAATTCCTGCATTGTACTCAGCATTATGGTGGTTGGAACTTCTTTTATAGAGGCATAAGATTTAGAGTACATGCAAACAAAAGTGTGTGTGTGTGTGTGTGTGTGTGTGTGTGTGTGTGTGTGTGTGAGAGAGAGAGAGGGGGGGAGGAGGGAATATATAAGTATGTATGAGGAAGTAGAAATAACTCATTTCAATATTTCTGGTGTCCCATTGTGAATTTTAAGAGTCATAGTGTAAAGTGGCATTTGTAATCCTACTTAGTTTTTAACTTGCCAAGAAGAATATCCTCTCTCAGGATAGGTAACTCCTCTACAGTAATAACCATTGTTTTGTCAAATCCATGTAAATTATGCCAAACAAAGGAAAAACAAATGGCCTAGATAAGGTTTGGCAGCTGCAATGGCAGGGCACCTATCAATTTGTTGTAATCCAGTACATTTAAAAGAATATTTTCCCAATTAATTCTGCTTAGAATGAATAAAGAATCATATGAAGAATCTGCAACTCATTTCCACAATTTGGGAAAAAAAATAAAATTCTTGTCCACTTTTTCTTGGTTTGTGTTTATGGAATATATGAAAGTTTAGCATTTTAGATTCTTTCCTAATTATCAGTTAATTTACCTGTAGAATCTCTGTGAGGAATAATTTTCATAACAAAGTTTTAACTAGAGTGATATAGTTCACTAATACAGTTTTCAGGGCTCTGGCAGAAAAACACTCTATCAAACGTTGAAGTTTAGAGGAATTCTTACAGATTTAGGTGAAATAGATGAAGATTTCTTTTTTTTTATATAGAATCTAACAATTGTCTTTCTATTCAGCATTCAATATGAGCTTACTATGTAATGAAACCATAAAAGCAAATTGTAACCATAAAAGCAAAAGAGGCAAAAAAGAAAGCTTCATGGACATCTCAGACCATTTGCGAAAGCTGCTAGTTAGTTAAAGCAGATAGTTAACAAATACTGAGTGCCTTGACAGGATTGCACCATTGTACCACTTCAGAGCATCTGAATGGGGTCTTCTGTGCATCAGCCCTGGCATCTACCATATGCCTGATAACTGTTTTAGGTGAACAAAACAGATGAAAATCCCTGCCCTCATGGAGTTTCCATTCTATACTAGAAATATAGACAACGAGCTAAATGGGAAGTTAATTTTATAGTATGTTTGGAAGTGATGTAGTCTATGCAGAAAAATAAAGCAAGGGAGGAGGAAAAGTACTGCTAGAGTGAAGTGGAGTGGTTGCAACTTTAAATATGGTGGGCAAGGAAAGATTGACTAAGAAGTGAGTTGAGAACAAAGCCTTAAGGCACTATGTTCTCTCTGGTTAAGAGTGTTCCAAGCAGGGGGAACAATTAGTGTAGAGGTTCAGAGGTGGGAACAATGCACTTCAGAAAGGAGACCAGAGCAACTGGAGCAGAGGGAGGGAGTAGTAGCCAGGAGGTCTGAATGTAGTAAGGGCTGGGGCAGGGACATCCTAAGGACTTTGACTCACAGATGGTGAGCACTTTGAGGACTCTAAAGAGCGGGGAGCATATGATTTGACTGTATAGCTTTGTTATGAGTACTATGTTGTCTTGCTAGTTAGCAAGGAGCACAAATGACATATTGAAGCAATTTCAAAAAATGCTAAGTTGGGGCTGCAACTGGGGGAAAGGGTGGTTAGAATGAAGAAGAAAACAAAACACCTTCACAAGACTTTTCTACTACTTTAAAGAATGTGGAGGGTAGAGGAATGGGAGATATAGTCTTGTGATAAAAAATCTTACTTCTAAAATAATAGCTGGACTAGAAACAATGAAATTGATCATAGGAGATCTATTTTAGTAGGTAATGTGATATATCAACCATTATCATGGTATCTTAAAATTTCAACATCGCAAAATACCCAAAGCTGGCATTTCAGCTTGGATTCCTCCCACTGAAAAATCTGGTTGGAAATGGAAAATATTTCAAAGAGAAAGAGAGTCTGAGAAGTAGAAAGCACTGAAATATATGTATTTTTAAAAAATCTTTTTGTCATTTTCTTGATGATGTGCTTAAAACATTTTTGTGGGTTATTGAGACTTTAATAAATATACTCATTTACATCTCATTAAAGTCAGAGCTACATGGCTGAATAGTATAGTTTTGTAGTCTCTAATGTATAAAACTTTATGACCTAAGTAAACTTTTACATTACCCTGAATTAGTGTTACTAAGGGTATAAGTTTCCTTAAATGCTTGTGGAGACCTTAAAATAATGAAAAAATATCTAACACACCTGGCTAAGAATTATTGCATTAGATTCACATTTCTCTAGGTAAATGTCTGTCAGCACATCCATTACAGGCACACATTTTCGGGTTGAAACTTGGCAGAGCAGTCCTAAAGAAGAAAGTCAAACAAAACTTGAACAAAATCTTTTTTTTTTTTTTTTTTGAAGGAGACAGTCCATTCCCTGGTAAAACTATATCCCACAAAACTTTGGGAATCTTTATTTGTAATTTTTTTTTAGTTAAATAAGAAGTGCCTTTGAAAAACAGCTTATCTTTGCATGTAAAGGTAGGAAAAAACCTTTTGATGTTTGGCAACAGATTTGCTTAAGAACAGAAATGATTTAAAGGGCTTTTTAAAAAGAGCTAGTGTCTTTTTTGTTTTTCTTCTGGAGATCATAATCACACTGAAAATAGAAACTCTGATACCCTTAAAAGCAGAATATTTATCCTTCTTGTCCCTGGAACAAACCAAGAATACTCACAAAGGTGACTTCCTCTTTGGAAGAATAGATACTAAGTACATATTTGTTGAGAATTTGAGAAGATACATGAGTCAGACAAAAGAAAGCATATCAAATTTTTATAGTTTTTGAGGTAATACATGCAAGTGGAATGCCACTCAAAAAGGGTGTGTAATGAAATGTAAGTTTTCCTTTTCTCTTGCCCTAAGCCACTGGCTTACTCTCCAAGGAAGCACCCTGTTATCAGTGTCTCATGTACCTTTTGAGAGAGCATATCCTTTTTTCTTTGTAATTAAATGGTGCCTTACTATGCTTTTGGTTTTCACATTGTTTTGTTATTTTGATGTTTCTTCTTAGAGGTTGTTCAATATATTTGTTCATAGAGAGCACCTCATTTTTTTAATAGCTTCATGTTCTACCTTATGGATATACCATAATTTAATCAGTCTGCTCTACTTAGGCAGTTAGGGTTTTCCAAATGTTTGTTATTACAAACGATATAACAAGGAATATCCTTATACATAGATCATTTTGCCTATCTGTAGGAAAATTTCTAGAACAGGAATTTGGTGTTAAAAAGTACATGCTTATATGTAGACTGATCTCAATAGATATTGTGTTCCTAGTAGCAAAATTGTGCCTATTTCCGAATTCCCTTGTCCCCACAGTGTGTACCAAGCCTTATGATCTTTAGTAACCTGATGGAAAGAAATGATATACAGTTTTTAATTCACATTTCTATCAGGATTGATGTCGAGCATCTTTTCCTATGTTTAAGAGCCATTTGTATCTTTTATGACTGGTCTGTTCATATCTTTTGTCTCTTTTTAAAAGTACTATTGGTCTTATTGATTTGCAAGCATTCTTAATGAATTTATGAAGTTAGTTCAGTGTTTTATGATTTGTAAATGTTTTTCTTAGTTTCTTAATACTTTGTCTTTTGATTTCTTGTTTTTATTCTTTGCTATTAAAATATATTTCTATTATTTGTCAAATCTATCAGTCTTCTATAGATTCTGAGTTCTGTGACATAATTAAAAATCGATCACCACTCTGAGATTATTTAAAAAATATCTAATAATATTTTAATAGCTTTTACATTTAAATTGTTGATCCATCTGGAATTTATTTTGGCATAAGGTGTGGTATAGGGAGCCAATCTAATTTTTTCCCATTTAGCTATCAGTTTTTTTTTTAAATTTCAATTATAGTTGGCATACAATATTAGTTTCCGATGTATAGCATGATTAGAAATTTATATACCTTATGAAGTGATCACCATGATATAGCTAGTACATATCAGGCACCATACATAGTTATTATAGTATTATTGACTGTATTCCCTATACTGTATTTTACATGCCCATAACTATTTTTATAATGAGAAATTTGTACTTCTTAATCAGTCCCCTTTAACTTTTTCACCCATCTCCCCACCCATCTGGCAATTATCAATTTGTTCTCTGTGTCTATGAGTTTGTTATATTTATCCATTTACTTTGTTTTTGAGATTCCACATGAAAATAAAATTATATGATATTTGTCTTTCTCTGACTTATTTCCTTGGTGTAATACCCTCTAGGCTTATCCATGTTGTCGAAAATGGCAAGATTTTGTTTTTTTATGGCTGGAAAACACTCAATTGTGTATATGTTCCACATCTTTATGCATTCATCTATTGATGGATACCTAGATTGCTTCCATATCTTGGTTTTTGTAAATAATGAATGCCACAATGAACATAGGGACACATATGTCTTTTTGAATTAGTGTTTTTTATTTCTTCAAATAAGTACCCAGATGTGGAATTGCTGGGTCATGTGTTGCTTCTATTTTAAATTTTTGTGAGCAACCTCCACACTGTTTTCCTTAGTGGCTGCAACAATTTTCAATATACGAGGTTTCTCTTTTCATCCACATCCTCACCAACACTTAGTTTGTGTTAACTTATTGATAAAAGCCATTCTGGTAAGTATGAGATAATATCTCATTGTGGTTTTTATTTGCATCTTTCTTGTGATTATGGATGTTGAGCATCTTTACATGTATCTATTGGCCATCTGTATGTCCTCTTTGGAGAAATGTCTATTTGGGTCCTCTGCCCATTTTTAAGCCTGATTGTTTTTTTGATGTTGAGCTATATGAGTTCTTTATATATTTTGGGTATTAACCCCTTATCAAATAGCTCACTTACAAATTTTTTCTCACATCCAATAAGTTGCCTTTTGGTTTTGCTCATGGTGTCCTTTGTGGAGCGAAAGCTTTTTAGTTTGATGTAGTCCTATTTGTTTATTTTTGCTTTATTGTGTTTGCCCTGGGAAACAACAAAAAAATATTGCTATGCTATGAACAATGTCAGAGTTTATTGCCTATGTTTCCTTCTAGGTATTTTATGGTTTCAATTCTAACATTTAAGTCTCTAATTCATTTTGAGTTTATTTTTGTATATGGTGTAAAAAAAGTGGTCTAGTTCTATTCTTTGCATGTATCTGCCCAGTTTCCCAACATCATTTAAGAAGAGACTATATATTCTTGCCTCCTTTGTCCTAGATTAATTCACCATATATGTGTGGGTTTATTTCTGGATTCTCTATTCTGTTCCGTTGATCTATGTGTCTATTTTATGCCATGCTATTTTGATTACTATAGACTAGTAGTATACTTAGGTATTAAGTAGTGTGATACCTTCAACTTCGTTCCTTCTCAACATCACTTTGGGTATTTGAGGTCTTGCGGTTCCATATAAATTTCAGGATTATTTGTTTTATTTATCTGAAAAATTTCATTTACTTGATAGAGATTACATCGAATCTGTAGATGGGTAATATGGACTAACAATGTTAATTCTTCCAATCTATGAGCACAGTATATCTTTCTATATATTTGTGTCTTCTTCAGTTTCTTTCAGCAATGTCTTATAGTTTTCCAAGTATAGGTGTTTTGCTTCCTTAAATTTGTTTCTTTTGACATAATTGTAAATGGGATTGTTTTCCTAATTTCTCTTTCTAATAGTTGGTTATCAGTGTATAAAAACAACTGATTTCTGAATATTAATTTTGTATCCTTCAACTTTACTGAATTTATTTATTTGTCCTAATAGTTTTTAGTGGGATCTTTAGGGTCCTCTCTATGTAGTATCATGTCTTCTGCAAATAGTGACGGTTTTACTTCTTCTTTTCCAATTTGGGTGCCTTTTTTTTTCTTGTCTGGTTGCTGTGGGTAGGATTTCCAATACTACGTTGAATAAAAATGGTGAAATTAAACATCCTTTCACCACTTATTTCTGATCTTAAGGAAAACACTTAGCTTTTCCCTGTTTAGTATGATTTTAGCTGTCAGTTTGTTGTATATGGCTTTTATCTGTTGAGGTACATTCCCTCTAGTTCACTTTGCTG